>OY101434.1:10809299-11198135 GCA_956483605.1 Tuberolachnus salignus
AAAATATATAACTAAAACTCCGTAACACGTTCATAATTATATTCGAAAAAAAAAGTTGTTGACATTGGGTGAATTTGTTCTAAGTCTGTTTTAACAAGAAAGCCATTACTAGAGCTTCCTATTTTACGTGTTCACAAGAAACGAACACTTAACTCCGCAAAACTGCGAACTTGAAAAATCCGTGAATACCTACACTATTCACGTGCAGGCACATTTCTGTTTTAATATTTATATTTTATTAATACACTAAAACACGTCCACACGTGAACAACCACATGCGCAGACGGATTTCCCAAGTTCGTGGTTTCAGAGAATCGAATTTCATTTCAGGTGTACATGTGAACTAAGAAGCTCTAGTTATAATTCATCTTGAACGAATGTCACGAAATATTTAATACTCATTTGATGAATAATATGCCAAAATAATAAAGTCGTAATAGACGGTTACAATAAAATACCACAAATTTACAAGGCGTGTACTATAGCACAACGATTTAACGGATTAAAACAAATTCAACAACCATTAAAACCTTTCTCAACATAGTCAGTGTAAATGTTGTGAACGGTGAATTCATGTGGTAAATGCTGCATTCGAATAATTTTAAGATTATAATTATTTGCAGTAGTAAAAGGAATTTTCGCCATATTGTCTGTTTGCAGTTTTTGACCCATACGAACGTGCGTATGCTGTGGAGCGAAATGCAACAAACAGAAATTAACAAATAAATCAAATTAAATAGAATGCGTATAAATTCGATCAGGATGTTCAGTTGTGTACTCATCATTCGAAAAATGAAGCTGAGCAATTCGTTTATTCCCAACATCACCATGTCATTGTTTTCCTCCAGATCAAAATCCGTCATTTTGTTTTCAAAGCCACACATATTTAAACAAATTGTTTTTTATAGTGAATAAAACGAAAAATATACGATACCTATGTGTCGTGATAACGATTTTTCAACAAATATATAAAAACTGCGTAATAGTTGTTACAATATGTAATTATTTATTTCAAAACATAATAAATATTTTTTAATCACTCGTTGCTATAGCGTATTTATATATAAAAATTAAATATTTTTTGTCAATGTCCAAATATAGGTAATATAAAGTGATAGGACGGCAATGGCACTAAATAACAAATGAAAAACAACAAATTTAATTTTTCTTTTCCTCCTATTTTGGTTTATTGGTTATATGATTTTTTTGGTTACATGTGAAAACTGGAAATCAATAACAGGCTAAGTGCCAAAAAAAAAAATTGAGTTAGACTCGAAAAACTGAACTATGTGCCATCGCCAACAACATATAAAGAAGGCTATGTACCACGACCATAATATTGGTGTACAAAAAGCCCAAACAAATGTCATGAGAATTATGTGCCGGATGTGGTTATAACGGGCTAAGTGCCATTGCATGAATGCAACAAGATACTATATCATCTCAGCTCCCTACTAGTAACGAATCAATGTGTTCAATAGATCTTGAACAAATTCTGTCTTTTCCGTTTTTAACCCATGGCCAGATGTTCTATTTACGTCAGTTTTCATGTTTTAATCAATGTGTTCATGTTGATGACAACAATAATGGGCTCATGTTTTTGTGGCATGAGGGTATGAGTGGACGAAGTGGTAATGAAATCACTTCATGCCTCTTTAACGCACTCAGTAGTCTTGCTCATAATATCATGATTAAAAGAAAACTTACCATGCGGTCAGATAACTGCATTGGACAAAATTAAAATAAAATTATGTTATTTCATTGGATTTATTTGACGATTACAGGCAAGTATGATGAGATAAACCATACATTTTTGAACTCTGGCCATTCATATTTGCCATGTGATAGGGATTTTGCCCAAATCGAGAAATGCAAAAAGGTTGAAAATTGCCAAGTTCCTAAGGACCTGATTAAACTTATGGTGAATGTTACACCGAATAATTCTTTTATAGATACTATGCTCAAACCTGACGACTTTATTGATTTTAAACAAGCAGCCGATTTATACATCAACACGACAAAACTTAACATTTACAAATGCAGTTGGGTTCAAATTGAAAAAAACGGAGTTGTTAAGACGAGAACAACGTTCAATTAACTTGAAACATGGAACATATGCAAGGTTCTCAAAAAAGGGTTTACAGTTCAAAAAATTAAGGACTTAATTTTACCAACACCATCGTGTCATAACAGTATATCTGCCGAAAAAAAGAGGAGCCTGTAACAGATGCTCCCGTATTTAAAGGAAGAAAATCTCCGAAGCGTTCTTCGAAAAATTAATTAAAAAATAATAATTATTTAATCATAATAAATTAATTTGTATGTAATCTTGAAAATTAAAATGATTTAATTTATCAAAAAAGCTAGATAATTTGTTCATTGGTACTTAGCTCGTTTGTGCCGGTTAAATTTATGGCACATACCTCCTACATTTTTCTGAATAAAATATTATTTTTAAAATACAAGAGGAAGTAAATTCAATATAATTTTGCAACAATTATATCAAACACAATCTAGATTATAAATAAAAAATTTGGTTTTTTTATCAACAATTTTTTGATAAAACAAAAAAAATTGAATTACTCAAAAACAACTTTTTGGCAATTAGCCCAGTAATGATTTCCAGTTTTCATATGATAATGACAAACTCTGGTATATATATATAGTTCAGATTTATGTAATAGTAAGTGTTGAATTATCAAAATGTCTAATAAATAAAATTAATAGATTATTTAATGGATAACGATTATGTTAGTACGTAAAGGAAGAGCTGGTTAAATGTTACGTTTTTTGATTTAAATTTACAAACCCATGGTTTCCCAAATAATTAGCCCATAATAAGAGAAGCTTCATGTCCGATAAAAGAATCTGGAATTTTCGCGTCGTAGTCCAGTCATCTCTGACAAAGAAGCCGCGCCGCGGTGACTCGTAAATCAAAACAATTGGACCCGTGAACAAAAAGTGCGAAATTTAAAAACATTAAACAGCAATAAAAGACAGAAAAATAATCAAACATAATTACTTATTAGTGTTGTTTTTTATTTTTTATCACTGATATAATATGATTTCAGTAAGACATTGAATCTAGCCTGAATCTATTACTTCTATAATTCTAACACCATTTCCGATACTTAGACGATTCCATTATTTATCTTTGCGTGGGCTACAAAACAATGGAAATGCCTAAATACCCGAAATGGAGTGAGAATTATAGTAGTAATGGATTCCTCGTAACAAAATATCAAAATAGAATCAGTATATTCTGTTTGATTATTTCTGTCTCCCATTGCTGTTTAACGAATGTTAAATTCCGCACATTTTGCTCACAGGTCCATTTACTTTCAATAACATGTCGCGCATCAGAAATTTGTGTTTAAATAAGATGTGGCAAAAGAGTTCGTTCGGAACCGGGGCTCAAACTATATGGTTTACCGAAATGATCAAATATTCCGTGAAATATTAAAAAATAAAAGAAACCAAAATATATATTAAATTAATAATTTTTATTCAGTACGTCATAATAAATTATTATATTATAAAATATTTGTTAATTTTTGCGTAATATCAATAAATACTTATACAATCGCTTTTATTTTTTTCTCGAACCAGGAGGGGAGAATTTCTCCCAGCGATCCTTTTCCGGATCCACCTTTGAGTAAATGTCAGCATAACTATACGGACGAGTGACGCAACACGGATTTTAATAATTTTATAATGTTTTTAAAACCGATAATACATACACAATATTCCATCATATTATTACATATGTGGAAGACCATTACAGCCCTTGCAAAAAATTATAGAAACTATCATAATTTATTAATAGACAATATTGAGAAAATTATATTTACGTAAACGGCCTCGGGATTTTTATGCAAGTCGTAAATGACTATTAATGAGAGTGCGTTTTTATACATGCACAGCCGCGGGGGCATCCAACCACATCCCTAACGCAAAGATATTTTTTATCGCAAATATTATAATATTTTCAATTTTATTCTACACAAGTGTATGTGTAAAATCAGTGAGCTCAGAGACCGCGAATCGGCGGCGACCAAAACGCGTCGTAGTCCAGTCATCTCTGACAAAGAAGCCGCGCCGCGGTGACTCGTTAATCAAAACAATTGGACCCGTGAACAAAAAGTGCGAAATTTAAAAACATTAAACAGCAATAAAAGACAGAAAAATAATCAAACATAATTACTTATTAGTGTTGTTTTTTATTTTTTATCACTGATATAATATGATTTCAGTAAGACATTGAATCTAGCATGAATCTATTACTTCTATAATTCTAACACCATTTCCGATACTTAGACGATTCCATTATTTATCTTTGCGTGGGCTACAAAACAATGGAAATGCCTAAATACCCGAAATGGAGTGAGAATTATAGTAGTAATGGATTCCTCGTAACAAAATATCAAAATAGAATCAGTATATTCTGTTTGATTATTTCTGTCTCCCATTGCTGTTTAACGAATGTTAAATTCCGCACATTTTGCTCACAGGTCCATTTACTTTCAATAACATGTCGCGCATCAGAAATTTGTGTTTAAATAAGATGTGGCAAAAGAGTTCGTTCGGAACCGGGGCTCAAACTATATGGTTTACCGAAATGATCAAATATTCCGTGAAATATTAAAAAATAAAAGAAACCAAAATATATATTAAATTAATAATTTTTATTCAGTACGTCATAATAAATTATTATATTATAAAATATTTGTTTATTTTTGCGTAATATCAATAAATACTTATACAATCGCTTTTATTTTTTTCTCGAACCAGGTGGGGAGAATTTCTCCCAGCGCTCCTTTTCCGGATCCACCTTTGAGTAAATGTCAGCATAACTATACGGACGAGTGACGCAACAAGGATTTTAATAATTTTATAATGTTTTTAAAACCGATAATACATACACAATATTCCATCATATTATTACATATGAGGAAGACCATTACAGCCCTTGCAAAAAATTATAGAAACTATCATAATTTATTAATAGACAATATTGAGAAAATTATATTTACGTAAACGGCCTCGGGATTTTTATGCAAGTCGTAAATGACTATTAATGAGAGTGCGTTTTTATACATGCACAGCCGCGGGGGCATCCAACCACATCCCTAACGCAAAGATATTTTTTATCGCAAATATTATAATATTTTCAATTTTATTCTACACAAGTGTATGTGTAAAATCAGTGAGCTCAGAGACCGCGAATCGGCGGCGACCAAAACGCGTCGTAGTCCAGTCATCTCTGACAAAGAAGCCGCGCCGCGGTGACTCGTAAATCAAAACAATTGGACCCGTGAACAAAAAGTGCGAAATTTAAAAACATTAAACAGCAATAAAAGACAGAAAAATAATCAAACATAATTACTTATTAGTGTTGTTTTTTATTTTTTATCACTGATATAATATGATTTCAGTAAGACATTGAATCTAGCCTGAATCTATTACTTCTATAATTCTAACACCATTTCCGATACTTAGACGATTCCATTATTTATCTTTGCGTGGGCTACAAAACAATGGAAATGCCTAAATACCCGAAATGGAGTGAGAATTATAGTAGTAATGGATTCCTCGTAACAAAATATCAAAATAGAATCAGTATATTCTGTTTGATTATTTCTGTCTCCCATTGCTGTTTAACGAATGTTCAATTCCGCACATTTTGCTCACAGGTCCATTTACTTTCAATAACATGTCGCGCATCAGAAATTTGTGTTTAAATAAGATGTGGCAAAAGAGTTCGTTCGGAACCGGGGCTCAAACTATATGGTTTACCGAAATGATCAAATATTCCGTGAAATATTAAAAAATAAAAGAAACCAAAATATATATTAAATTAATAATTTTTATTCAGTACGTCATAATAAATTATTATATTATAAAATATTTGTTAATTTTTGCGTAATATCAATAAATACTTATACAATCGCTTTTATTTTTTTCTCGAACCAGGAGGGGAGAATTTCTCCCAGCACTCCTTTTCCGGATCCACCTTTGAGTAAATGTCAGCATAACTATACGGACGAGTGACGCAACAAGGATTTTAATAATTTTATAATGTTTTTAAAACCGATAATACATACACAATATTCCATCATATTATTACATATGAGGAAGACCATTACAGCCCTTGCAAAAAATTATAGAAACTATCATAATTTATTAATAGACAATATTGAGAAAATTATATTTACGTAAACGGCCTCGGGATTTTTATGCAAGTCGTAAATGACTATTAATGAGAGTGCGTTTTTATACATGCACAGCCGCGGGGGCATCCAACCACATCCCTAACGCAAAGATATTTTTTATCGCAAATATTATAATATTTTCAATTTTATTCTACACAAGTGTATGTGTAAAATCAGTGAGCTCAGAGACCGCGAATCGGCGGCGACCAAAACGCGTCGTAGTCCAGTCATCTCTGACAAAGAAGCCGCGCCGCGGTGACTCGTAAATCAAAACAATTGGACCCGTGAACAAAAAGTGCGAAATTTAAAAACATTAAACAGCAATAAAAGACAGAAAAATAATCAAACATAATTACTTATTAGTGTTGTTTTTTATTTTTTATCACTGATATAATATGATTTCAGTAAGACATTGAATCGAGCATGAATCTATTACTTCTATAATTCTAACACCATTTCCGATACTTAGACGATTCCATTATTTATCTTTGCGTGGGCTACAAAACAATGGAAATGCCTAAATACCCGAAATGGAGTGAGAATTATAGTAGTAATGGATTCCTCGTAACAAAATATCAAAATAGAATCAGTATATTCTGTTTGATTATTTCTGTCTCCCATTGCTGTTTAACGAATGTTAAATTCCGCACATTTTGTTCACAGGTCCATTTACTTTCAATAACATGTCGCGCATCAGAAATTTGTGTTTAAATAAGATGTGGCAAAAGAGTTCGTTCGGAACCGGGGCTCAAACTATATGGTTTACCGAAATGATCAAATATTCCGTGAAATATTAAAAAATAAAAGAAACCAAAATATATATTAAATTAATAATTTTTATTCAGTACGTCATAATAAATTATTATATTATAAAATATTTGTTAATTTTTGCGTAATATCAATAAATACTTATACAATCGCTTTTATTTTTTTCTCGAACCAGGAGGGGAGAATTTCTCCCAGCACTCCTTTTCCGGATCCACCTTTGAGTAAATGTCAGCATAGCTATACGGACGAGTGACGCAACACGGATTTTAATAATTTTATAATGTTTTTAAAACCGATAATACATACACAATATTCCATCATATTATTACATATGTGGAAGACCATTACAGCCCTTGCAAAAAATTATAGAAACTATCATAATTTATTAATAGACAATATTGAGAAAATTATATTTACGTAAACGGCCTCGGGATTTTTATGCAAGTCGTAAATGACTATTAATGAGAGTGCGTTTTTATACATGCACAGCCGCGGGGGCATCCAACCACATCCCTAACGCAAAGATATTTTTTATCGCAAATATTATAATATTTTTAATTTTATTCTACACAAGTGTATGTGTAAAATCAGTGAGCTCAGAGACCGCGAATCGGCGGCGACCAAAACGCGTCGTAGTCCAGTCATCTCTGACAAAGAAGCCGCGCCGCGGTGACTCGTAAATCAAAACAATTGGACCCGTGAACAAAAAGTGCGAAATTTAAAAACATTAAACAGCAATAAAAGACAGAAAAATAATCAAACATAATTACTTATTAGTGTTGTTTTTTATTTTTTATCACTGATATAATATGATTTCAGTAAGACATTGAATCTAGCCTGAATCTATTACTTCTATAATTCTAACACCATTTCCAATACTTAGACGATTCCATTATTTATCTTTGCGTGGGCTACAAAACAATGGAAATGCCTAAATACCCGAAATGGAGTGAGAATTATAGTAGTAATGGATTCCTCGTAACAAAATATCAAAATAGAATCAGTATATTCTGTTTGATTATTTCTGTCTCCCATTGCTGTTTAACGAATGTTAAATTCCGCACATTTTGCTCACAGGTCCATTTACTTTCAATAACATGTCGCGCATCAGAAATTTGTGTTTAAATAAGATGTGGCAAAAGAGTTCGTTCGGAACCGGGGCTCAAACTATATGGTTTACCGAAATGATCAAATATTCCGTGAAATATTAAAAATAAAAGAAACCAAAATATATATTAAATTAATAATTTTTATTCAGTACGTCATAATAAATTATTATATTATAAAATATTTGTTTATTTTTGCGTAATATCAATAAATACTTATACAATCGCTTTTATTTTTTTCTCGAACCAGGTGGGGAGAATTTTTCCCAGCGCTCCTTTTCCGGATCCACCTTTGAGTAAATGTCAGCATAACTATACGGACGAGTGACGCAACAAGGATTTTAATAATTTTATAATGTTTTTAAAACCGATAATACATACACAATATTCCATCATATTATTACATATGAGGAAGACCATTACAGCCCTTGCAAAAAATTATAGAAACTATCATAATTTATTAATAGACAATATTGAGAAAATTATATTTACGTAAACGGCCTCGGGATTTTTATGCAAGTCGTAAATGACTATTAATGAGAGTGCGTTTTTATACATGCACAGCCGCGGGGGCATCCAACCACATCCCTAACGCAAAGATATTTTTTATCGCAAATATTATAATATTTTCAATTTTATTCTACACAAGTGTATGTGTAAAATCAGTGAGCTCAGAGACCGCGAATCGGCGGCGACCAAAACGCGTCGTAGTCCAGTCATCTCTGACAAAGAAGCCGCGCCGCGGTGACTCGTAAATCAAAACAATTGGACCCGTGAACAAAAAGTGCGAAATTTAAAAACATTAAACAGCAATAAAAGACAGAAAAATAATCAAACATAATTACTTATTAGTGTTGTTTTTTATTTTTTATCACTGATATAATATGATTTCAGTAAGACATTGAATCGAGCATGAATCTATTACTTCTATAATTCTAACACCATTTCCGATACTTAGACGATTCCATTATTTATCTTTGCGTGGGCTACAAAACAATGGAAATGCCTAAATACCCGAAATGGAGTGAGAATTATAGTAGTAATGGATTCCTCGTAACAAAATATCAAAATAGAATCAGTATATTCTGTTTGATTATTTCTGTCTCCCATTGCTGTTTAACGAATGTTAAATTCCGCACATTTTGCTCACAGGTCCATTTACTTTCAATAACATGTCGCGCATCAGAAATTTGTGTTTAAATAAGATGTGGCAAAAGAGTTCGTTCGGAACCGGGGCTCAAACTATATGGTTTACCGAAATGATCAAATATTCCGTGAAATATTAAAAAATAAAAGAAACCAAAATATATATTAAATTAATAATTTTTATTCAGTACGTCATAATAAATTATTATATTATAAAATATTTGTTTATTTTTGCGTAATATCAATAAATACTTATACAATCGCTTTTATTTTTTTCTCGAACCAGGTGGGGAGAATTTTTCCCAGCGCTCCTTTTCCGGATCCACCTTTGAGTAAATGTCAGCATAACTATACGGACGAGTGACGCAACAAGGATTTTAATAATTTTATAATGTTTTTAAAACCGATAATACATACACAATATTCCATCATATTATTACATATGAGGAAGACCATTACAGCCCTTGCAAAAAATTATAGAAACTATCATAATTTATTAATAGACAATATTGAGAAAATTATATTTACGTAAACGGCCTCGGGATTTTTATGCAAGTCGTAAATGACTATTAATGAGAGTGCGTTTTTATACATGCACAGCCGCGGGGGCATCCAACCACATCCCTAACGCAAAGATATTTTTTATCGCAAATATTATAATATTTTCAATTTTATTCTACACAAGTGTATGTGTAAAATCAGTGAGCTCAGAGACCGCGAATCGGCGGCGACCAAAACGCGTCGTAGTCCAGTCATCTCTGACAAAGAAGCCGCGCCGCGGTGACTCGTAAATCAAAACAATTGGACCCGTGAACAAAAAGTGCGAAATTTAAAAACATTAAACAGCAATAAAAGACAGAAAAATAATCAAACATAATTACTTATTAGTGTTGTTTTTTATTTTTTATCACTGATATAATATGATTTCAGTAAGACATTGAATCTAGCCTGAATCTATTACTTCTATAATTCTAACACCATTTCCGATACTTAGACGATTCCATTATTTATCTTTGCGTGGGCTACAAAACAATGGAAATGCCTAAATACCCGAAATGGAGTGAGAATTATAGTAGTAATGGATTCCTCGTAACAAAATATCAAAATAGAATCAGTATATTCTGTTTGATTATTTCTGTCTCCCATTGCTGTTTAACGAATGTTAAATTCCGCACATTTTGCTCACAGGTCCATTTACTTTCAATAACATGTCGCGCATCAGAAATTTGTGTTTAAATAAGATGTGGCAAAAGAGTTCGTTCGGAACCGGGGCTCAAACTATATGGTTTACCGAAATGATCAAATATTCCGTGAAATATTAAAAAATAAAAGAAACCAAAATATATATTAAATTAATAATTTTTATTCAGTACGTCATAATAAATTATTATATTATAAAATATTTGTTTATTTTTGCGTAATATCAATAAATACTTATACAATCGCTTTTATTTTTTTCTCGAACCAGGTGGGGAGAATTTCTCCCAGCGCTCCTTTTCCGGATCCACCTTTGAGTAAATGTCAGCATAACTATACGGACGAGTGACGCAACAAGGATTTTAATAATTTTATAATGTTTTTAAAACCGATAATACATACACAATATTCCATCATATTATTACATATGAGGAAGACCATTACAGCCCTTGCAAAAAATTATAGAAACTATCATAATTTATTAATAGACAATATTGAGAAAATTATATTTACGTAAACGGCCTCGGGATTTTTATGCAAGTCGTAAATGACTATTAATGAGAGTGCGTTTTTATACATGCACAGCCGCGGGGGCATCCAACCACATCCCTAACGCAAAGATATTTTTTATCGCAAATATTATAATATTTTCAATTTTATTCTACACAAGTGTATGTGTAAAATCAGTGAGCTCAGAGACCGCGAATCGGCGGCGACCAAAACGCGTCGTAGTCCAGTCATCTCTGACAAAGAAGCCGCGCCGCGGTGACTCGTAAATCAAAACAATTGGACCCGTGAACAAAAAGTGCGAAATTTAAAAACATTAAACAGCAATAAAAGACAGAAAAATAATCAAACATAATTACTTATTAGTGTTGTTTTTTATTTTTTATCACTGATATAATATGATTTCAGTAAGACATTGAATCGAGCATGAATCTATTACTTCTATAATTCTAACACCATTTCCGATACTTAGACGATTCCATTATTTATCTTTGCGTGGGCTACAAAACAATGGAAATGCCTAAATACCCGAAATGGAGTGAGAATTATAGTAGTAATGGATTCCTCGTAACAAAATATCAAAATAGAATCAGTATATTCTGTTTGATTATTTCTGTCTCCCATTGCTGTTTAACGAATGTTAAATTCCGCACATTTTGCTCACAGGTCCATTTACTTTCAATAACATGTCGCGCATCAGAAATTTGTGTTTAAATAAGATGTGGCAAAAGAGTTCGTTCGGAACCGGGGCTCAAACTATATGGTTTACCGAAATGATCAAATATTCCGTGAAATATTAAAAAATAAAAGAAACCAAAATATATATTAAATTAATAATTTTTATTCAGTACGTCATAATAAATTATTATATTATAAAATATTTGTTTATTTTTGCGTAATATCAATAAATACTTATACAATCGCTTTTATTTTTTTCTCGAACCAGGTGGGGAGAATTTTTCCCAGCGCTCCTTTTCCGGATCCACCTTTGAGTAAATGTCAGCATAACTATACGGACGAGTGACGCAACAAGGATTTTAATAATTTTATAATGTTTTTAAAACCGATAATACATACACAATATTCCATCATATTATTACATATGAGGAAGACCATTACAGCCCTTGCAAAAAATTATAGAAACTATCATAATTTATTAATAGACAATATTGAGAAAATTATATTTACGTAAACGGCCTCGGGATTTTTATGCAAGTCGTAAATGACTATTAATGAGAGTGCGTTTTTATACATGCACAGCCGCGGGGGCATCCAACCACATCCCTAACGCAAAGATATTTTTTATCGCAAATATTATAATATTTTCAATTTTATTCTACACAAGTGTATGTGTAAAATCAGTGAGCTCAGAGACCGCGAATCGGCGGCGACCAAAACGCGTCGTAGTCCAGTCATCTCTGACAAAGAAGCCGCGCCGCGGTGACTCGTAAATCAAAACAATTGGACCCGTGAACAAAAAGTGCGAAATTTAAAAACATTAAACAGCAATAAAAGACAGAAAAATAATCAAACATAATTACTTATTAGTGTTGTTTTTTATTTTTTATCACTGATATAATATGATTTCAGTAAGACATTGAATCTAGCCTGAATCTATTACTTCTATAATTCTAACACCATTTCCGATACTTAGACGATTCCATTATTTATCTTTGCGTGGGCTACAAAACAATGGAAATGCCTAAATACCCGAAATGGAGTGAGAATTATAGTAGTAATGGATTCCTCGTAACAAAATATCAAAATAGAATCAGTATATTCTGTTTGATTATTTCTGTCTCCCATTGCTGTTTAACGAATGTTAAATTCCGCACATTTTGCTCACAGGTCCATTTACTTTCAATAACATGTCGCGCATCAGAAATTTGTGTTTAAATAAGATGTGGCAAAAGAGTTCGTTCGGAACCGGGGCTCAAACTATATGGTTTACCGAAATGATCAAATATTCCGTGAAATATTAAAAAATAAAAGAAACCAAAATATATATTAAATTAATAATTTTTATTCAGTACGTCATAATAAATTATTATATTATAAAATATTTGTTTATTTTTGCGTAATATCAATAAATACTTATACAATCGCTTTTATTTTTTTCTCGAACCAGGTGGGGAGAATTTCTCCCAGCGCTCCTTTTCCGGATCCACCTTTGAGTAAATGTCAGCATAACTATACGGACGAGTGACGCAACAAGGATTTTAATAATTTTATAATGTTTTTAAAACCGATAATACATACACAATATTCCATCATATTATTACATATGAGGAAGACCATTACAGCCCTTGCAAAAAATTATAGAAACTATCATAATTTATTAATAGACAATATTGAGAAAATTATATTTACGTAAACGGCCTCGGGATTTTTATGCAAGTCGTAAATGACTATTAATGAGAGTGCGTTTTTATACATGCACAGCCGCGGGGGCATCCAACCACATCCCTAACGCAAAGATATTTTTTATCGCAAATATTATAATATTTTCAATTTTATTCTACACAAGTGTATGTGTAAAATCAGTGAGCTCAGAGACCGCGAATCGGCGGCGACCAAAACGCGTCGTAGTCCAGTCATCTCTGACAAAGAAGCCGCGCCGCGGTGACTCGTAAATCAAAACAATTGGACCCGTGAACAAAAAGTGCGAAATTTAAAAACATTAAACAGCAATAAAAGACAGAAAAATAATCAAACATAATTACTTATTAGTGTTGTTTTTTATTTTTTATCACTGATATAATATGATTTCAGTAAGACATTGAATCGAGCATGAATCTATTACTTCTATAATTCTAACACCATTTCCGATACTTAGACGATTCCATTATTTATCTTTGCGTGGGCTACAAAACAATGGAAATGCCTAAATACCCGAAATGGAGTGAGAATTATAGTAGTAATGGATTCCTCGTAACAAAATATCAAAATAGAATCAGTATATTCTGTTTGATTATTTCTGTCTCCCATTGCTGTTTAACGAATGTTAAATTCCGCACATTTTGCTCACAGGTCCATTTACTTTCAATAACATGTCGCGCATCAGAAATTTGTGTTTAAATAAGATGTGGCAAAAGAGTTCGTTCGGAACCGGGGCTCAAACTATATGGTTTACCGAAATGATCAAATATTCCGTGAAATATTAAAAAATAAAAGAAACCAAAATATATATTAAATTAATAATTTTTATTCAGTACGTCATAATAAATTATTATATTATAAAATATTTGTTAATTTTTGCGTAATATCAATAAATACTTATACAATCGCTTTTATTTTTTTCTCGAACCAGGAGGGGAGAATTTCTCCCAGCACTCCTTTTCCGGATCCACCTTTGAGTAAATGTCAGCATAGCTATACGGACGAGTGACGCAACACGGATTTTAATAATTTTATAATGTTTTTAAAACCGATAATACATACACAATATTCCATCATATTATTACATATGTGGAAGACCATTACAGCCCTTGCAAAAAATTATAGAAACTATCATAATTTATTAATAGACAATATTGAGAAAATTATATTTACGTAAACGGCCTCGGGATTTTTATGCAAGTCGTAAATGACTATTAATGAGAGTGCGTTTTTATACATGCACAGCCGCGGGGGCATCCAACCACATCCCTAACGCAAAGATATTTTTTATCGCAAATATTATAATATTTTTAATTTTATTCTACACAAGTGTATGTGTAAAATCAGTGAGCTCAGAGACCGCGAATCGGCGGCGACCAAAACGCGTCGTAGTCCAGTCATCTCTGACAAAGAAGCCGCGCCGCGGTGACTCGTAAATCAAAACAATTGGACCCGTGAACAAAAAGTGCGAAATTTAAAAACATTAAACAGCAATAAAAGACAGAAAAATAATCAAACATAATTACTTATTAGTGTTGTTTTTTATTTTTTATCACTGATATAATATGATTTCAGTAAGACATTGAATCTAGCCTGAATCTATTACTTCTATAATTCTAACACCATTTCCGATACTTAGACGATTCCATTATTTATCTTTGCGTGGGCTACAAAACAATGGAAATGCCTAAATACCCGAAATGGAGTGAGAATTATAGTAGTAATGGATTCCTCGTAACAAAATATCAAAATAGAATCAGTATATTCTGTTTGATTATTTCTGTCTCCCATTGCTGTTTAACGAATGTTAAATTCCGCACATTTTGCTCACAGGTCCATTTACTTTCAATAACATGTCGCGCATCAGAAATTTGTGTTTAAATAAGATGTGGCAAAAGAGTTCGTTCGGAACCGGGGCTCAAACTATATGGTTTACCGAAATGATCAAATATTCCGTGAAATATTAAAAAATAAAAGAAACCAAAATATATATTAAATTAATAATTTTTATTCAGTACGTCATAATAAATTATTATATTATAAAATATTTGTTAATTTTTGCGTAATATCAATAAATACTTATACAATCGCTTTTATTTTTTTCTCGAACCAGGAGGGGAGAATTTCTCCCAGCGATCCTTTTCCGGATCCACCTTTGAGTAAATGTCAGCATAACTATACGGACGAGTGACGCAACACGGATTTTAATAATTTTATAATGTTTTTAAAACCGATAATACATACACAATATTCCATCATATTATTACATATGTGGAAGACCATTACAGCCCTTGCAAAAAATTATAGAAACTATCATAATTTATTAATAGACAATATTGAGAAAATTATATTTACGTAAACGGCCTCGGGATTTTTATGCAAGTCGTAAATGACTATTAATGAGAGTGCGTTTTTATACATGCACAGCCGCGGGGGCATCCAACCACATCCCTAACGCAAAGATATTTTTTATCGCAAATATTATAATATTTTCAATTTTATTCTACACAAGTGTATGTGTAAAATCAGTGAGCTCAGAGACCGCGAATCGGCGGCGACCAAAACGCGTCGTAGTCCAGTCATCTCTGACAAAGAAGCCGCGCCGCGGTGACTCGTTAATCAAAACAATTGGACCCGTGAACAAAAAGTGCGAAATTTAAAAACATTAAACAGCAATAAAAGACAGAAAAATAATCAAACATAATTACTTATTAGTGTTGTTTTTTATTTTTTATCACTGATATAATATGATTTCAGTAAGACATTGAATCTAGCATGAATCTATTACTTCTATAATTCTAACACCATTTCCGATACTTAGACGATTCCATTATTTATCTTTGCGTGGGCTACAAAACAATGGAAATGCCTAAATACCCGAAATGGAGTGAGAATTATAGTAGTAATGGATTCCTCGTAACAAAATATCAAAATAGAATCAGTATATTCTGTTTGATTATTTCTGTCTCCCATTGCTGTTTAACGAATGTTAAATTCCGCACATTTTGCTCACAGGTCCATTTACTTTCAATAACATGTCGCGCATCAGAAATTTGTGTTTAAATAAGATGTGGCAAAAGAGTTCGTTCGGAACCGGGGCTCAAACTATATGGTTTACCGAAATGATCAAATATTCCGTGAAATATTAAAAAATAAAAGAAACCAAAATATATATTAAATTAATAATTTTTATTCAGTACGTCATAATAAATTATTATATTATAAAATATTTGTTAATTTTTGCGTAATATCAATAAATACTTATACAATCGCTTTTATTTTTTTCTCGAACCAGGAGGGGAGAATTTCTCCCAGCACTCCTTTTCCGGATCCACCTTTGAGTAAATGTCAGCATAACTATACGGACGAGTGACGCAACACGGATTTTAATAATTTTATAATGTTTTTAAAACCGATAATACATACACAATATTCCATCATATTATTACATATGAGGAAGACCATTACAGCCCTTGCAAAAAATTATAGAAACTATCATAATTTATTAATAGACAATATTGAGAAAATTATATTTACGTAAACGGCCTCGGGATTTTTATGCAAGTCGTAAATGACTATTAATGAGAGTGCGTTTTTATACATGCACAGCCGCGGGGGCATCCAACCACATCCCTAACGCAAAGATATTTTTTATCGCAAATATTATAATATTTTTAATTTTATTCTACACAAGTGTATGTGTAAAATCAGTGAGCTCAGAGACCGCGAATCGGCGGCGACCAAAACGCGTCGTAGTCCAGTCATCTCTGACAAAGAAGCCGCGCCGCGGTGACTCGTAAATCAAAACAATTGGACCCGTGAACAAAAAGTGCGAAATTTAAAAACATTAAACAGCAATAAAAGACAGAAAAATAATCAAACATAATTACTTATTAGTGTTGTTTTTTATTTTTTATCACTGATATAATATGATTTCAGTAATACATTGAATCTAGCCTGAATCTATTACTTCTATAATTCTAACACCATTTCCGATACTTAGACGATTCCATTATTTATCTTTGCGTGGGCTACAAAACAATGGAAATGCCTAAATACCCGAAATGGAGTGAGAATTATAGTAGTAATGGATTCCTCGTAACAAAATATCAAAATAGAATCAGTATATTCTGTTTGATTATTTCTGTCTCCCATTGCTGTTTAACGAATGTTAAATTCCGCACATTTTGCTCACAGGTCCATTTACTTTCAATAACATGTCGCGCATCAGAAATTTGTGTTTAAATAAGATGTGGCAAAAGAGTTCGTTCGGAACCGGGGCTCAAACTATATGGTTTACCGAAATGATCAAATATTCCGTGAAATATTAAAAAATAAAAGAAACCAAAATATATATTAAATTAATAATTTTTATTCAGTACGTCATAATAAATTATTATATTATAAAATATTTGTTAATTTTTGCGTAATATCAATAAATACTTATACAATCGCTTTTATTTTTTTCTCGAACCAGGAGGGGAGAATTTCTCCCAGCACTCCTTTTCCGGATCCACCTTTAAATAAATGTCAGCATAGCTATACGGACGAGTGACGCAACACGGATTTTAATAATTTTATAATGTTTTTAAAACCGATAATACATACACAATATTCCATCATATTATTACATATGTGGAAGACCATTACAGCCCTTGCAAAAAATTATAGAAACTATCATAATTTATTAATAGACAATATTGAGAAAATTATATTTACGTAAACGGCCTCGGGATTTTTATGCAAGTCGTAAATGACTATTAATGAGAGTGCGTTTTTATACATGCACAGCCGCGGGGGCATCCAACCACATCCCTAACGCAAAGATATTTTTTATCGCAAATATTATAATATTTTCAATTTTATTCTACACAAGTGTATGTGTAAAATCAGTGAGCTCAGAGACCGCGAATCGGCGGCGACCAAAACGCGTCGTAGTCCAGTCATCTCTGACAAAGAAGCCGCGCCGCGGTGACTCGTTAATCAAAACAATTGGACCCGTGAACAAAAAGTGCGAAATTTAAAAACATTAAACAGCAATAAAAGACAGAAAAATAATCAAACATAATTACTTATTAGTGTTGTTTTTTATTTTTTATCACTGATATAATATGATTTCAGTAAGACATTGAATCTAGCATGAATCTATTACTTCTATAATTCTAACACCATTTCCGATACTTAGACGATTCCATTATTTATCTTTGCGTGGGCTACAAAACAATGGAAATGCCTAAATACCCGAAATGGAGTGAGAATTATAGTAGTAATGGATTCCTCGTAACAAAATATCAAAATAGAATCAGTATATTCTGTTTGATTATTTCTGTCTCCCATTGCTGTTTAACGAATGTTAAATTCCGCACATTTTGCTCACAGGTCCATTTACTTTCAATAACATGTCGCGCATCAGAAATTTGTGTTTAAATAAGATGTGGCAAAAGAGTTCGTTCGGAACCGGGGCTCAAACTATATGGTTTACCGAAATGATCAAATATTCCGTGAAATATTAAAAAATAAAAGAAACCAAAATATATATTAAATTAATAATTTTTATTCAGTACGTCATAATAAATTATTATATTATAAAATATTTGTTAATTTTTGCGTAATATCAATAAATACTTATACAATCGCTTTTATTTTTTTCTCGAACCAGGAGGGGAGAATTTCTCCCAGCACTCCTTTTCCGGATCCACCTTTGAGTAAATGTCAGCATAACTATACGGACGAGTGACGCAACACGGATTTTAATAATTTTATAATGTTTTTAAAACCGATAATACATACACAATATTCCATCATATTATTACATATGAGGAAGACCATTACAGCCCTTGCAAAAAATTATAGAAACTATCATAATTTATTAATAGACAATATTGAGAAAATTATATTTACGTAAACGGCCTCGGGATTTTTATGCAAGTCGTAAATGACTATTAATGAGAGTGCGTTTTTATACATGCACAGCCGCGGGGGCATCCAACCACATCCCTAACGCAAAGATATTTTTTATCGCAAAAATTATAATATTTTTAATTTTATTCTACACAAGTGTATGTGTAAAATCAGTGAGCTCAGAGACCGCGAATCGGCGGCGACCAAAACGCGTCGTAGTCCAGTCATCTCTGACAAAGAAGCCGCGCCGCGGTGACTCGTAAATCAAAACAATTGGACCCGTGAACAAAAAGTGCGAAATTTAAAAACATTAAACAGCAATAAAAGACAGAAAAATAATCAAACATAATTACTTATTAGTGTTGTTTTTTATTTTTTATCACTGATATAATATGATTTCAGTAAGACATTGAATCTAGCCTGAATCTATTACTTCTATAATTCTAACACCATTTCCGATACTTAGACGATTCCATTATTTATCTTTGCGTGGGCTACAAAACAATGGAAATGCCTAAATACCCGAAATGGAGTGAGAATTATAGTAGTAATGGATTCCTCGTAACAAAATATCAAAATAGAATCAGTATATTCTGTTTGATTATTTCTGTCTCCCATTGCTGTTTAACGAATGTTAAATTCCGCACATTTTGCTCACAGGTCCATTTACTTTCAATAACATGTCGCGCATCAGAAATTTGTGTTTAAATAAGATGTGGCAAAAGAGTTCGTTCGGAACCGGGGCTCAAACTATATGGTTTACCGAAATGATCAAATATTCCGTGAAATATTAAAAAATAAAAGAAACCAAAATATATATTAAATTAATAATTTTTATTCAGTACGTCATAATAAATTATTATATTATAAAATATTTGTTTATTTTTGCGTAATATCAATAAATACTTATACAATCGCTTTTATTTTTTTCTCGAACCAGGTGGGGAGAATTTCTCCCAGCGCTCCTTTTCCGGATCCACCTTTGAGTAAATGTCAGCATAACTATACGGACGAGTGACGCAACAAGGATTTTAATAATTTTATAATGTTTTTAAAACCGATAATACATACACAATATTCCATCATATTATTACATATGAGGAAGACCATTACAGCCCTTGCAAAAAATTATAGAAACTATCATAATTTATTAATAGACAATATTGAGAAAATTATATTTACGTAAACGGCCTCGGGATTTTTATGCAAGTCGTAAATGACTATTAATGAGAGTGCGTTTTTATACATGCACAGCCGCGGGGGCATCCAACCACATCCCTAACGCAAAGATATTTTTTATCGCAAATATTATAATATTTTCAATTTTATTCTACACAAGTGTATGTGTAAAATCAGTGAGCTCAGAGACCGCGAATCGGCGGCGACCAAAACGCGTCGTAGTCCAGTCATCTCTGACAAAGAAGCCGCGCCGCGGTGACTCGTAAATCAAAACAATTGGACCCGTGAACAAAAAGTGCGAAATTTAAAAACATTAAACAGCAATAAAAGACAGAAAAATAATCAAACATAATTACTTATTAGTGTTGTTTTTTATTTTTTATCACTGATATAATATGATTTCAGTAAGACATTGAATCTAGCCTGAATCTATTACTTCTATAATTCTAACACCATTTCCGATACTTAGACGATTCCATTATTTATCTTTGCGTGGGCTACAAAACAATGGAAATGCCTAAATACCCGAAATGGAGTGAGAATTATAGTAGTAATGGATTCCTCGTAACAAAATATCAAAATAGAATCAGTATATTCTGTTTGATTATTTCTGTCTCCCATTGCTGTTTAACGAATGTTAAATTCCGCACATTTTGCTCACAGGTCCATTTACTTTCAATAACATGTCGCGCATCAGAAATTTGTGTTTAAATAAGATGTGGCAAAAGAGTTCGTTCGGAACCGGGGCTCAAACTATATGGTTTACCGAAATGATCAAATATTCCGTGAAATATTAAAAAATAAAAGAAACCAAAATATATATTAAATTAATAATTTTTATTCAGTACGTCATAATAAATTATTATATTATAAAATATTTGTTAATTTTTGCGTAATATCAATAAATACTTATACAATCGCTTTTATTTTTTTCTCGAACCAGGAGGGGAGAATTTCTCCCAGCACTCCTTTTCCGGATCCACCTTTGAGTAAATGTCAGCATAACTATACGGACGAGTGACGCAACACGGATTTTAATAATTTTATAATGTTTTTAAAACCGATAATACATACACAATATTCCATCATATTATTACATATGAGGAAGACCATTACAGCCCTTGCAAAAAATTATAGAAACTATCATAATTTATTAATAGACAATATTGAGAAAATTATATTTACGTAAACGGCCTCGGGATTTTTATGCAAGTCGTAAATGACTATTAATGAGAGTGCGTTTTTATACATGCACAGCCGCGGGGGCATCCAACCACATCCCTAACGCAAAGATATTTTTTATCGCAAATATTATAATATTTTTAATTTTATTCTACACAAGTGTATGTGTAAAATCAGTGAGCTCAGAGACCGCGAATCGGCGGCGACCAAAACGCGTCGTAGTCCAGTCATCTCTGACAAAGAAGCCGCGCCGCGGTGACTCGTAAATCAAAACAATTGGACCCGTGAACAAAAAGTGCGAAATTTAAAAACATTAAACAGCAATAAAAGACAGAAAAATAATCAAACATAATTACTTATTAGTGTTGTTTTTTATTTTTTATCACTGATATAATATGATTTCAGTAAGACATTGAATCTAGCCTGAATCTATTACTTCTATAATTCTAACACCATTTCCGATACTTAGACGATTCCATTATTTATCTTTGCGTGGGCTACAAAACAATGGAAATGCCTAAATACCCGAAATGGAGTGAGAATTATAGTAGTAATGGATTCCTCGTAACAAAATATCAAAATAGAATCAGTATATTCTGTTTGATTATTTCTGTCTCCCATTGCTGTTTAACGAATGTTAAATTCCGCACATTTTGCTCACAGGTCCATTTACTTTCAATAACATGTCGCGCATCAGAAATTTGTGTTTAAATAAGATGTGGCAAAAGAGTTCGTTCGGAACCGGGGCTCAAACTATATGGTTTACCGAAATGATCAAATATTCCGTGAAATATTAAAAAATAAAAGAAACCAAAATATATATTAAATTAATAATTTTTATTCAGTACGTCATAATAAATTATTATATTATAAAATATTTGTTAATTTTTGCGTAATATCAATAAATACTTATACAATCGCTTTTATTTTTTTCTCGAACCAGGATGGGAGAATTTCTCCCAGCACTCCTTTTCCGGATCCACCTTTGAGTAAATGTCAGCATAACTATACGGACGAGTGACGCAACACGGATTTTAATAATTTTATAATGTTTTTTAAACCGATAATACATACACAATATTCCATCATATTATTACATATGAGGAAGACCATTACAGCCCTTGCAAAAAATTATAGAAACTATCATAATTTATTAATAGACAATATTGAGAAAATTATATTTACGTAAACGGCCTCGGGATTTTTATGCAAGTCGTAAATGACTATTAATGAGAGTGCGTTTTTATACATGCACAGCCGCGGGGGCATCCAACCACATCCCTAACGCAAAGATATTTTTTATCGCAAATATTATAATATTTTCAATTTTATTCTACACAAGTGTATGTGTAAAATCAGTGAGCTCAGAGACCGCGAATCGGCGGCGACCAAAACGCGTCGTAGTCCAGTCATCTCTGACAAAGAAGCCGCGCCGCGGTGACTCGTTAATCAAAACAATTGGACCCGTGAACAAAAAGTGCGAAATTTAAAAACATTAAACAGCAATAAAAGACAGAAAAATAATCAAACATAATTACTTATTAGTGTTGTTTTTTATTTTTTATCACTGATATAATATGATTTCAGTAAGACATTGAATCTAGCATGAATCTATTACTTCTATAATTCTAACACCATTTCCGATACTTAGACGATTCCATTATTTATCTTTGCGTGGGCTACAAAACAATGGAAATGCCTAAATACCCGAAATGGAGTGAGAATTATAGTAGTAATGGATTCCTCGTAACAAAATATCAAAATAGAATCAGTATATTCTGTTTGATTATTTCTGTCTCCCATTGCTGTTTAACGAATGTTAAATTCCGCACATTTTGCTCACAGGTCCATTTACTTTCAATAACATGTCGCGCATCAGAAATTTGTGTTTAAATAAGATGTGGCAAAAGAGTTCGTTCGGAACCGGGGCTCAAACTATATGGTTTACCGAAATGATCAAATATTCCGTGAAATATTAAAAAATAAAAGAAACCAAAATATATATTAAATTAATAATTTTTATTCAGTACGTCATAATAAATTATTATATTATAAAATATTTGTTAATTTTTGCGTAATATCAATAAATACTTATACAATCGCTTTTATTTTTTTCTCGAACCAGGAGGGGAGAATTTCTCCCAGCGATCCTTTTCCGGATCCACCTTTGAGTAAATGTCAGCATAACTATACGGACGAGTGACGCAACACGGATTTTAATAATTTTATAATGTTTTTAAAACCGATAATACATACACAATATTCCATCATATTATTACATATGTGGAAGACCATTACAGCCCTTGCAAAAAATTATAGAAACTATCATAATTTATTAATAGACAATAATGAGAAAATTATATTTACGTAAACGGCCTCGGGATTTTTATGCAAGTCGTAAATGACTATTAATGAGAGTGCGTTTTTATACATGCACAGCCGCGGGGGCATCCAACCACATCCCTAACGCAAAGATATTTTTTATCGCAAATATTATAATATTTTCAATTTTATTCTACACAAGTGTATGTGTAAAATCAGTGAGCTCAGAGACCGCGAATCGGCGGCGACCAAAACGCGTCGTAGTCCAGTCATCTCTGACAAAGAAGCCGCGCCGCGGTGACTCGTAAATCAAAACAATTGGACCCGTGAACAAAAAGTGCGAAATTTAAAAACATTAAACAGCAATAAAAGACAGAAAAATAATCAAACATAATTACTTATTAGTGTTGTTTTTTATTTTTTATCACTGATATAATATGATTTCAGTAAGACATTGAATCTAGCATGAATCTATTACTTCTATAATTCTAACACCATTTCCGATACTTAGACGATTCCATTATTTATCTTTGCGTGGGCTACAAAACAATGGAAATGCCTAAATACCCGAAATGGAGTGAGAATTATAGTAGTAATGGATTCCTCGTAACAAAATATCAAAATAGAATCAGTATATTCTGTTTGATTATTTCTGTCTCCCATTGCTGTTTAACGAATGTTAAATTCCGCACATTTTGCTCACAGGTCCATTTACTTTCAATAACATGTCGCGCATCAGAAATTTGTGTTTAAATAAGATGTGGCAAAAGAGTTCGTTCGGAACCGGGGCTCAAACTATATGGTTTACCGAAATGATCAAATATTCCGTGAAATATTAAAAAATAAAAGAAACCAAAATATATATTAAATTAATAATTTTTATTCAGTACGTCATAATAAATTATTATATTATAAAATATTTGTTAATTTTTGCGTAATATCAATAAATACTTATACAATCGCTTTTATTTTTTTCTCGAACCAGGATGGGAGAATTTCTCCCAGCGCTCCTTTTCCGGATCCACCTTTGAGTAAATGTCAGCATAACTATACGGACGAGTGACGCAACACGGATTTTAATAATTTTATAATGTTTTTTAAACCGATAATACATACACAATATTCCATCATATTATTACATATGAGGAAGACCATTACAGCCCTTGCAAAAAATTATAGAAACTATCATAATTTATTAATAGACAATATTGAGAAAATTATATTTACGTAAACGGCCTCGGGATTTTTATGCAAGTCGTAAATGACTATTAATGAGAGTGCGTTTTTATACATGCACAGCCGCGGGGGCATCCAACCACATCCCTAACGCAAAGATATTTTTTATCGCAAATATTATAATATTTTTAATTTTATTCTACACAAGTGTATGTGTAAAATCAGTGAGCTCAGAGACCGCGAATCGGCGGCGACCAAAACGCGTCGTAGTCCAGTCATCTCTGACAAAGAAGCCGCGCCGCGGTGACTCGTAAATCAAAACAATTGGACCCGTGAACAAAAAGTGCGAAATTTAAAAACATTAAACAGCAATAAAAGACAGAAAAATAATCAAACATAATTACTTATTAGTGTTGTTTTTTATTTTTTATCACTGATATAATATGATTTCAGTAAGACATTGAATCTAGCATGAATCTATTACTTCTATAATTCTAACACCATTTCCGATACTTAGACGATTCCATTATTTATCTTTGCGTGGGCTACAAAACAATGGAAATGCCTAAATACCCGAAATGGAGTGAGAATTATAGTAGTAATGGATTCCTCATAACAAAATATCAAAATAGAATCAGTATATTCTGTTTGATTATTTCTGTCTCCCATTACTGTTTAACGAATGTTAAATTCCACACATTTTGCTCACAGGTCCATTTACTTTCAATAACATGTCGCGCATCAGAAATTTGTGTTTAAATAAGATGTGGCAAAAGAGTTCGTTCGGAACCGGGGCTCAAACTATATGGTTTACCGAAATGATCAAATATTCCGTGAAATATTAAAAAATAAAAGAAACCAAAATATATATTAAATTAATAATTTTTATTCAGTACGTCATAATAAATTATTATATTATAAAATATTTGTTAATTTTTGCGTAATATCAATAAATACTTATACAATCGCTTTTATTTTTTTCTCGAACCAGGAGGGGAGAATTTCTCCCAGCGATCCTTTTCCGGATCCACCTTTGAGTAAATGTCAGCATAACTATACGGACGAGTGACGCAACACGGATATTAATAATTTTATAATGTTTTTAAAACCGATAATACATACACAATATTCCATCATATTATTACATATGTGGAAGACCATTACAGCCCTTGCAAAAAATTATAGAAACTATCATAATTTATTAATAGACAATATTGAGAAAATTATATTTACGTAAACGGCCTCGGGATTTTTATGCAAGTCGTAAATGACTATTAATGAGAGTGCGTTTTTATACATGCACAGCCGCGGGGGCATCCAACCACATCCCTAACGCAAAGATATTTTTTATCGCAAATATTATAATATTTTCAATTTTATTCTACACAAGTGTATGTGTAAAATCAGTGAGCTCAGAGACCGCGAATCGGCGGCGACCAAAACGCGTCGTAGTCCAGTCATCTCTGACAAAGAAGCCGCGCCGCGGTGACTCGTAAATCAAAACAATTGGACCCGTGAACAAAAAGTGCGAAATTTAAAAACATTAAACAGCAATAAAAGACAGAAAAATAATCAAACATAATTACTTATTAGTGTTGTTTTTTATTTTTTATCACTGATATAATATGATTTCAGTAAGACATTGAATCTAGCCTGAATCTATTACTTCTATAATTCTAACACCATTTCCGATACTTAGACGATTCCATTATTTATCTTTGCGTGGGCTACAAAACAATGGAAATGCCTAAATACCCGAAATGGAGTGAGAATTATAGTAGTAATGGATTCCTCGTAACAAAATATCAAAATAGAATCAGTATATTCTGTTTGATTATTTCTGTCTCCCATTGCTGTTTAACGAATGTTAAATTCCGCACATTTTGCTCACAGGTCCATTTACTTTCAATAACATGTCGCGCATCAGAAATTTGTGTTTAAATAAGATGTGGCAAAAGAGTTCGTTCGGAACCGGGGCTCAAACTATATGGTTTACCGAAATGATCAAATATTCCGTGAAATATTAAAAAATAAAAGAAACCAAAATATATATTAAATTAATAATTTTTATTCAGTACGTCATAATAAATTATTATATTATAAAATATTTGTTAATTTTTGCGTAATATCAATAAATACTTATACAATCGCTTTTATTTTTTTCTCGAACCAGGAGGGGAGAATTTCTCCCAGCACTCCTTTTCCGGATCCACCTTTGAGTAAATGTCAGCATAACTATACGGACGAGTGACGCAACACGGATTTTAATAATTTTATAATGTTTTTAAAACCGATAATACATACACAATATTCCATCATATTATTACATATGAGGAAGACCATTACAGCCCTTGCAAAAAATTATAGAAACTATCATAATTTATTAATAGACAATATTGAGAAAATTATATTTACGTAAACGGCCTCGGGATTTTTATGCAAGTCGTAAATGACTATTAATGAGAGTGCGTTTTTATACATGCACAGCCGCGGGGGCATCCAACCACATCCCTAACGCAAAGATATTTTTTATCGCAAATATTATAATATTTTTAATTTTATTCTACACAAGTGTATGTGTAAAATCAGTGAGCTCAGAGACCGCGAATCGGCGGCGACCAAAACGCGTCGTAGTCCAGTCATCTCTGACAAAGAAGCCGCGCCGCGGTGACTCGTAAATCAAAACAATTGGACCCGTGAACAAAAAGTGCGAAATTTAAAAACATTAAACAGCAATAAAAGACAGAAAAATAATCAAACATAATTACTTATTAGTGTTGTTTTTTATTTTTTATCACTGATATAATATGATTTCAGTAAGACATTGAATCTAGCCTGAATCTATTACTTCTATAATTCTAACACCATTTCCGATACTTAGACGATTCCATTATTTATCTTTGCGTGGGCTACAAAACAATGGAAATGCCTAAATACCCGAAATGGAGTGAGAATTATAGTAGTAATGGATTCCTCGTAACAAAATATCAAAATAGAATCAGTATATTCTGTTTGATTATTTCTGTCTCCCATTGCTGTTTAACGAATGTTAAATTCCGCACATTTTGCTCACAGGTCCATTTACTTTCAATAACATGTCGCGCATCAGAAATTTGTGTTTAAATAAGATGTGGCAAAAGAGTTCGTTCGGAACCGGGGCTCAAACTATATGGTTTACCGAAATGATCAAATATTCCGTGAAATATTAAAAAATAAAAGAAACCAAAATATATATTAAATTAATAATTTTTATTCAGTACGTCATAATAAATTATTATATTATAAAATATTTGTTAATTTTTGCGTAATATCAATAAATACTTATACAATCGCTTTTATTTTTTTCTCGAACCAGGAGGGGAGAATTTCTCCCAGCACTCCTTTTCCGGATCCACCTTTGAGTAAATGTCAGCATAACTATACGGACGAGTGACGCAACACGGATTTTAATAATTTTATAATGTTTTTAAAACCGATAATACATACACAATATTCCATCATATTATTACATATGAGGAAGACCATTACAGCCCTTGCAAAAAATTATAGAAACTATCATAATTTATTAATAGACAATATTGAGAAAATTATATTTACGTAAACGGCCTCGGGATTTTTATGCAAGTCGTAAATGACTATTAATGAGAGTGCGTTTTTATACATGCACAGCCGCGGGGGCATCCAACCACATCCCTAACGCAAAGATATTTTTTATCGCAAATATTATAATATTTTTAATTTTATTCTACACAAGTGTATGTGTAAAATCAGTGAGCTCAGAGACCGCGAATCGGCGGCGACCAAAACGCGTCGTAGTCCAGTCATCTCTGACAAAGAAGCCGCGCCGCGGTGACTCGTAAATCAAAACAATTGGACCCGTGAACAAAAAGTGCGAAATTTAAAAACATTAAACAGCAATAAAAGACAGAAAAATAATCAAACATAATTACTTATTAGTGTTGTTTTTTATTTTTTATCACTGATATAATATGATTTCAGTAAGACATTGAATCTAGCCTGAATCTATTACTTCTATAATTCTAACACCATTTCCGATACTTAGACGATTCCATTATTTATCTTTGCGTGGGCTACAAAACAATGGAAATGCCTAAATACCCGAAATGGAGTGAGAATTATAGTAGTAATGGATTCCTCGTAACAAAATATCAAAATAGAATCAGTATATTCTGTTTGATTATTTCTGTCTCCCATTGCTGTTTAACGAATGTTAAATTCCGCACATTTTGCTCACAGGTCCATTTACTTTCAATAACATGTCGCGCATCAGAAATTTGTGTTTAAATAAGATGTGGCAAAAGAGTTCGTTCGGAACCGGGGCTCAAACTATATGGTTTACCGAAATGATCAAATATTCCGTGAAATATTAAAAAATAAAAGAAACCAAAATATATATTAAATTAATAATTTTTATTCAGTACGTCATAATAAATTATTATATTATAAAATATTTGTTAATTTTTGCGTAATATCAATAAATACTTATACAATCGCTTTTATTTTTTTCTCGAACCAGGAGGGGAGAATTTCTCCCAGCGATCCTTTTCCGGATCCACCTTTGAGTAAATGTCAGCATAACTATACGGACGAGTGACGCAACACGGATTTTAATAATTTTATAATGTTTTTAAAACCGATAATACATACACAATATTCCATCATATTATTACATATGTGGAAGACCATTACAGCCCTTGCAAAAAATTATAGAAACTATCATAATTTATTAATAGACAATAATGAGAAAATTATATTTACGTAAACGGCCTCGGGATTTTTATGCAAGTCGTAAATGACTATTAATGAGAGTGCGTTTTTATACATGCACAGCCGCGGGGGCATCCAACCACATCCCTAACGCAAAGATATTTTTTATCGCAAATATTATAATATTTTCAATTTTATTCTACACAAGTGTATGTGTAAAATCAGTGAGCTCAGAGACCGCGAATCGGCGGCGACCAAAACGCGTCGTAGTCCAGTCATCTCTGACAAAGAAGCCGCGCCGCGGTGACTCGTAAATCAAAACAATTGGACCCGTGAACAAAAAGTGCGAAATTTAAAAACATTAAACAGCAATAAAAGACAGAAAAATAATCAAACATAATTACTTATTAGTGTTGTTTTTTATTTTTTATCACTGATATAATATGATTTCAGTAAGACATTGAATCTAGCATGAATCTATTACTTCTATAATTCTAACACCATTTCCGATACTTAGACGATTCCATTATTTATCTTTGCGTGGGCTACAAAACAATGGAAATGCCTAAATACCCGAAATGGAGTGAGAATTATAGTAGTAATGGATTCCTCGTAACAAAATATCAAAATAGAATCAGTATATTCTGTTTGATTATTTCTGTCTCCCATTGCTGTTTAACGAATGTTAAATTCCGCACATTTTGCTCACAGGTCCATTTACTTTCAATAACATGTCGCGCATCAGAAATTTGTGTTTAAATAAGATGTGGCAAAAGAGTTCGTTCGGAACCGGGGCTCAAACTATATGGTTTACCGAAATGATCAAATATTCCGTGAAATATTAAAAAATAAAAGAAACCAAAATATATATTAAATTAATAATTTTTATTCAGTACGTCATAATAAATTATTATATTATAAAATATTTGTTAATTTTTGCGTAATATCAATAAATACTTATACAATCGCTTTTATTTTTTTCTCGAACCAGGATGGGAGAATTTCTCCCAGCACTCCTTTTCCGGATCCACCTTTGAGTAAATGTCAGCATAACTATACGGACGAGTGACGCAACACGGATTTTAATAATTTTATAATGTTTTTTAAACCGATAATACATACACAATATTCCATCATATTATTACATATGAGGAAGACCATTACAGCCCTTGCAAAAAATTATAGAAACTATCATAATTTATTAATAGACAATATTGAGAAAATTATATTTACGTAAACGGCCTCGGGATTTTTATGCAAGTCGTAAATGACTATTAATGAGAGTGCGTTTTTATACATGCACAGCCGCGGGGGCATCCAACCACATCCCTAACGCAAAGATATTTTTTATCGCAAATATTATAATATTTTCAATTTTATTCTACACAAGTGTATGTGTAAAATCAGTGAGCTCAGAGACCGCGAATCGGCGGCGACCAAAACGCGTCGTAGTCCAGTCATCTCTGACAAAGAAGCCGCGCCGCGGTGACTCGTTAATCAAAACAATTGGACCCGTGAACAAAAAGTGCGAAATTTAAAAACATTAAACAGCAATAAAAGACAGAAAAATAATCAAACATAATTACTTATTAGTGTTGTTTTTTATTTTTTATCACTGATATAATATGATTTCAGTAAGACATTGAATCTAGCATGAATCTATTACTTCTATAATTCTAACACCATTTCCGATACTTAGACGATTCCATTATTTATCTTTGCGTGGGCTACAAAACAATGGAAATGCCTAAATACCCGAAATGGAGTGAGAATTATAGTAGTAATGGATTCCTCGTAACAAAATATCAAAATAGAATCAGTATATTCTGTTTGATTATTTCTGTCTCCCATTGCTGTTTAACGAATGTTAAATTCCGCACATTTTGCTCACAGGTCCATTTACTTTCAATAACATGTCGCGCATCAGAAATTTGTGTTTAAATAAGATGTGGCAAAAGAGTTCGTTCGGAACCGGGGCTCAAACTATATGGTTTACCGAAATGATCAAATATTCCGTGAAATATTAAAAAATAAAAGAAACCAAAATATATATTAAATTAATAATTTTTATTCAGTACGTCATAATAAATTATTATATTATAAAATATTTGTTAATTTTTGCGTAATATCAATAAATACTTATACAATCGCTTTTATTTTTTTCTCGAACCAGGAGGGGAGAATTTCTCCCAGCGATCCTTTTCCGGATCCACCTTTGAGTAAATGTCAGCATAACTATACGGACGAGTGACGCAACACGGATTTTAATAATTTTATAATGTTTTTAAAACCGATAATACATACACAATATTCCATCATATTATTACATATGTGGAAGACCATTACAGCCCTTGCAAAAAATTATAGAAACTATCATAATTTATTAATAGACAATAATGAGAAAATTATATTTACGTAAACGGCCTCGGGATTTTTATGCAAGTCGTAAATGACTATTAATGAGAGTGCGTTTTTATACATGCACAGCCGCGGGGGCATCCAACCACATCCCTAACGCAAAGATATTTTTTATCGCAAATATTATAATATTTTCAATTTTATTCTACACAAGTGTATGTGTAAAATCAGTGAGCTCAGAGACCGCGAATCGGCGGCGACCAAAACGCGTCGTAGTCCAGTCATCTCTGACAAAGAAGCCGCGCCGCGGTGACTCGTAAATCAAAACAATTGGACCCGTGAACAAAAAGTGCGAAATTTAAAAACATTAAACAGCAATAAAAGACAGAAAAATAATCAAACATAATTACTTATTAGTGTTGTTTTTTATTTTTTATCACTGATATAATATGATTTCAGTAAGACATTGAATCTAGCATGAATCTATTACTTCTATAATTCTAACACCATTTCCGATACTTAGACGATTCCATTATTTATCTTTGCGTGGGCTACAAAACAATGGAAATGCCTAAATACCCGAAATGGAGTGAGAATTATAGTAGTAATGGATTCCTCGTAACAAAATATCAAAATAGAATCAGTATATTCTGTTTGATTATTTCTGTCTCCCATTGCTGTTTAACGAATGTTAAATTCCGCACATTTTGCTCACAGGTCCATTTACTTTCAATAACATGTCGCGCATCAGAAATTTGTGTTTAAATAAGATGTGGCAAAAGAGTTCGTTCGGAACCGGGGCTCAAACTATATGGTTTACCGAAATGATCAAATATTCCGTGAAATATTAAAAAATAAAAGAAACCAAAATATATATTAAATTAATAATTTTTATTCAGTACGTCATAATAAATTATTATATTATAAAATATTTGTTAATTTTTGCGTAATATCAATAAATACTTATACAATCGCTTTTATTTTTTTCTCGAACCAGGATGGGAGAATTTCTCCCAGCGCTCCTTTTCCGGATCCACCTTTGAGTAAATGTCAGCATAACTATACGGACGAGTGACGCAACACGGATTTTAATAATTTTATAATGTTTTTTAAACCTATAATACATACACAATATTCCATCATATTATTACATATGAGGAAGACCATTACAGCCCTTGCAAAAAATTATAGAAACTATCATAATTTATTAATAGACAATATTGAGAAAATTATATTTACGTAAACGGCCTCGGGATTTTTATGCAAGTCGTAAATGACTATTAATGAGAGTGCGTTTTTATACATGCACAGCCGCGGGGGCATCCAACCACATCCCTAACGCAAAGATATTTTTTATCGCAAATATTATAATATTTTCAATTTTATTCTACACAAGTGTATGTGTAAAATCAGTGAGCTCAGAGACCGCGAATCGGCGGCGACCAAAACGCGTCGTAGTCCAGTCATCTCTGACAAAGAAGCCGCGCCGCGGTGACTCGTTAATCAAAACAATTGGACCCGTGAACAAAAAGTGCGAAATTTAAAAACATTAAACAGCAATAAAAGACAGAAAAATAATCAAACATAATTACTTATTAGTGTTGTTTTTTATTTTTTATCACTGATATAATATGATTTCAGTAAGACATTGAATCTAGCATGAATCTATTACTTCTATAATTCTAACACCATTTCCGATACTTAGACGATTCCATTATTTATCTTTGCGTGGGCTACAAAACAATGGAAATGCCTAAATACCCGAAATGGAGTGAGAATTATAGTAGTAATGGATTCCTCGTAACAAAATATCAAAATAGAATCAGTATATTCTGTTTGATTATTTCTGTCTCCCATTGCTGTTTAACGAATGTTAAATTCCGCACATTTTGCTCACAGGTCCATTTACTTTCAATAACATGTCGCGCATCAGAAATTTGTGTTTAAATAAGATGTGGCAAAAGAGTTCGTTCGGAACCGGGGCTCAAACTATATGGTTTACCGAAATGATCAAATATTCCGTGAAATATTAAAAAATAAAAGAAACCAAAATATATATTAAATTAATAATTTTTATTCAGTACGTCATAATAAATTATTATATTATAAAATATTTGTTAATTTTTGCGTAATATCAATAAATACTTATACAATCGCTTTTATTTTTTTCTCGAACCAGGAGGGGAGAATTTCTCCCAGCACTCCTTTTCCGGATCCACCTTTGAGTAAATGTCAGCATAACTATACGGACGAGTGACGCAACACGGATTTTAATAATTTTATAATGTTTTTAAAACCGATAATACATACACAATATTCCATCATATTATTACATATGAGGAAGACCATTACAGCCCTTGCAAAAAATTATAGAAACTATCATAATTTATAAATAGACAATATTGAGAAAATTATATTTACGTAAACGGCCTCGGGATTTTTATGCAAGTCGTAAATGACTATTAATGAGAGTGCGTTTTTATACATGCACAGCCGCGGGGGCATCCAACCACATCCCTAACGCAAAGATATTTTTTATCGCAAATATTATAATATTTTTAATTTTATTCTACACAAGTGTATGTGTAAAATCAGTGAGCTCAGAGACCGCGAATCGGCGGCGACCAAAACGCGTCGTAGTCCAGTCATCTCTGACAAAGAAGCCGCGCCGCGGTGACTCGTAAATCAAAACAATTGGACCCGTGAACAAAAAGTGCGAAATTTAAAAACATTAAACAGCAATAAAAGACAGAAAAATAATCAAACATAATTACTTATTAGTGTTGTTTTTTATTTTTTATCACTGATATAATATGATTTCAGTAAGACATTGAATCTAGCATGAATCTATTACTTCTATAATTCTAACACCATTTCCGATACTTAGACGATTCCATTATTTATCTTTGCGTGGGCTACAAAACAATGGAAATGCCTAAATACCCGAAATGGAGTGAGAATTATAGTAGTAATGGATTCCTCATAACAAAATATCAAAATAGAATCAGTATATTCTGTTTGATTATTTCTGTCTCCCATTACTGTTTAACGAATGTTAAATTCCACACATTTTGCTCACAGGTCCATTTACTTTCAATAACATGTCGCGCATCAGAAATTTGTGTTTAAATAAGATGTGGCAAAAGAGTTCGTTCGGAACCGGGGCTCAAACTATATGGTTTACCGAAATGATCAAATATTCCGTGAAATATTAAAAAATAAAAGAAACCAAAATATATATTAAATTAATAATTTTTATTCAGTACGTCATAATAAATTATTATATTATAAAATATTTGTTAATTTTTGCGTAATATCAATAAATACTTATACAATCGCTTTTATTTTTTTCTCGAACCAGGAGGGGAGAATTTCTCCCAGCGATCCTTTTCCGGATCCACCTTTGAGTAAATGTCAGCATAACTATACGGACGAGTGACGCAACACGGATATTAATAATTTTATAATGTTTTTAAAACCGATAATACATACACAATATTCCATCATATTATTACATATGTGGAAGACCATTACAGCCCTTGCAAAAAATTATAGAAACTATCATAATTTATTAATAGACAATATTGAGAAAATTATATTTACGTAAACGGCCTCGGGATTTTTATGCAAGTCGTAAATGACTATTAATGAGAGTGCGTTTTTATACATGCACAGCCGCGGGGGCATCCAACCACATCCCTAACGCAAAGATATTTTTTATCGCAAATATTATAATATTTTCAATTTTATTCTACACAAGTGTATGTGTAAAATCAGTGAGCTCAGAGACCGCGAATCGGCGGCGACCAAAACGCGTCGTAGTCCAGTCATCTCTGACAAAGAAGCCGCGCCGCGGTGACTCGTTAATCAAAACAATTGGACCCGTGAACAAAAAGTGCGAAATTTAAAAACATTAAACAGCAATAAAAGACAGAAAAATAATCAAACATAATTACTTATTAGTGTTGTTTTTTATTTTTTATCACTGATATAATATGATTTCAGTAAGACATTGAATCTAGCATGAATCTATTACTTCTATAATTCTAACACCATTTCCGATACTTAGACGATTCCATTATTTATCTTTGCGTGGGCTACAAAACAATGGAAATGCCTAAATACCCGAAATGGAGTGAGAATTATAGTAGTAATGGATTCCTCGTAACAAAATATCAAAATAGAATCAGTATATTCTGTTTGATTATTTCTGTCTCCCATTGCTGTTTAACGAATGTTAAATTCCGCACATTTTGCTCACAGGTCCATTTACTTTCAATAACATGTCGCGCATCAGAAATTTGTGTTTAAATAAGATGTGGCAAAAGAGTTCGTTCGGAACCGGGGCTCAAACTATATGGTTTACCGAAATGATCAAATATTCCGTGAAATATTAAAAAATAAAAGAAACCAAAATATATATTAAATTAATAATTTTTATTCAGTACGTCATAATAAATTATTATATTATAAAATATTTGTTAATTTTTGCGTAATATCAATAAATACTTATACAATCGCTTTTATTTTTTTCTCGAACCAGGAGGGGAGAATTTCTCCCAGCGATCCTTTTCCGGATCCACCTTTGAGTAAATGTCAGCATAACTATACGGACGAGTGACGCAACACGGATTTTAATAATTTTATAATGTTTTTAAAACCGATAATACATACACAATATTCCATCATATTATTACATATGTGGAAGACCATTACAGCCCTTGCAAAAAATTATAGAAACTATCATAATTTATTAATAGACAATAATGAGAAAATTATATTTACGTAAACGGCCTCGGGATTTTTATGCAAGTCGTAAATGACTATTAATGAGAGTGCGTTTTTATACATGCACAGCCGCGGGGGCATCCAACCACATCCCTAACGCAAAGATATTTTTTATCGCAAATATTATAATATTTTCAATTTTATTCTACACAAGTGTATGTGTAAAATCAGTGAGCTCAGAGACCGCGAATCGGCGGCGACCAATACGCGTCGTAGTCCAGTCATCTCTGACAAAGAAGCCGCGCCGCGGTGACTCGTTAATCAAAACAATTGGACCCGTGAACAAAAAGTGCGAAATTTAAAAACATTAAACAGCAATAAAAGACAGAAAAATAATCAAACATAATTACTTATTAGTGTTGTTTTTTATTTTTTATCACTGATATAATATGATTTCAGTAAGACATTGAATCTAGCATGAATCTATTACTTCTATAATTCTAACACCATTTCCGATACTTAGACGATTCCATTATTTATCTTTGCGTGGGCTACAAAACAATGGAAATGCCTAAATACCCGAAATGGAGTGAGAATTATAGTAGTAATGGATTCCTCGTAACAAAATATCAAAATAGAATCAGTATATTCTGTTTGATTATTTCTGTCTCCCATTGCTGTTTAACGAATGTTAAATTCCGCACATTTTGCTCACAGGTCCATTTACTTTCAATAACATGTCGCGCATCAGAAATTTGTGTTTAAATAAGATGTGGCAAAAGAGTTCGTTCGGAACCGGGGCTCAAACTATATGGTTTACCGAAATGATCAAATATTCCGTGAAATATTAAAAAATAAAAGAAACCAAAATATATATTAAATTAATAATTTTTATTCAGTACGTCATAATAAATTATTATATTATAAAATATTTGTTAATTTTTGCGTAATATCAATAAATACTTATACAATCGCTTTTATTTTTTTCTCGAACCAGGAGGGGAGAATTTCTCCCAGCGATCCTTTTCCGGATCCACCTTTGAGTAAATGTCAGCATAACTATACGGACGAGTGACGCAACACGGATTTTAATAATTTTATAATGTTTTTAAAACCGATAATACATACACAATATTCCATCATATTATTACATATGTGGAAGACCATTACAGCCCTTGCAAAAAATTATAGAAACTATCATAATTTATTAATAGACAATAATGAGAAAATTATATTTACGTAAACGGCCTCGGGATTTTTATGCAAGTCGTAAATGACTATTAATGAGAGTGCGTTTTTATACATGCACAGCCGCGGGGGCATCCAACCACATCCCTAACGCAAAGATATTTTTTATCGCAAATATTATAATATTTTCAATTTTATTCTACACAAGTGTATGTGTAAAATCAGTGAGCTCAGAGACCGCGAATCGGCGGCGACCAATACGCGTCGTAGTCCAGTCATCTCTGACAAAGAAGCCGCGCCGCGGTGACTCGTTAATCAAAACAATTGGACCCGTGAACAAAAAGTGCGAAATTTAAAAACATTAAACAGCAATAAAAGACAGAAAAATAATCAAACATAATTACTTATTAGTGTTGTTTTTTATTTTTTATCACTGATATAATATGATTTCAGTAAGACATTGAATCTAGCATGAATCTATTACTTCTATAATTCTAACACCATTTCCGATACTTAGACGATTCCATTATTTATCTTTGCGTGGGCTACAAAACAATGGAAATGCCTAAATACCCGAAATGGAGTGAGAATTATAGTAGTAATGGATTCCTCGTAACAAAATATCAAAATAGAATCAGTATATTCTGTTTGATTATTTCTGTCTCCCATTGCTGTTTAACGAATGTTAAATTCCGCACATTTTGCTCACAGGTCCATTTACTTTCAATAACATGTCGCGCATCAGAAATTTGTGTTTAAATAAGATGTGGCAAAAGAGTTCGTTCGGAACCGGGGCTCAAACTATATGGTTTACCGAAATGATCAAATATTCCGTGAAATATTAAAAAATAAAAGAAACCAAAATATATATTAAATTAATAATTTTTATTCAGTACGTCATAATAAATTATTATATTATAAAATATTTGTTTATTTTTGCGTAATATCAATAAATACTTATACAATCGCTTTTATTTTTTTCTCGAACCAGGAGGGGAGAATTTCTCCCAGCGATCCTTTTCCGGATCCACCTTTGAGTAAATGTCAGCATAACTATACGGACGAGTGACGCAACACGGATATTAATAATTTTATAATGTTTTTAAAACCGATAATACATACACAATATTCCATCATATTATTACATATGTGGAAGACCATTACAGCCCTTGCAAAAAATTATAGAAACTATCATAATTTATTAATAGACAATATTGAGAAAATTATATTTACGTAAACGGCCTCGGGATTTTTATGCAAGTCGTAAATGACTATTAATGAGAGTGCGTTTTTATACATGCACAGCCGCGGGGGCATCCAACCACATCCCTAACGCAAAGATATTTTTTATCGCAAATATTATAATATTTTCAATTTTATTCTACACAAGTGTATGTGTAAAATCAGTGAGCTCAGAGACCGCGAATCGGTGGCGACCAAAACGCGTCGTAGTCCAGTCATCTCTGACAAAGAAGCCGCGCCGCGGTGACTCGTTAATCAAAACAATTGGACCCGTGAACAAAAAGTGCGAAATTTAAAAACATTAAACAGCAATAAAAGACAGAAAAATAATCAAACATAATTACTTATTAGTGTTGTTTTTTATTTTTTATCACTGATATAATATGATTTCAGTAAGACATTGAATCTAGCATGAATCTATTACTTCTATAATTCTAACACCATTTCCGATACTTAGACGATTCCATTATTTATCTTTGCGTGGGCTACAAAACAATGGAAATGCCTAAATACCCGAAATGGAGTGAGAATTATAGTAGTAATGGATTCCTCGTAACAAAATATCAAAATAGAATCAGTATATTCTGTTTGATTATTTCTGTCTCCCATTGCTGTTTAACGAATGTTAAATTCCGCACATTTTGCTCACAGGTCCATTTACTTTCAATAACATGTCGCGCATCAGAAATTTGTGTTTAAATAAGATGTGGCAAAAGAGTTCGTTCGGAACCGGGGCTCAAACTATATGGTTTACCGAAATGATCAAATATTCCGTGAAATATTAAAAAATAAAAGAAACCAAAATATATATTAAATTAATAATTTTTATTCAGTACGTCATAATAAATTATTATATTATAAAATATTTGTTTATTTTTGCGTAATATCAATAAATACTTATACAATCGCTTTTATTTTTTTCTCGAACCAGGAGGGGAGAATTTCTCCCAGCGATCCTTTTCCGGATCCACCTTTGAGTAAATGTCAGCATAACTATACGGACGAGTGACGCAACACGGATATTAATAATTTTATAATGTTTTTAAAACCGATAATACATACACAATATTCCATCATATTATTACATATGTGGAAGACCATTACAGCCCTTGCAAAAAATTATAGAAACTATCATAATTTATTAATAGACAATATTGAGAAAATTATATTTACGTAAACGGCCTCGGGATTTTTATGCAAGTCGTAAATGACTATTAATGAGAGTGCGTTTTTATACATGCACAGCCGCGGGGGCATCCAACCACATCCCTAACGCAAAGATATTTTTTATCGCAAATATTATAATATTTTCAATTTTATTCTACACAAGTGTATGTGTAAAATCAGTGAGCTCAGAGACCGCGAATCGGTGGCGACCAAAACGCGTCGTAGTCCAGTCATCTCTGACAAAGAAGCCGCGCCGCGGTGACTCGTTAATCAAAACAATTGGACCCGTGAACAAAAAGTGCGAAATTTAAAAACATTAAACAGCAATAAAAGACAGAAAAATAATCAAACATAATTACTTATTAGTGTTGTTTTTTATTTTTTATCACTGATATAATATGATTTCAGTAAGACATTGAATCTAGCATGAATCTATTACTTCTATAATTCTAACACCATTTCCGATACTTAGACGATTCCATTATTTATCTTTGCGTGGGCTACAAAACAATGGAAATGCCTAAATACCCGAAATGGAGTGAGAATTATAGTAGTAATGGATTCCTCGTAACAAAATATCAAAATAGAATCAGTATATTCTGTTTGATTATTTCTGTCTCCCATTGCTGTTTAACGAATGTTAAATTCCGCACATTTTGCTCACAGGTCCATTTACTTTCAATAACATGTCGCGCATCAGAAATTTGTGTTTAAATAAGATGTGGCAAAAGAGTTCGTTCGGAACCGGGGCTCAAACTATATGGTTTACCGAAATGATCAAATATTCCGTGAAATATTAAAAAATAAAAGAAACCAAAATATATATTAAATTAATAATTTTTATTCAGTACGTCATAATAAATTATTATATTATAAAATATTTGTTTATTTTTGCGTAATATCAATAAATACTTATACAATCGCTTTTATTTTTTTCTCGAACCAGGAGGGGAGAATTTCTCCCAGCGATCCTTTTCCGGATCCACCTTTGAGTAAATGTCAGCATAACTATACGGACGAGTGACGCAACACGGATTTTAATAATTTTATAATGTTTTTAAAACCGATAATACATACACAATATTCCATCATATTATTACATATGTGGAAGACCATTACAGCCCTTGCAAAAAATTATAGAAACTATCATAATTTATTAATAGACAATAATGAGAAAATTATATTTACGTAAACGGCCTCGGGATTTTTATGCAAGTCGTAAATGACTATTAATGAGAGTGCGTTTTTATACATGCACAGCCGCGGGGGCATCCAACCACATCCCTAACGCAAAGATATTTTTTATCGCAAATATTATAATATTTTCAATTTTATTCTACACAAGTGTATGTGTAAAATCAGTGAGCTCAGAGACCGCGAATCGGCGGCGACCAATACGCGTCGTAGTCCAGTCATCTCTGACAAAGAAGCCGCGCTGCGGTGACTCGTTAATCAAAACAATTGGACCCGTGAACAAAAAGTGCGAAATTTAAAAACATTAAACAGCAATAAAAGACAGAAAAATAATCAAACATAATTACTTATTAGTGTTGTTTTTTATTTTTTATCACTGATATAATATGATTTCAGTAAGACATTGAATCTAGCATGAATCTATTACTTCTATAATTCTAACACCATTTCCGATACTTAGACGATTCCATTATTTATCTTTGCGTGGGCTACAAAACAATGGAAATGCCTAAATACCCGAAATGGAGTGAGAATTATAGTAGTAATGGATTCCTCGTAACAAAATATCAAAATAGAATCAGTATATTCTGTTTGATTATTTCTGTCTCCCATTGCTGTTTAACGAATGTTAAATTCCGCACATTTTGCTCACAGGTCCATTTACTTTCAATAACATGTCGCGCATCAGAAATTTGTGTTTAAATAAGATGTGGCAAAAGAGTTCGTTCGGAACCGGGGCTCAAACTATATGGTTTACCGAAATGATCAAATATTCCGTGAAATATTAAAAAATAAAAGAAACCAAAATATATATTAAATTAATAATTTTTATTCAGTACGTCATAATAAATTATTATATTATAAAATATTTGTTAATTTTTGCGTAATATCAATAAATACTTATACAATCGCTTTTATTTTTTTCTCGAACCAGGAGGGGAGAATTTCTCCCAGCGAACCTTTTCCGGATCCACCTTTGAGTAAATGTCAGCATAACTATACGGACGAGTGACGCAACACGGATTTTAATAATTTTATAATGTTTTTAAAACCGATAATACATACACAATATTCCATCATATTATTACATATGTGGAAGACCATTACAGCCCTTGCAAAAAATTATAGAAACTATCATAATTTATTAATAGACAATAATGAGAAAATTATATTTACGTAAACGGCCTCGGGATTTTTATGCAAGTCGTAAATGACTATTAATGAGAGTGCGTTTTTATACATGCACAGCCGCGGGGGCATCCAACCACATCCCTAACGCAAAGATATTTTTTATCGCAAATATTATAATATTTTCAATTTTATTCTACACAAGTGTATGTGTAAAATCAGTGAGCTCAGAGACCGCGAATCGGCGGCGACCAATACGCGTCGTAGTCCAGTCATCTCTGACAAAGAAGCCGCGCTGCGGTGACTCGTTAATCAAAACAATTGGACCCGTGAACAAAAAGTGCGAAATTTAAAAACATTAAACAGCAATAAAAGACAGAAAAATAATCAAACATAATTACTTATTAGTGTTGTTTTTTATTTTTTATCACTGATATAATATGATTTCAGTAAGACATTGAATCTAGCATGAATCTATTACTTCTATAATTCTAACACCATTTCCGATACTTAGACGATTCCATTATTTATCTTTGCGTGGGCTACAAAACAATGGAAATGCCTAAATACCCGAAATGGAGTGAGAATTATAGTAGTAATGGATTCCTCGTAACAAAATATCAAAATAGAATCAGTATATTCTGTTTGATTATTTCTGTCTCCCATTGCTGTTTAACGAATGTTAAATCCCGCACATTTTGCTCACAGGTCCATTTACTTTCAATAACATGTCGCGCATCAGAAATTTGTGTTTAAATAAGATGTGGCAAAAGAGTTCGTTCGGAACCGGGGCTCAAACTATATGGTTTACCGAAATGATCAAATATTCCGTGAAATATTAAAAAATAAAAGAAACCAAAATATATATTAAATTAATAATTTTTATTCAGTACGTCATAATAAATTATTATATTATAAAATATTTGTTTATTTTTGCGTAATATCAATAAATACTTATACAATCGCTTTTATTTTTTTCTCGAACCAGGAGGGGAGAATTTCTCCCAGCGCTCCTTTTCCGGATCCATCTTTGAGTAAATGTCAGCATAACTATACGGACGAGTGACGCAACACGGATTTTAATAATTTTATAATGTTTTTAAAACCGATAATACATACACAATATTCCATCATATTATTACATATGAGGAAGACCATTACAGCCCTTGCAAAAAATTATAGAAACTATCATAATTTATTAATAGACAATATTGAGAAAATTATATTTACGTAAACGGCCTCGGGATTTTTATGCAAGTCGTAAATGACTATTAATGAGAGTGCGTTTTTATACATGCACAGCCGCGGGGGCATCCAACCACATCCCTAACGCAAAGATATTTTTTATCGCAAATATTATAATATTTTCAATTTTATTCTACACAAGTGTATGTGTAAAATCAGTGAGCTCAGAGACCGCGAATCGGCGGCGACCAAAACGCGTCGTAGTCCAGTCATCTCTGACAAAGAAGCCGCGCCGCGGTGACTCGTAAATCAAAACAATTGGACCCGTGAACAAAAAGTGCGAAATTTAAAAACATTAAACAGCAATAAAAGACAGAAAAATAATCAAACATAATTACTTATTAGTGTTGTTTTTTATTTTTTATCACTGATATAATATGATTTCAGTAAGACATTGAATCTAGCATGAATCTATTACTTCTATAATTCTAACACCATTTCCGATACTTAGACGATTCCATTATTTATCTTTGCGTGGGCTACAAAACAATGGAAATGCCTAAATACCCGAAATGGAGTGAGAATTATAGTAGTAATGGATTCCTCGTAACAAAATATCAAAATAGAATCAGTATATTCTGTTTGATTATTTCTGTCTCCCATTGCTGTTTAACGAATGTTAAATTCCGCACATTTTGCTCACAGGTCCATTTACTTTCAATAACATGTCGCGCATCAGAAATTTGTGTTTAAATAAGATGTGGCAAAAGAGTTCGTTCGGAACCGGGGCTCAAACTATATGGTTTACCGAAATGATCAAATATTCCGTGAAATATTAAAAAATAAAAGAAACCAAAATATATATTAAATTAATAATTTTTATTCAGTACGTCATAATAAATTATTATATTATAAAATATTTGTTAATTTTTGCGTAATATCAATAAATACTTATACAATCGCTTTTATTTTTTTCTCGAACCAGGAGGGGAGAATTTCTCCCAGCGATCCTTTTCCGGATCCACCTTTGAGTAAATGTCAGCATAACTATACGGACGAGTGACGCAACACGGATATTAATAATTTTATAATGTTTTTAAAACCGATAATACATACACAATATTCCATCATATTATTACATATGTGGAAGACCATTACAGCCCTTGCAAAAAATTATAGAAACTATCATAATTTATTAATAGACAATATTGAGAAAATTATATTTACGTAAACGGCCTCGGGATTTTTATGCAAGTCGTAAATGACTATTAATGAGAGTGCATTTTTATACATGCACAGCCGCGGGGGCATCCAACCACATCCCTAACGCAAAGATATTTTTTATCGCAAATATTATAATATTTTCAATTTTATTCTACACAAGTGTATGTGTAAAATCAGTGAGCTCAGAGACCGCGAATCGGTGGCGACCAAAACGCGTCGTAGTCCAGTCATCTCTGACAAAGAAGCCGCGCCGCGGTGACTCGTTAATCAAAACAATTGGACCCGTGAACAAAAAGTGCGAAATTTAAAAACATTAAACAGCAATAAAAGACAGAAAAATAATCAAACATAATTACTTATTAGTGTTGTTTTTTATTTTTTATCACTGATATAATATGATTTCAGTAAGACATTGAATCTAGCATGAATCTATTACTTCTATAATTCTAACACCATTTCCGATACTTAGACGATTCCATTATTTATCTTTGCGTGGGCTACAAAACAATGGAAATGCCTAAATACCCGAAATGGAGTGAGAATTATAGTAGTAATGGATTCCTCGTAACAAAATATCAAAATAGAATCAGTATATTCTGTTTGATTATTTCTGTCTCCCATTGCTGTTTAACGAATGTTAAATTCCGCACATTTTGCTCACAGGTCCATTTACTTTCAATAACATGTCGCGCATCAGAAATTTGTGTTTAAATAAGATGTGGCAAAAGAGTTCGTTCGGAACCGGGGCTCAAACTATATGGTTTACCGAAATGATCAAATATTCCGTGAAATATTAAAAAATAAAAGAAACCAAAATATATATTAAATTAATAATTTTTATTCAGTACGTCATAATAAATTATTATATTATAAAATATTTGTTTATTTTTGCGTAATATCAATAAATACTTATACAATCGCTTTTATTTTTTTCTCGAACCAGGAGGGGAGAATTTCTCCCAGCGCTCCTTTTCCGGATCCATCTTTGAGTAAATGTCAGCATAACTATACGGACGAGTGACGCAACACGGATTTTAATAATTTTATAATGTTTTTAAAACCGATAATACATACACAATATTCCATCATATTATTACATATGAGGAAGACCATTACAGCCCTTGCAAAAAATTATAGAAACTATCATAATTTATTAATAGACAATATTGAGAAAATTATATTTACGTAAACGGCCTCGGGATTTTTATGCAAGTCGTAAATGACTATTAATGAGAGTGCGTTTTTATACATGCACAGCCGCGGGGGCATCCAACCACATCCCTAACGCAAAGATATTTTTTATCGCAAATATTATAATATTTTCAATTTTATTCTACACAAGTGTATGTGTAAAATCAGTGAGCTCAGAGACCGCGAATCGGTGGCGACCAAAACGCGTCGTAGTCCAGTCATCTCTGACAAAGAAGCCGCGCCGCGGTGACTCGTTAATCAAAACAATTGGACCCGTGAACAAAAAGTGCGAAATTTAAAAACATTAAACAGCAATAAAAGACAGAAAAATAATCAAACATAATTACTTATTAGTGTTGTTTTTTATTTTTTATCACTGATATAATATGATTTCAGTAAGACATTGAATCTAGCATGAATCTATTACTTCTATAATTCTAACACCATTTCCGATACTTAGACGATTCCATTATTTATCTTTGCGTGGGCTACAAAACAATGGAAATGCCTAAATACCCGAAATGGAGTGAGAATTATAGTAGTAATGGATTCCTCGTAACAAAATATCAAAATAGAATCAGTATATTCTGTTTGATTATTTCTGTCTCCCATTGCTGTTTAACGAATGTTAAATTCCGCACATTTTGCTCACAGGTCCATTTACTTTCAATAACATGTCGCGCATCAGAAATTTGTGTTTAAATAAGATGTGGCAAAAGAGTTCGTTCGGAACCGGGGCTCAAACTATATGGTTTACCGAAATGATCAAATATTCCGTGAAATATTAAAAAATAAAAGAAACCAAAATATATATTAAATTAATAATTTTTATTCAGTACGTCATAATAAATTATTATATTATAAAATATTTGTTAATTTTTGCGTAATATCAATAAATACTTATACAATCGCTTTTATTTTTTTCTCGAACCAGGAGGGGAGAATTTCTCCCAGCGATCCTTTTCCGGATCCACCTTTGAGTAAATGTCAGCATAACTATACGGACGAGTGACGCAACACGGATTTTAATAATTTTATAATGTTTTTAAAACCGATAATACATACACAATATTCCATCATATTATTACATATGTGGAAGACCATTACAGCCCTTGCAAAAAATTATAGAAACTATCATAATTTATTAATAGACAATAATGAGAAAATTATATTTACGTAAACGGCCTCGGGATTTTTATGCAAGTCGTAAATGACTATTAATGAGAGTGCGTTTTTATACATGCACAGCCGCGGGGGCATCCAACCACATCCCTAACGCAAAGATATTTTTTATCGCAAATATTATAATATTTTCAATTTTATTCTACACAAGTGTATGTGTAAAATCAGTGAGCTCAGAGACCGCGAATCGGCGGCGACCAATACGCGTCGTAGTCCAGTCATCTCTGACAAAGAAGCCGCGCCGCGGTGACTCGTTAATCAAAACAATTGGACCCGTGAACAAAAAGTGCGAAATTTAAAAACATTAAACAGCAATAAAAGACAGAAAAATAATCAAACATAATTACTTATTAGTGTTGTTTTTTATTTTTTATCACTGATATAATATGATTTCAGTAAGACATTGAATCTAGCATGAATCTATTACTTCTATAATTCTAACACCATTTCCGATACTTAGACGATTCCATTATTTATCTTTGCGTGGGCTACAAAACAATGGAAATGCCTAAATACCCGAAATGGAGTGAGAATTATAGTAGTAATGGATTCCTCGTAACAAAATATCAAAATAGAATCAGTATATTCTGTTTGATTATTTCTGTCTCCCATTGCTGTTTAACGAATGTTAAATCCCGCACATTTTGCTCACAGGTCCATTTACTTTCAATAACATGTCGCGCATCAGAAATTTGTGTTTAAATAAGATGTGGCAAAAGAGTTCGTTCGGAACCGGGGCTCAAACTATATGGTTTACCGAAATGATCAAATATTCCGTGAAATATTAAAAAATAAAAGAAACCAAAATATATATTAAATTAATAATTTTTATTCAGTACGTCATAATAAATTATTATATTATAAAATATTTGTTTATTTTTGCGTAATATCAATAAATACTTATACAATCGCTTTTATTTTTTTCTCGAACCAGGAGGGGAGAATTTCTCCCAGCGCTCCTTTTCCGGATCCATCTTTGAGTAAATGTCAGCATAACTATACGGACGAGTGACGCAACACGGATTTTAATAATTTTATAATGTTTTTAAAACCGATAATACATACACAATATTCCATCATATTATTACATATGAGGAAGACCATTACAGCCCTTGCAAAAAATTATAGAAACTATCATAATTTATTAATAGACAATATTGAGAAAATTATATTTACGTAAACGGCCTCGGGATTTTTATGCAAGTCGTAAATGACTATTAATGAGAGTGCGTTTTTATACATGCACAGCCGCGGGGGCATCCAACCACATCCCTAACGCAAAGATATTTTTTATCGCAAATATTATAATATTTTCAATTTTATTCTACACAAGTGTATGTGTAAAATCAGTGAGCTCAGAGACCGCGAATCGGCGGCGACCAAAACGCGTCGTAGTCCAGTCATCTCTGACAAAGAAGCCGCGCCGCGGTGACTCGTAAATCAAAACAATTGGACCCGTGAACAAAAAGTGCGAAATTTAAAAACATTAAACAGCAATAAAAGACAGAAAAATAATCAAACATAATTACTTATTAGTGTTGTTTTTTATTTTTTATCACTGATATAATATGATTTCAGTAAGACATTGAATCTAGCATGAATCTATTACTTCTATAATTCTAACACCATTTCCGATACTTAGACGATTCCATTATTTATCTTTGCGTGGGCTACAAAACAATGGAAATGCCTAAATACCCGAAATGGAGTGAGAATTATAGTAGTAATGGATTCCTCGTAACAAAATATCAAAATAGAATCAGTATATTCTGTTTGATTATTTCTGTCTCCCATTGCTGTTTAACGAATGTTAAATTCCGCACATTTTGCTCACAGGTCCATTTACTTTCAATAACATGTCGCGCATCAGAAATTTGTGTTTAAATAAGATGTGGCAAAAGAGTTCGTTCGGAACCGGGGCTCAAACTATATGGTTTACCGAAATGATCAAATATTCCGTGAAATATTAAAAAATAAAAGAAACCAAAATATATATTAAATTAATAATTTTTATTCAGTACGTCATAATAAATTATTATATTATAAAATATTTGTTTATTTTTGCGTAATATCAATAAATACTTATACAATCGCTTTTATTTTTTTCTCGAACCAGGAGTGGAGAATTTCTCCCAGCGCTCCTTTTCCGGATCCACCTTTGAGTAAGTGTCAGCATAACTATACGGACGAGTGACGCAACACGGATTTTAATAATTTTATAATGTTTTTAAAACCGATAATACATACACAATATTCCATCATATTATTACATATGAGGAAGACCATTACAGCCCTTGCAAAAAATTATAGAAACTATCATAATTTATTAATAGACAATATTGAGAAAATTATATTTACGTAAACGGCCTCGGGATTTTTATGCAAGTCGTAAATGACTATTAATGAGAGTGCGTTTTTATACATGCACAGCCGCGGGGGCATCCAACCACATCCCTAACGCAAAGATATTTTTTATCGCAAATATTATAATATTTTCAATTTTATTCTACACAAGTGTATGTGTAAAATCAGTGAGCTCAGAGACCGCGAATCGGCGGCGACCAATACGCGTCGTAGTCCAGTCATCTCTGACAAAGAAGCCGCGCCGCGGTGACTCGTTAATCAAAACAATTGGACCCGTGAACAAAAAGTGCGAAATTTAAAAACATTAAACAGCAATAAAAGACAGAAAAATAATCAAACATAATTACTTATTAGTGTTGTTTTTTATTTTTTATCACTGATATAATATGATTTCAGTAAGACATTGAATCTAGCATGAATCTATTACTTCTATAATTCTAACACCATTTCCGATACTTAGACGATTCCATTATTTATCTTTGCGTGGGCTACAAAACAATGGAAATGCCTAAATACCCGAAATGGAGTGAGAATTATAGTAGTAATGGATTCCTCGTAACAAAATATCAAAATAGAATCAGTATATTCTGTTTGATTATTTCTGTCTCCCATTGCTGTTTAACGAATGTTAAATTCCGCACATTTTGCTCACAGGTCCATTTACTTTCAATAACATGTCGCGCATCAGAAATTTGTGTTTAAATAAGATGTGGCAAAAGAGTTCGTTCGGAACCGGGGCTCAAACTATATGGTTTACCGAAATGATCAAATATTCCGTGAAATATTAAAAAATAAAAGAAACCAAAATATATATTAAATTAATAATTTTTATTCAGTACGTCATAATAAATTATTATATTATAAAATATTTGTTTATTTTTGCGTAATATCAATAAATACTTATACAATCGCTTTTATTTTTTTCTCGAACCAGGAGTGGAGAATTTCTCCCAGCGCTCCTTTTCCGGATCCACCTTTGAGTAAGTGTCAGCATAACTATACGGACGAGTGACGCAACACGGATTTTAATAATTTTATAATGTTTTTAAAACCGATAATACATACACAATATTCCATCATATTATTACATATGAGGAAGACCATTACAGCCCTTGCAAAAAATTATAGAAACTATCATAATTTATTAATAGACAATATTGAGAAAATTATATTTACGTAAACGGCCTCGGGATTTTTATGCAAGTCGTAAATGACTATTAATGAGAGTGCGTTTTTATACATGCACAGCCGCGGGGGCATCCAACCACATCCCTAACGCAAAGATATTTTTTATCGCAAATATTATAATATTTTCAATTTTATTCTACACAAGTGTATGTGTAAAATCAGTGAGCTCAGAGACCGCGAATCGGCGGCGACCAATACGCGTCGTAGTCCAGTCATCTCTGACAAAGAAGCCGCGCCGCGGTGACTCGTTAATCAAAACAATTGGACCCGTGAACAAAAAGTGCGAAATTTAAAAACATTAAACAGCAATAAAAGACAGAAAAATAATCAAACATAATTACTTATTAGTGTTGTTTTTTATTTTTTATCACTGATATAATATGATTTCAGTAAGACATTGAATCTAGCATGAATCTATTACTTCTATAATTCTAACACCATTTCCGATACTTAGACGATTCCATTATTTATCTTTGCGTGGGCTACAAAACAATGGAAATGCCTAAATACCCGAAATGGAGTGAGAATTATAGTAGTAATGGATTCCTCGTAACAAAATATCAAAATAGAATCAGTATATTCTGTTTGATTATTTCTGTCTCCCATTGCTGTTTAACGAATGTTAAATTCCGCACATTTTGCTCACAGGTCCATTTACTTTCAATAACATGTCGCGCATCAGAAATTTGTGTTTAAATAAGATGTGGCAAAAGAGTTCGTTCGGAACCGGGGCTCAAACTATATGGTTTACCGAAATGATCAAATATTCCGTGAAATATTAAAAAATAAAAGAAACCAAAATATATATTAAATTAATAATTTTTATTCAGTACGTCATAATAAATTATTATATTATAAAATATTTGTTTATTTTTGCGTAATATCAATAAATACTTATACAATCGCTTTTATTTTTTTCTCGAACCAGGAGTGGAGAATTTCTCCCAGCGCTCCTTTTCCGGATCCACCTTTGAGTAAGTGTCAGCATAACTATACGGACGAGTGACGCAACACGGATTTTAATAATTTTATAATGTTTTTAAAACCGATAATACATACACAATATTCCATCATATTATTACATATGAGGAAGACCATTACAGCCCTTGCAAAAAATTATAGAAACTATCATAATTTATTAATAGACAATATTGAGAAAATTATATTTACGTAAACGGCCTCGGGATTTTTATGCAAGTCGTAAATGACTATTAATGAGAGTGCGTTTTTATACATGCACAGCCGCGGGGGCATCCAACCACATCCCTAACGCAAAGATATTTTTTATCGCAAATATTATAATATTTTCAATTTTATTCTACACAAGTGTATGTGTAAAATCAGTGAGCTCAGAGACCGCGAATCGGCGGCGACCAATACGCGTCGTAGTCCAGTCATCTCTGACAAAGAAGCCGCGCCGCGGTGACTCGTTAATCAAAACAATTGGACCCGTGAACAAAAAGTGCGAAATTTAAAAACATTAAACAGCAATAAAAGACAGAAAAATAATCAAACATAATTACTTATTAGTGTTGTTTTTTATTTTTTATCACTGATATAATATGATTTCAGTAAGACATTGAATCTAGCATGAATCTATTACTTCTATAATTCTAACACCATTTCCGATACTTAGACGATTCCATTATTTATCTTTGCGTGGGCTACAAAACAATGGAAATGCCTAAATACCCGAAATGGAGTGAGAATTATAGTAGTAATGGATTCCTCGTAACAAAATATCAAAATAGAATCAGTATATTCTGTTTGATTATTTCTGTCTCCCATTGCTGTTTAACGAATGTTAAATTCCGCACATTTTGCTCACAGGTCCATTTACTTTCAATAACATGTCGCGCATCAGAAATTTGTGTTTAAATAAGATGTGGCAAAAGAGTTCGTTCGGAACCGGGGCTCAAACTATATGGTTTACCGAAATGATCAAATATTCCGTGAAATATTAAAAAATAAAAGAAACCAAAATATATATTAAATTAATAATTTTTATTCAGTACGTCATAATAAATTATTATATTATAAAATATTTGTTTATTTTTGCGTAATATCAATAAATACTTATACAATCGCTTTTATTTTTTTCTCGAACCAGGAGTGGAGAATTTCTCCCAGCGCTCCTTTTCCGGATCCACCTTTGAGTAAGTGTCAGCATAACTATACGGACGAGTGACGCAACACGGATTTTAATAATTTTATAATGTTTTTAAAACCGATAATACATACACAATATTCCATCATATTATTACATATGAGGAAGACCATTACAGCCCTTGCAAAAAATTATAGAAACTATCATAATTTATTAATAGACAATATTGAGAAAATTATATTTACGTAAACGGCCTCGGGATTTTTATGCAAGTCGTAAATGACTATTAATGAGAGTGCGTTTTTATACATGCACAGCCGCGGGGGCATCCAACCACATCCCTAACGCAAAGATATTTTTTATCGCAAATATTATAATATTTTCAATTTTATTCTACACAAGTGTATGTGTAAAATCAGTGAGCTCAGAGACCGCGAATCGGCGGCGACCAATACGCGTCGTAGTCCAGTCATCTCTGACAAAGAAGCCGCGCCGCGGTGACTCGTTAATCAAAACAATTGGACCCGTGAACAAAAAGTGCGAAATTTAAAAACATTAAACAGCAATAAAAGACAGAAAAATAATCAAACATAATTACTTATTAGTGTTGTTTTTTATTTTTTATCACTGATATAATATGATTTCAGTAAGACATTGAATCTAGCATGAATCTATTACTTCTATAATTCTAACACCATTTCCGATACTTAGACGATTCCATTATTTATCTTTGCGTGGGCTACAAAACAATGGAAATGCCTAAATACCCGAAATGGAGTGAGAATTATAGTAGTAATGGATTCCTCGTAACAAAATATCAAAATAGAATCAGTATATTCTGTTTGATTATTTCTGTCTCCCATTGCTGTTTAACGAATGTTAAATTCCGCACATTTTGCTCACAGGTCCATTTACTTTCAATAACATGTCGCGCATCAGAAATTTGTGTTTAAATAAGATGTGGCAAAAGAGTTCGTTCGGAACCGGGGCTCAAACTATATGGTTTACCGAAATGATCAAATATTCCGTGAAATATTAAAAAATAAAAGAAACCAAAATATATATTAAATTAATAATTTTTATTCAGTACGTCATAATAAATTATTATATTATAAAATATTTGTTTATTTTTGCGTAATATCAATAAATACTTATACAATCGCTTTTATTTTTTTCTCGAACCAGGAGGGGAGAATTTCTCCCAGCGCTCCTTTTCCGGATCCATCTTTGAGTAAATGTCAGCATAACTATACGGACGAGTGACGCAACACGGATTTTAATAATTTTATAATGTTTTTAAAACCGATAATACATACACAATATTCCATCATATTATTACATATGAGGAAGACCATTACAGCCCTTGCAAAAAATTATAGAAACTATCATAATTTATTAATAGACAATATTGAGAAAATTATATTTACGTAAACGGCCTCGGGATTTTTATGCAAGTCGTAAATGACTATTAATGAGAGTGCGTTTTTATACATGCACAGCCGCGGGGGCATCCAACCACATCCCTAACGCAAAGATATTTTTTATCGCAAATATTATAATATTTTCAATTTTATTCTACACAAGTGTATGTGTAAAATCAGTGAGCTCAGAGACCGCGAATCGGCGGCGACCAAAACGCGTCGTAGTCCAGTCATCTCTGACAAAGAAGCCGCGCCGCGGTGACTCGTAAATCAAAACAATTGGACCCGTGAACAAAAAGTGCGAAATTTAAAAACATTAAACAGCAATAAAAGACAGAAAAATAATCAAACATAATTACTTATTAGTGTTGTTTTTTATTTTTTATCACTGATATAATATGATTTCAGTAAGACATTGAATCTAGCATGAATCTATTACTTCTATAATTCTAACACCATTTCCGATACTTAGACGATTCCATTATTTATCTTTGCGTGGGCTACAAAACAATGGAAATGCCTAAATACCCGAAATGGAGTGAGAATTATAGTAGTAATGGATTCCTCGTAACAAAATATCAAAATAGAATCAGTATATTCTGTTTGATTATTTCTGTCTCCCATTGCTGTTTAACGAATGTTAAATTCCGCACATTTTGCTCACAGGTCCATTTACTTTCAATAACATGTCGCGCATCAGAAATTTGTGTTTAAATAAGATGTGGCAAAAGAGTTCGTTCGGAACCGGGGCTCAAACTATATGGTTTACCGAAATGATCAAATATTCCGTGAAATATTAAAAAATAAAAGAAACCAAAATATATATTAAATTAATAATTTTTATTCAGTACGTCATAATAAATTATTATATTATAAAATATTTGTTAATTTTTGCGTAATATCAATAAATACTTATACAATCGCTTTTATTTTTTTCTCGAACCAGGAGGGGAGAATTTCTCCCAGCGATCCTTTTCCGGATCCACCTTTGAGTAAATGTCAGCATAACTATACGGACGAGTGACGCAACACGGATTTTAATAATTTTATAATGTTTTTAAAACCGATAATACATACACAATATTCCATCATATTATTACATATGTGGAAGACCATTACAGCCCTTGCAAAAAATTATAGAAACTATCATAATTTATTAATAGACAATAATGAGAAAATTATATTTACGTAAACGGCCTCGGGATTTTTATGCAAGTCGTAAATGACTATTAATGAGAGTGCGTTTTTATACATGCACAGCCGCGGGGGCATCCAACCACATCCCTAACGCAAAGATATTTTTTATCGCAAATATTATAATATTTTCAATTTTATTCTACACAAGTGTATGTGTAAAATCAGTGAGCTCAGAGACCGCGAATCGGCGGCGACCAATACGCGTCGTAGTCCAGTCATCTCTGACAAAGAAGCCGCGCCGCGGTGACTCGTTAATCAAAACAATTGGACCCGTGAACAAAAAGTGCGAAATTTAAAAACATTAAACAGCAATAAAAGACAGAAAAATAATCAAACATAATTACTTATTAGTGTTGTTTTTTATTTTTTATCACTGATATAATATGATTTCAGTAAGACATTGAATCTAGCATGAATCTATTACTTCTATAATTCTAACACCATTTCCGATACTTAGACGATTCCATTATTTATCTTTGCGTGGGCTACAAAACAATGGAAATGCCTAAATACCCGAAATGGAGTGAGAATTATAGTAGTAATGGATTCCTCGTAACAAAATATCAAAATAGAATCAGTATATTCTGTTTGATTATTTCTGTCTCCCATTGCTGTTTAACGAATGTTAAATTCCGCACATTTTGCTCACAGGTCCATTTACTTTCAATAACATGTCGCGCATCAGAAATTTGTGTTTAAATAAGATGTGGCAAAAGAGTTCGTTCGGAACCGGGGCTCAAACTATATGGTTTACCGAAATGATCAAATATTCCGTGAAATATTAAAAAATAAAAGAAACCAAATTATATATTAAATTAATAATTTTTATTCAGTACGTCATAATAAATTATTATATTATAAAATATTTGTTTATTTTTGCGTAATATCAATAAATACTTATACAATCGCTTTTATTTTTTTCTCGAACCAGGAGTGGAGAATTTCTCCCAGCGCTCCTTTTCCGGATCCACCTTTGAGTAAGTGTCAGCATAACTATACGGACGAGTGACGCAACACGGATTTTAATAATTTTATAATGTTTTTAAAACCGATAATACATACACAATATTCCATCATATTATTACATATGAGGAAGACCATTACAGCCCTTGCAAAAAATTATAGAAACTATCATAATTTATTAATAGACAATATTGAGAAAATTATATTTACGTAAACGGCCTCGGGATTTTTATGCAAGTCGTAAATGACTATTAATGAGAGTGCGTTTTTATACATGCACAGCCGCGGGGGCATCCAACCACATCCCTAACGCAAAGATATTTTTTATCGCAAATATTATAATATTTTCAATTTTATTCTACACAAGTGTATGTGTAAAATCAGTGAGCTCAGAGACCGCGAATCGGCGGCGACCAATACGCGTCGTAGTCCAGTCATCTCTGACAAAGAAGCCGCGCCGCGGTGACTCGTTAATCAAAACAATTGGACCCGTGAACAAAAAGTGCGAAATTTAAAAACATTAAACAGCAATAAAAGACAGAAAAATAATCAAACATAATTACTTATTAGTGTTGTTTTTTATTTTTTATCACTGATATAATATGATTTCAGTAAGACATTGAATCTAGCATGAATCTATTACTTCTATAATTCTAACACCATTTCCGATACTTAGACGATTCCATTATTTATCTTTGCGTGGGCTACAAAACAATGGAAATGCCTAAATACCCGAAATGGAGTGAGAATTATAGTAGTAATGGATTCCTCGTAACAAAATATCAAAATAGAATCAGTATATTCTGTTTGATTATTTCTGTCTCCCATTGCTGTTTAACGAATGTTAAATTCCGCACATTTTGCTCACAGGTCCATTTACTTTCAATAACATGTCGCGCATCAGAAATTTGTGTTTAAATAAGATGTGGCAAAAGAGTTCGTTCGGAACCGGGGCTCAAACTATATGGTTTACCGAAATGATCAAATATTCCGTGAAATATTAAAAAATAAAAGAAACCAAAATATATATTAAATTAATAATTTTTATTCAGTACGTCATAATAAATTATTATATTATAAAATATTTGTTTATTTTTGCGTAATATCAATAAATACTTATACAATCGCTTTTATTTTTTTCTCGAACCAGGAGTGGAGAATTTCTCCCAGCGCTCCTTTTCCGGATCCACCTTTGAGTAAGTGTCAGCATAACTATACGGACGAGTGACGCAACACGGATTTTAATAATTTTATAATGTTTTTAAAACCGATAATACATACACAATATTCCATCATATTATTACATATGAGGAAGACCATTACAGCCCTTGCAAAAAATTATAGAAACTATCATAATTTATTAATAGACAATATTGAGAAAATTATATTTACGTAAACGGCCTCGGGATTTTTATGCAAGTCGTAAATGACTATTAATGAGAGTGCGTTTTTATACATGCACAGCCGCGGGGGCATCCAACCACATCCCTAACGCAAAGATATTTTTTATCGCAAATATTATAATATTTTCAATTTTATTCTACACAAGTGTATGTGTAAAATCAGTGAGCTCAGAGACCGCGAATCGGCGGCGACCAATACGCGTCGTAGTCCAGTCATCTCTGACAAAGAAGCCGCGCCGCGGTGACTCGTTAATCAAAACAATTGGACCCGTGAACAAAAAGTGCGAAATTTAAAAACATTAAACAGCAATAAAAGACAGAAAAATAATCAAACATAATTACTTATTAGTGTTGTTTTTTATTTTTTATCACTGATATAATATGATTTCAGTAAGACATTGAATCTAGCATGAATCTATTACTTCTATAATTCTAACACCATTTCCGATACTTAGACGATTCCATTATTTATCTTTGCGTGGGCTACAAAACAATGGAAATGCCTAAATACCCGAAATGGAGTGAGAATTATAGTAGTAATGGATTCCTCGTAACAAAATATCAAAATAGAATCAGTATATTCTGTTTGATTATTTCTGTCTCCCATTGCTGTTTAACGAATGTTAAATTCCGCACATTTTGCTCACAGGTCCATTTACTTTCAATAACATGTCGCGCATCAGAAATTTGTGTTTAAATAAGATGTGGCAAAAGAGTTCGTTCGGAACCGGGGCTCAAACTATATGGTTTACCGAAATGATCAAATATTCCGTGAAATATTAAAAAATAAAAGAAACCAAAATATATATTAAATTAATAATTTTTATTCAGTACGTCATAATAAATTATTATATTATAAAATATTTGTTTATTTTTGCGTAATATCAATAAATACTTATACAATCGCTTTTATTTTTTTCTCGAACCAGGAGTGGAGAATTTCTCCCAGCGCTCCTTTTCCGGATCCACCTTTGAGTAAGTGTCAGCATAACTATACGGACGAGTGACGCAACACGGATTTTAATAATTTTATAATGTTTTTAAAACCGATAATACATACACAATATTCCATCATATTATTACATATGAGGAAGACCATTACAGCCCTTGCAAAAAATTATAGAAACTATCATAATTTATTAATAGACAATATTGAGAAAATTATATTTACGTAAACGGCCTCGGGATTTTTATGCAAGTCGTAAATGACTATTAATGAGAGTGCGTTTTTATACATGCACAGCCGCGGGGGCATCCAACCACATCCCTAACGCAAAGATATTTTTTATCGCAAATATTATAATATTTTCAATTTTATTCTACACAAGTGTATGTGTAAAATCAGTGAGCTCAGAGACCGCGAATCGGCGGCGACCAATACGCGTCGTAGTCCAGTCATCTCTGACAAAGAAGCCGCGCCGCGGTGACTCGTTAATCAAAACAATTGGACCCGTGAACAAAAAGTGCGAAATTTAAAAACATTAAACAGCAATAAAAGACAGAAAAATAATCAAACATAATTACTTATTAGTGTTGTTTTTTATTTTTTATCACTGATATAATATGATTTCAGTAAGACATTGAATCTAGCATGAATCTATTACTTCTATAATTCTAACACCATTTCCGATACTTAGACGATTCCATTATTTATCTTTGCGTGGGCTACAAAACAATGGAAATGCCTAAATACCCGAAATGGAGTGAGAATTATAGTAGTAATGGATTCCTCGTAACAAAATATCAAAATAGAATCAGTATATTCTGTTTGATTATTTCTGTCTCCCATTGCTGTTTAACGAATGTTAAATTCCGCACATTTTGCTCACAGGTCCATTTACTTTCAATAACATGTCGCGCATCAGAAATTTGTGTTTAAATAAGATGTGGCAAAAGAGTTCGTTCGGAACCGGGGCTCAAACTATATGGTTTACCGAAATGATCAAATATTCCGTGAAATATTAAAAAATAAAAGAAACCAAAATATATATTAAATTAATAATTTTTATTCAGTACGTCATAATAAATTATTATATTATAAAATATTTGTTTATTTTTGCGTAATATCAATAAATACTTATACAATCGCTTTTATTTTTTTCTCGAACCAGGAGGGGAGAATTTCTCCCAGCGCTCCTTTTCCGGATCCATCTTTGAGTAAATGTCAGCATAACTATACGGACGAGTGACGCAACACGGATTTTAATAATTTTATAATGTTTTTAAAACCGATAATACATACACAATATTCCATCATATTATTACATATGAGGAAGACCATTACAGCCCTTGCAAAAAATTATAGAAACTATCATAATTTATTAATAGACAATATTGAGAAAATTATATTTACGTAAACGGCCTCGGGATTTTTATGCAAGTCGTAAATGACTATTAATGAGAGTGCGTTTTTATACATGCACAGCCGCGGGGGCATCCAACCACATCCCTAACGCAAAGATATTTTTTATCGCAAATATTATAATATTTTCAATTTTATTCTACACAAGTGTATGTGTAAAATCAGTGAGCTCAGAGACCGCGAATCGGCGGCGACCAAAACGCGTCGTAGTCCAGTCATCTCTGACAAAGAAGCCGCGCCGCGGTGACTCGTAAATCAAAACAATTGGACCCGTGAACAAAAAGTGCGAAATTTAAAAACATTAAACAGCAATAAAAGACAGAAAAATAATCAAACATAATTACTTATTAGTGTTGTTTTTTATTTTTTATCACTGATATAATATGATTTCAGTAAGACATTGAATCTAGCATGAATCTATTACTTCTATAATTCTAACACCATTTCCGATACTTAGACGATTCCATTATTTATCTTTGCGTGGGCTACAAAACAATGGAAATGCCTAAATACCCGAAATGGAGTGAGAATTATAGTAGTAATGGATTCCTCGTAACAAAATATCAAAATAGAATCAGTATATTCTGTTTGATTATTTCTGTCTCCCATTGCTGTTTAACGAATGTTAAATTCCGCACATTTTGCTCACAGGTCCATTTACTTTCAATAACATGTCGCGCATCAGAAATTTGTGTTTAAATAAGATGTGGCAAAAGAGTTCGTTCGGAACCGGGGCTCAAACTATATGGTTTACCGAAATGATCAAATATTCCGTGAAATATTAAAAAATAAAAGAAACCAAAATATATATTAAATTAATAATTTTTATTCAGTACGTCATAATAAATTATTATATTATAAAATATTTGTTAATTTTTGCGTAATATCAATAAATACTTATACAATCGCTTTTATTTTTTTCTCGAACCAGGAGGGGAGAATTTCTCCCAGCGATCCTTTTCCGGATCCACCTTTGAGTAAATGTCAGCATAACTATACGGACGAGTGACGCAACACGGATTTTAATAATTTTATAATGTTTTTAAAACCGATAATACATACACAATATTCCATCATATTATTACATATGTGGAAGACCATTACAGCCCTTGCAAAAAATTATAGAAACTATCATAATTTATTAATAGACAATAATGAGAAAATTATATTTACGTAAACGGCCTCGGGATTTTTATGCAAGTCGTAAATGACTATTAATGAGAGTGCGTTTTTATACATGCACAGCCGCGGGGGCATCCAACCACATCCCTAACGCAAAGATATTTTTTATCGCAAATATTATAATATTTTCAATTTTATTCTACACAAGTGTATGTGTAAAATCAGTGAGCTCAGAGACCGCGAATCGGCGGCGACCAATACGCGTCGTAGTCCAGTCATCTCTGACAAAGAAGCCGCGCCGCGGTGACTCGTTAATCAAAACAATTGGACCCGTGAACAAAAAGTGCGAAATTTAAAAACATTAAACAGCAATAAAAGACAGAAAAATAATCAAACATAATTACTTATTAGTGTTGTTTTTTATTTTTTATCACTGATATAATATGATTTCAGTAAGACATTGAATCTAGCATGAATCTATTACTTCTATAATTCTAACACCATTTCCGATACTTAGACGATTCCATTATTTATCTTTGCGTGGGCTACAAAACAATGGAAATGCCTAAATACCCGAAATGGAGTGAGAATTATAGTAGTAATGGATTCCTCGTAACAAAATATCAAAATAGAATCAGTATATTTTGTTTGATTATTTCTGTCTCCCATTGCTGTTTAACGAATGTTAAATTCCGCACATTTTGCTCACAGGTCCATTTACTTTCAATAACATGTCGCGCATCAGAAATTTGTGTTTAAATAAGATGTGGCAAAAGAGTTCGTTCGGAACCGGGGCTCAAACTATATGGTTTACCGAAATGATCAAATATTCCGTGAAATATTAAAAAATAAAAGAAACCAAAATATATATTAAATTAATAATTTTTATTCAGTACGTCATAATAAATTATTATATTATAAAATATTTGTTTATTTTTGCGTAATATCAATAAATACTTATACAATCGCTTTTATTTTTTTCTCGAACCAGGAGTGGAGAATTTCTCCCAGCGCTCCTTTTCCGGATCCACCTTTGAGTAAGTGTCAGCATAACTATACGGACGAGTGACGCAACACGGATTTTAATAATTTTATAATGTTTTTAAAACCGATAATACATACACAATATTCCATCATATTATTACATATGAGGAAGACCATTACAGCCCTTGCAAAAAATTATAGAAACTATCATAATTTATTAATAGACAATATTGAGAAAATTATATTTACGTAAACGGCCTCGGGATTTTTATGCAAGTCGTAAATGACTATTAATGAGAGTGCGTTTTTATACATGCACAGCCGCGGGGGCATCCAACCACATCCCTAACGCAAAGATATTTTTTATCGCAAATATTATAATATTTTCAATTTTATTCTACACAAGTGTATGTGTAAAATCAGTGAGCTCAGAGACCGCGAATCGGCGGCGACCAATACGCGTCGTAGTCCAGTCATCTCTGACAAAGAAGCCGCGCCGCGGTGACTCGTTAATCAAAACAATTGGACCCGTGAACAAAAAGTGCGAAATTTAAAAACATTAAACAGCAATAAAAGACAGAAAAATAATCAAACATAATTACTTATTAGTGTTGTTTTTTATTTTTTATCACTGATATAATATGATTTCAGTAAGACATTGAATCTAGCATGAATCTATTACTTCTATAATTCTAACACCATTTCCGATACTTAGACGATTCCATTATTTATCTTTGCGTGGGCTACAAAACAATGGAAATGCCTAAATACCCGAAATGGAGTGAGAATTATAGTAGTAATGGATTCCTCGTAACAAAATATCAAAATAGAATCAGTATATTCTGTTTGATTATTTCTGTCTCCCATTGCTGTTTAACGAATGTTAAATTCCGCACATTTTGCTCACAGGTCCATTTACTTTCAATAACATGTCGCGCATCAGAAATTTGTGTTTAAATAAGATGTGGCAAAAGAGTTCGTTCGGAACCGGGGCTCAAACTATATGGTTTACCGAAATGATCAAATATTCCGTGAAATATTAAAAAATAAAAGAAACCAAAATATATATTAAATTAATAATTTTTATTCAGTACGTCATAATAAATTATTATATTATAAAATATTTGTTTATTTTTGCGTAATATCAATAAATACTTATACAATCGCTTTTATTTTTTTCTCGAACCAGGAGTGGAGAATTTCTCCCAGCGCTCCTTTTCCGGATCCACCTTTGAGTAAGTGTCAGCATAACTATACGGACGAGTGACGCAACACGGATTTTAATAATTTTATAATGTTTTTAAAACCGATAATACATACACAATATTCCATCATATTATTACATATGAGGAAGACCATTACAGCCCTTGCAAAAAATTATAGAAACTATCATAATTTATTAATAGACAATATTGAGAAAATTATATTTACGTAAACGGCCTCGGGATTTTTATGCAAGTCGTAAATGACTATTAATGAGAGTGCGTTTTTATACATGCACAGCCGCGGGGGCATCCAACCACATCCCTAACGCAAAGATATTTTTTATCGCAAATATTATAATATTTTCAATTTTATTCTACACAAGTGTATGTGTAAAATCAGTGAGCTCAGAGACCGCGAATCGGCGGCGACCAATACGCGTCGTAGTCCAGTCATCTCTGACAAAGAAGCCGCGCCGCGGTGACTCGTTAATCAAAACAATTGGACCCGTGAACAAAAAGTGCGAAATTTAAAAACATTAAACAGCAATAAAAGACAGAAAAATAATCAAACATAATTACTTATTAGTGTTGTTTTTTATTTTTTATCACTGATATAATATGATTTCAGTAAGACATTGAATCTAGCATGAATCTATTACTTCTATAATTCTAACACCATTTCCGATACTTAGACGATTCCATTATTTATCTTTGCGTGGGCTACAAAACAATGGAAATGCCTAAATACCCGAAATGGAGTGAGAATTATAGTAGTAATGGATTCCTCGTAACAAAATATCAAAATAGAATCAGTATATTCTGTTTGATTATTTCTGTCTCCCATTGCTGTTTAACGAATGTTAAATTCCGCACATTTTGCTCACAGGTCCATTTACTTTCAATAACATGTCGCGCATCAGAAATTTGTGTTTAAATAAGATGTGGCAAAAGAGTTCGTTCGGAACCGGGGCTCAAACTATATGGTTTACCGAAATGATCAAATATTCCGTGAAATATTAAAAAATAAAAGAAACCAAAATATATATTAAATTAATAATTTTTATTCAGTACGTCATAATAAATTATTATATTATAAAATATTTGTTTATTTTTGCGTAATATCAATAAATACTTATACAATCGCTTTTATTTTTTTCTCGAACCAGGAGTGGAGAATTTCTCCCAGCGCTCCTTTTCCGGATCCACCTTTGAGTAAGTGTCAGCATAACTATACGGACGAGTGACGCAACACGGATTTTAATAATTTTATAATGTTTTTAAAACCGATAATACATACACAATATTCCATCATATTATTACATATGAGGAAGACCATTACAGCCCTTGCAAAAAATTATAGAAACTATCATAATTTATTAATAGACAATATTGAGAAAATTATATTTACGTAAACGGCCTCGGGATTTTTATGCAAGTCGTAAATGACTATTAATGAGAGTGCGTTTTTATACATGCACAGCCGCGGGGGCATCCAACCACATCCCTAACGCAAAGATATTTTTTATCGCAAATATTATAATATTTTCAATTTTATTCTACACAAGTGTATGTGTAAAATCAGTGAGCTCAGAGACCGCGAATCGGCGGCGACCAATACGCGTCGTAGTCCAGTCATCTCTGACAAAGAAGCCGCGCCGCGGTGACTCGTTAATCAAAACAATTGGACCCGTGAACAAAAAGTGCGAAATTTAAAAACATTAAACAGCAATAAAAGACAGAAAAATAATCAAACATAATTACTTATTAGTGTTGTTTTTTATTTTTTATCACTGATATAATATGATTTCAGTAAGACATTGAATCTAGCATGAATCTATTACTTCTATAATTCTAACACCATTTCCGATACTTAGACGATTCCATTATTTATCTTTGCGTGGGCTACAAAACAATGGAAATGCCTAAATACCCGAAATGGAGTGAGAATTATAGTAGTAATGGATTCCTCGTAACAAAATATCAAAATAGAATCAGTATATTCTGTTTGATTATTTCTGTCTCCCATTGCTGTTTAACGAATGTTAAATCCCGCACATTTTGCTCACAGGTCCATTTACTTTCAATAACATGTCGCGCATCAGAAATTTGTGTTTAAATAAGATGTGGCAAAAGAGTTCGTTCGGAACCGGGGCTCAAACTATATGGTTTACCGAAATGATCAAATATTCCGTGAAATATTAAAAAATAAAAGAAACCAAAATATATATTAAATTAATAATTTTTATTCAGTACGTCATAATAAATTATTATATTATAAAATATTTGTTTATTTTTGCGTAATATCAATAAATACTTATACAATCGCTTTTATTTTTTTCTCGAACCAGGAGTGGAGAATTTCTCCCAGCGCTCCTTTTCCGGATCCACCTTTGAGTAAGTGTCAGCATAACTATACGGACGAGTGACGCAACACGGATTTTAATAATTTTATAATGTTTTTAAAACCGATAATACATACACAATATTCCATCATATTATTACATATGAGGAAGACCATTACAGCCCTTGCAAAAAATTATAGAAACTATCATAATTTATTAATAGACAATATTGAGAAAATTATATTTACGTAAACGGCCTCGGGATTTTTATGCAAGTCGTAAATGACTATTAATGAGAGTGCGTTTTTATACATGCACAGCCGCGGGGGCATCCAACCACATCCCTAACGCAAAGATATTTTTTATCGCAAATATTATAATATTTTCAATTTTATTCTACACAAGTGTATGTGTAAAATCAGTGAGCTCAGAGACCGCGAATCGGCGGCGACCAATACGCGTCGTAGTCCAGTCATCTCTGACAAAGAAGCCGCGCCGCGGTGACTCGTTAATCAAAACAATTGGACCCGTGAACAAAAAGTGCGAAATTTAAAAACATTAAACAGCAATAAAAGACAGAAAAATAATCAAACATAATTACTTATTAGTGTTGTTTTTTATTTTTTATCACTGATATAATATGATTTCAGTAAGACATTGAATCTAGCATGAATCTATTACTTCTATAATTCTAACACCATTTCCGATACTTAGACGATTCCATTATTTATCTTTGCGTGGGCTACAAAACAATGGAAATGCCTAAATACCCGAAATGGAGTGAGAATTATAGTAGTAATGGATTCCTCGTAACAAAATATCAAAATAGAATCAGTATATTCTGTTTGATTATTTCTGTCTCCCATTGCTGTTTAACGAATGTTAAATCCCGCACATTTTGCTCACAGGTCCATTTACTTTCAATAACATGTCGCGCATCAGAAATTTGTGTTTAAATAAGATGTGGCAAAAGAGTTCGTTCGGAACCGGGGCTCAAACTATATGGTTTACCGAAATGATCAAATATTCCGTGAAATATTAAAAAATAAAAGAAACCAAAATATATATTAAATTAATAATTTTTATTCAGTACGTCATAATAAATTATTATATTATAAAATATTTGTTTATTTTTGCGTAATATCAATAAATACTTATACAATCGCTTTTATTTTTTTCTCGAACCAGGAGGGGAGAATTTCTCCCAGCGCTCCTTTTCCGGATCCACCTTTGAGTAAATGTCAGCATAACTATACGGACGAGTGACGCAACACGGATTTTAATAATTTTATAATGTTTTTAAAACCGATAATACATACACAATATTCCATCATATTATTACATATGAGGAAGACCATTACAGCCCTTGCAAAAAATTATAGAAACTATCATAATTTATTAATAGACAATAATGAGAAAATTATATTTACGTAAACGGCCTCGGGATTTTTATGCAAGTCGTAAATGACTATTAATGAGAGTGCGTTTTTATACATGCACAGCCGCGGGGGCATCCAACCACATCCCTAACGCAAAGATATTTTTTATCGCAAATATTATAATATTTTCAATTTTATTCTACACAAGTGTATGTGTAAAATCAGTGAGCTCAGAGACCGCGAATCGGCGGCGACCAATACGCGTCGTAGTCCAGTCATCTCTGACAAAGAAGCCGCGCCGCGGTGACTCGTTAATCAAAACAATTGGACCCGTGAACAAAAAGTGCGAAATTTAAAAACATTAAACAGCAATAAAAGACAGAAAAATAATCAAACATAATTACTTATTAGTGTTGTTTTTTATTTTTTATCACTGATATAATATGATTTCAGTAAGACATTGAATCTAGCATGAATCTATTACTTCTATAATTCTAACACCATTTCCGATACTTAGACGATTCCATTATTTATCTTTGCGTGGGCTACAAAACAATGGAAATGCCTAAATACCCGAAATGGAGTGAGAATTATAGTAGTAATGGATTCCTCGTAACAAAATATCAAAATAGAATCAGTATATTCTGTTTGATTATTTCTGTCTCCCATTGCTGTTTAACGAATGTTAAATTCCGCACATTTTGCTCACAGGTCCATTTACTTTCAATAACATGTCGCGCATCAGAAATTTGTGTTTAAATAAGATGTGGCAAAAGAGTTCGTTCGGAACCGGGGCTCAAACTATATGGTTTACCGAAATGATCAAATATTCCGTGAAATATTAAAAAATAAAAGAAACCAAAATATATATTAAATTAATAATTTTTATTCAGTACGTCATAATAAATTATTATATTATAAAATATTTGTTTATTTTTGCGTAATATCAATAAATACTTATACAATCGCTTTTATTTTTTTCTCGAACCAGGAGTGGAGAATTTCTCCCAGCGCTCCTTTTCCGGATCCACCTTTGAGTAAGTGTCAGCATAACTATACGGACGAGTGACGCAACACGGATTTTAATAATTTTATAATGTTTTTAAAACCGATAATACATACACAATATTCCATCATATTATTACATATGAGGAAGACCATTACAGCCCTTGCAAAAAATTATAGAAACTATCATAATTTATTAATAGACAATATTGAGAAAATTATATTTACGTAAACGGCCTCGGGATTTTTATGCAAGTCGTAAATGACTATTAATGAGAGTGCGTTTTTATACATGCACAGCCGCGGGGGCATCCAACCACATCCCTAACGCAAAGATATTTTTTATCGCAAATATTATAATATTTTCAATTTTATTCTACACAAGTGTATGTGTAAAATCAGTGAGCTCAGAGACCGCGAATCGGCGGCGACCAATACGCGTCGTAGTCCAGTCATCTCTGACAAAGAAGCCGCGCCGCGGTGACTCGTTAATCAAAACAATTGGACCCGTGAACAAAAAGTGCGAAATTTAAAAACATTAAACAGCAATAAAAGACAGAAAAATAATCAAACATAATTACTTATTAGTGTTGTTTTTTATTTTTTATCACTGATATAATATGATTTCAGTAAGACATTGAATCTAGCATGAATCTATTACTTCTATAATTCTAACACCATTTCCGATACTTAGACGATTCCATTATTTATCTTTGCGTGGGCTACAAAACAATGGAAATGCCTAAATACCCGAAATGGAGTGAGAATTATAGTAGTAATGGATTCCTCGTAACAAAATATCAAAATAGAATCAGTATATTCTGTTTGATTATTTCTGTCTCCCATTGCTGTTTAACGAATGTTAAATCCCGCACATTTTGCTCACAGGTCCATTTACTTTCAATAACATGTCGCGCATCAGAAATTTGTGTTTAAATAAGATGTGGCAAAAGAGTTCGTTCGGAACCGGGGCTCAAACTATATGGTTTACCGAAATGATCAAATATTCCGTGAAATATTAAAAAATAAAAGAAACCAAAATATATATTAAATTAATAATTTTTATTCAGTACGTCATAATAAATTATTATATTATAAAATATTTGTTTATTTTTGCGTAATATCAATAAATACTTATACAATCGCTTTTATTTTTTTCTCGAACCAGGAGTGGAGAATTTCTCCCAGCGCTCCTTTTCCGGATCCACCTTTGAGTAAGTGTCAGCATAACTATACGGACGAGTGACGCAACACGGATTTTAATAATTTTATAATGTTTTTAAAACCGATAATACATACACAATATTCCATCATATTATTACATATGAGGAAGACCATTACAGCCCTTGCAAAAAATTATAGAAACTATCATAATTTATTAATAGACAATATTGAGAAAATTATATTTACGTAAACGGCCTCGGGATTTTTATGCAAGTCGTAAATGACTATTAATGAGAGTGCGTTTTTATACATGCACAGCCGCGGGGGCATCCAACCACATCCCTAACGCAAAGATATTTTTTATCGCAAATATTATAATATTTTCAATTTTATTCTACACAAGTGTATGTGTAAAATCAGTGAGCTCAGAGACCGCGAATCGGCGGCGACCAATACGCGTCGTAGTCCAGTCATCTCTGACAAAGAAGCCGCGCCGCGGTGACTCGTTAATCAAAACAATTGGACCCGTGAACAAAAAGTGCGAAATTTAAAAACATTAAACAGCAATAAAAGACAGAAAAATAATCAAACATAATTACTTATTAGTGTTGTTTTTTATTTTTTATCACTGATATAATATGATTTCAGTAAGACATTGAATCTAGCATGAATCTATTACTTCTATAATTCTAACACCATTTCCGATACTTAGACGATTCCATTATTTATCTTTGCGTGGGCTACAAAACAATGGAAATGCCTAAATACCCGAAATGGAGTGAGAATTATAGTAGTAATGGATTCCTCGTAACAAAATATCAAAATAGAATCAGTATATTCTGTTTGATTATTTCTGTCTCCCATTGCTGTTTAACGAATGTTAAATCCCGCACATTTTGCTCACAGGTCCATTTACTTTCAATAACATGTCGCGCATCAGAAATTTGTGTTTAAATAAGATGTGGCAAAAGAGTTCGTTCGGAACCGGGGCTCAAACTATATGGTTTACCGAAATGATCAAATATTCCGTGAAATATTAAAAAATAAAAGAAACCAAAATATATATTAAATTAATAATTTTTATTCAGTACGTCATAATAAATTATTATATTATAAAATATTTGTTTATTTTTGCGTAATATCAATAAATACTTATACAATCGCTTTTATTTTTTTCTCGAACCAGGAGTGGAGAATTTCTCCCAGCGCTCCTTTTCCGGATCCACCTTTGAGTAAGTGTCAGCATAACTATACGGACGAGTGACGCAACACGGATTTTAATAATTTTATAATGTTTTTAAAACCGATAATACATACACAATATTCCATCATATTATTACATATGAGGAAGACCATTACAGCCCTTGCAAAAAATTATAGAAACTATCATAATTTATTAATAGACAATATTGAGAAAATTATATTTACGTAAACGGCCTCGGGATTTTTATGCAAGTCGTAAATGACTATTAATGAGAGTGCGTTTTTATACATGCACAGCCGCGGGGGCATCCAACCACATCCCTAACGCAAAGATATTTTTTATCGCAAATATTATAATATTTTCAATTTTATTCTACACAAGTGTATGTGTAAAATCAGTGAGCTCAGAGACCGCGAATCGGCGGCGACCAATACGCGTCGTAGTCCAGTCATCTCTGACAAAGAAGCCGCGCCGCGGTGACTCGTTAATCAAAACAATTGGACCCGTGAACAAAAAGTGCGAAATTTAAAAACATTAAACAGCAATAAAAGACAGAAAAATAATCAAACATAATTACTTATTAGTGTTGTTTTTTATTTTTTATCACTGATATAATATGATTTCAGTAAGACATTGAATCTAGCATGAATCTATTACTTCTATAATTCTAACACCATTTCCGATACTTAGACGATTCCATTATTTATCTTTGCGTGGGCTACAAAACAATGGAAATGCCTAAATACCCGAAATGGAGTGAGAATTATAGTAGTAATGGATTCCTCGTAACAAAATATCAAAATAGAATCAGTATATTCTGTTTGATTATTTCTGTCTCCCATTGCTGTTTAACGAATGTTAAATCCCGCACATTTTGCTCACAGGTCCATTTACTTTCAATAACATGTCGCGCATCAGAAATTTGTGTTTAAATAAGATGTGGCAAAAGAGTTCGTTCGGAACCGGGGCTCAAACTATATGGTTTACCGAAATGATCAAATATTCCGTGAAATATTAAAAAATAAAAGAAACCAAAATATATATTAAATTAATAATTTTTATTCAGTACGTCATAATAAATTATTATATTATAAAATATTTGTTTATTTTTGCGTAATATCAATAAATACTTATACAATCGCTTTTATTTTTTTCTCGAACCAGGAGGGGAGAATTTCTCCCAGCGCTCCTTTTCCGGATCCACCTTTGAGTAAATGTCAGCATAACTATACGGACGAGTGACGCAACACGGATTTTAATAATTTTATAATGTTTTTAAAACCGATAATACATACACAATATTCCATCATATTATTACATATGAGGAAGACCATTACAGCCCTTGCAAAAAATTATAGAAACTATCATAATTTATTAATAGACAATAATGAGAAAATTATATTTACGTAAACGGCCTCGGGATTTTTATGCAAGTCGTAAATGACTATTAATGAGAGTGCGTTTTTATACATGCACAGCCGCGGGGGCATCCAACCACATCCCTAACGCAAAGATATTTTTTATCGCAAATATTATAATATTTTCAATTTTATTCTACACAAGTGTATGTGTAAAATCAGTGAGCTCAGAGACCGCGAATCGGCGGCGACCAATACGCGTCGTAGTCCAGTCATCTCTGACAAAGAAGCCGCGCCGCGGTGACTCGTTAATCAAAACAATTGGACCCGTGAACAAAAAGTGCGAAATTTAAAAACATTAAACAGCAATAAAAGACAGAAAAATAATCAAACATAATTACTTATTAGTGTTGTTTTTTATTTTTTATCACTGATATAATATGATTTCAGTAAGACATTGAATCTAGCATGAATCTATTACTTCTATAATTCTAACACCATTTCCGATACTTAGACGATTCCATTATTTATCTTTGCGTGGGCTACAAAACAATGGAAATGCCTAAATACCCGAAATGGAGTGAGAATTATAGTAGTAATGGATTCCTCGTAACAAAATATCAAAATAGAATCAGTATATTCTGTTTGATTATTTCTGTCTCCCATTGCTGTTTAACGAATGTTAAATTCCGCACATTTTGCTCACAGGTCCATTTACTTTCAATAACATGTCGCGCATCAGAAATTTGTGTTTAAATAAGATGTGGCAAAAGAGTTCGTTCGGAACCGGGGCTCAAACTATATGGTTTACCGAAATGATCAAATATTCCGTGAAATATTAAAAAATAAAAGAAACCAAAATATATATTAAATTAATAATTTTTATTCAGTACGTCATAATAAATTATTATATTATAAAATATTTGTTTATTTTTGCGTAATATCAATAAATACTTATACAATCGCTTTTATTTTTTTCTCGAACCAGGAGTGGAGAATTTCTCCCAGCGCTCCTTTTCCGGATCCACCTTTGAGTAAGTGTCAGCATAACTATACGGACGAGTGACGCAACACGGATTTTAATAATTTTATAATGTTTTTAAAACCGATAATACATACACAATATTCCATCATATTATTACATATGAGGAAGACCATTACAGCCCTTGCAAAAAATTATAGAAACTATCATAATTTATTAATAGACAATATTGAGAAAATTATATTTACGTAAACGGCCTCGGGATTTTTATGCAAGTCGTAAATGACTATTAATGAGAGTGCGTTTTTATACATGCACAGCCGCGGGGGCATCCAACCACATCCCTAACGCAAAGATATTTTTTATCGCAAATATTATAATATTTTCAATTTTATTCTACACAAGTGTATGTGTAAAATCAGTGAGCTCAGAGACCGCGAATCGGCGGCGACCAATACGCGTCGTAGTCCAGTCATCTCTGACAAAGAAGCCGCGCCGCGGTGACTCGTTAATCAAAACAATTGGACCCGTGAACAAAAAGTGCGAAATTTAAAAACATTAAACAGCAATAAAAGACAGAAAAATAATCAAACATAATTACTTATTAGTGTTGTTTTTTATTTTTTATCACTGATATAATATGATTTCAGTAAGACATTGAATCTAGCATGAATCTATTACTTCTATAATTCTAACACCATTTCCGATACTTAGACGATTCCATTATTTATCTTTGCGTGGGCTACAAAACAATGGAAATGCCTAAATACCCGAAATGGAGTGAGAATTATAGTAGTAATGGATTCCTCGTAACAAAATATCAAAATAGAATCAGTATATTCTGTTTGATTATTTCTGTCTCCCATTGCTGTTTAACGAATGTTAAATTCCGCACATTTTGCTCACAGGTCCATTTACTTTCAATAACATGTCGCGCATCAGAAATTTGTGTTTAAATAAGATGTGGCAAAAGAGTTCGTTCGGAACCGGGGCTCAAACTATATGGTTTACCGAAATGATCAAATATTCCGTGAAATATTAAAAAATAAAAGAAACCAAAATATATATTAAATTAATAATTTTTATTCAGTACGTCATAATAAATTATTATATTATAAAATATTTGTTTATTTTTGCGTAATATCAATAAATACTTATACAATCGCTTTTATTTTTTTCTCGACCAGGAGTGGAGAATTTCTCCCAGCGCTCCTTTTCCGGATCCACCTTTGAGTAAGTGTCAGCATAACTATACGGACGAGTGACGCAACACGGATTTTAATAATTTTATAATGTTTTTAAAACCGATAATACATACACAATATTCCATCATATTATTACATATGAGGAAGACCATTACAGCCCTTGCAAAAAATTATAGAAACTATCATAATTTATTAATAGACAATATTGAGAAAATTATATTTACGTAAACGGCCTCGGGATTTTTATGCAAGTCGTAAATGACTATTAATGAGAGTGCGTTTTTATACATGCACAGCCGCGGGGGCATCCAACCACATCCCTAACGCAAAGATATTTTTTATCGCAAATATTATAATATTTTCAATTTTATTCTACACAAGTGTATGTGTAAAATCAGTGAGCTCAGAGACCGCGAATCGGCGGCGACCAATACGCGTCGTAGTCCAGTCATCTCTGACAAAGAAGCCGCGCCGCGGTGACTCGTTAATCAAAACAATTGGACCCGTGAACAAAAAGTGCGAAATTTAAAAACATTAAACAGCAATAAAAGACAGAAAAATAATCAAACATAATTACTTATTAGTGTTGTTTTTTATTTTTTATCACTGATATAATATGATTTCAGTAAGACATTGAATCTAGCATGAATCTATTACTTCTATAATTCTAACACCATTTCCGATACTTAGACGATTCCATTATTTATCTTTGCGTGGGCTACAAAACAATGGAAATGCCTAAATACCCGAAATGGAGTGAGAATTATAGTAGTAATGGATTCCTCGTAACAAAATATCAAAATAGAATCAGTATATTCTGTTTGATTATTTCTGTCTCCCATTGCTGTTTAACGAATGTTAAATCCCGCACATTTTGCTCACAGGTCCATTTACTTTCAATAACATGTCGCGCATCAGAAATTTGTGTTTAAATAAGATGTGGCAAAAGAGTTCGTTCGGAACCGGGGCTCAAACTATATGGTTTACCGAAATGATCAAATATTCCGTGAAATATTAAAAAATAAAAGAAACCAAAATATATATTAAATTAATAATTTTTATTCAGTACGTCATAATAAATTATTATATTATAAAATATTTGTTTATTTTTGCGTAATATCAATAAATACTTATACAATCGCTTTTATTTTTTTCTCGAACCAGGAGTGGAGAATTTCTCCCAGCGCTCCTTTTCCGGATCCACCTTTGAGTAAGTGTCAGCATAACTATACGGACGAGTGACGCAACACGGATTTTAATAATTTTATAATGTTTTTAAAACCGATAATACATACACAATATTCCATCATATTATTACATATGAGGAAGACCATTACAGCCCTTGCAAAAAATTATAGAAACTATCATAATTTATTAATAGACAATATTGAGAAAATTATATTTACGTAAACGGCCTCGGGATTTTTATGCAAGTCGTAAATGACTATTAATGAGAGTGCGTTTTTATACATGCACAGCCGCGGGGGCATCCAACCACATCCCTAACGCAAAGATATTTTTTATCGCAAATATTATAATATTTTCAATTTTATTCTACACAAGTGTATGTGTAAAATCAGTGAGCTCAGAGACCGCGAATCGGCGGCGACCAATACGCGTCGTAGTCCAGTCATCTCTGACAAAGAAGCCGCGCCGCGGTGACTCGTTAATCAAAACAATTGGACCCGTGAACAAAAAGTGCGAAATTTAAAAACATTAAACAGCAATAAAAGACAGAAAAATAATCAAACATAATTACTTATTAGTGTTGTTTTTTATTTTTTATCACTGATATAATATGATTTCAGTAAGACATTGAATCTAGCATGAATCTATTACTTCTATAATTCTAACACCATTTCCGATACTTAGACGATTCCATTATTTATCTTTGCGTGGGCTACAAAACAATGGAAATGCCTAAATACCCGAAATGGAGTGAGAATTATAGTAGTAATGGATTCCTCGTAACAAAATATCAAAATAGAATCAGTATATTCTGTTTGATTATTTCTGTCTCCCATTGCTGTTTAACGAATGTTAAATCCCGCACATTTTGCTCACAGGTCCATTTACTTTCAATAACATGTCGCGCATCAGAAATTTGTGTTTAAATAAGATGTGGCAAAAGAGTTCGTTCGGAACCGGGGCTCAAACTATATGGTTTACCGAAATGATCAAATATTCCGTGAAATATTAAAAAATAAAAGAAACCAAAATATATATTAAATTAATAATTTTTATTCAGTACGTCATAATAAATTATTATATTATAAAATATTTGTTAATTTTTGCGTAATATCAATAAATACTTATACAATCGCTTTTATTTTTTTCTCGAACCAGGAGGGGAGAATTTCTCCCAGCGCTCCTTTTCCGGATCCACCTTTGAGTAAATGTCAGCATAACTATACGGACGAGTGACGCAACACGGATTTTAATAATTTTATAATGTTTTTAAAACCGATAATACATACACAATATTCCATCATATTATTACATATGAGGAAGACCATTACAGCCCTTGCAAAAAATTATAGAAACTATCATAATTTATTAATAGACAATAATGAGAAAATTATATTTACGTAAACGGCCTCGGGATTTTTATGCAAGTCGTAAATGACTATTAATGAGAGTGCGTTTTTATACATGCACAGCCGCGGGGGCATCCAACCACATCCCTAACGCAAAGATATTTTTTATCGCAAATATTATAATATTTTCAATTTTATTCTACACAAGTGTATGTGTAAAATCAGTGAGCTCAGAGACCGCGAATCGGCGGCGACCAATACGCGTCGTAGTCCAGTCATCTCTGACAAAGAAGCCGCGCCGCGGTGACTCGTTAATCAAAACAATTGGACCCGTGAACAAAAAGTGCGAAATTTAAAAACATTAAACAGCAATAAAAGACAGAAAAATAATCAAACATAATTACTTATTAGTGTTGTTTTTTATTTTTTATCACTGATATAATATGATTTCAGTAAGACATTGAATCTAGCATGAATCTATTACTTCTATAATTCTAACACCATTTCCGATACTTAGACGATTCCATTATTTATCTTTGCGTGGGCTACAAAACAATGGAAATGCCTAAATACCCGAAATGGAGTGAGAATTATAGTAGTAATGGATTCCTCGTAACAAAATATCAAAATAGAATCAGTATATTCTGTTTGATTATTTCTGTCTCCCATTGCTGTTTAACGAATGTTAAATCCCGCACATTTTGCTCACAGGTCCATTTACTTTCAATAACATGTCGCGCATCAGAAATTTGTGTTTAAATAAGATGTGGCAAAAGAGTTCGTTCGGAACCGGGGCTCAAACTATATGGTTTACCGAAATGATCAAATATTCCGTGAAATATTAAAAAATAAAAGAAACCAAAATATATATTAAATTAATAATTTTTATTCAGTACGTCATAATAAATTATTATATTATAAAATATTTGTTAATTTTTGCGTAATATCAATAAATACTTATACAATCGCTTTTATTTTTTTCTCGAACCAGGAGGGGAGAATTTCTCCCAGCGATCCTTTTCCGGATCCACCTTTGAGTAAATGTCAGCATAACTATACGGACGAGTGACGCAACACGGATTTTAATAATTTTATAATGTTTTTAAAACCGATAATACATACACAATATTCCATCATATTATTACATATGTGGAAGACCATTACAGCCCTTGCAAAAAATTATAGAAACTATCATATTTTATTAATAGACAATATTGAGAAAATTATATTTACGTAAACGGCCTCGGGATTTTTATGCAAGTCGTAAATGACTATTAATGAGAGTGCGTTTTTATACATGCACAGCCGCGGGGGCATCCAACCACATCCCTAACGCAAAGATATTATTTATCGCAAATATTATAATATTTTCAATTTTATTCTACACAAGTGTATGTGTAAAATCAGTGAGCTCAGAGACCGCGAATCGGCGGCGACCAATACGCGTCGTAGTCCAGTCATCTCTGACAAAGAAGCCGCGCTGCGGTGACTCGTTAATCAAAACAATTGGACCCGTGAACAAAAAGTGCGAAATTTAAAAACATTAAACAGCAATAAAAGACAGAAAAATAATCAAACATAATTACTTATTAGTGTTGTTTTTTATTTTTTATCACTGATATAATATGATTTCAGTAAGACATTGAATCTAGCATGAATCTATTACTTCTATAATTCTAACACCATTTCCGATACTTAGACGATTCCATTATTTATCTTTGCGTGGGCTACAAAACAATGGAAATGCCTAAATACCCGAAATGGAGTGAGAATTATAGTAGTAATGGATTCCTCGTAACAAAATATCAAAATAGAATCAGTATATTCTGTTTGATTATTTCTGTCTCCCATTGCTGTTTAACGAATGTTAAATCCCGCACATTTTGCTCACAGGTCCATTTACTTTCAATAACATGTCGCGCATCAGAAATTTGTGTTTAAATAAGATGTGGCAAAAGAGTTCGTTCGGAACCGGGGCTCAAACTATATGGTTTACCGAAATGATCAAATATTCCGTGAAATATTAAAAAATAAAAGAAACCAAAATATATATTAAATTAATAATTTTTATTCAGTACGTCATAATAAATTATTATATTATAAAATATTTGTTTATTTTTGCGTAATATCAATAAATACTTATACAATCGCTTTTATTTTTTTCTCGAACCAGGAGGGGAGAATTTCTCCCAGCGCTCCTTTTCCGGATCCACCTTTGAGTAAATGTCAGCATAACTATACGGACGAGTGACGCAACACGGATTTTAATAATTTTATAATGTTTTTAAAACCGATAATACATACACAATATTCCATCATATTATTACATATGAGGAAGACCATTACAGCCCTTGCAAAAAATTATAGAAACTATCATAATTTATTAATAGACAATAATGAGAAAATTATATTTACGTAAACGGCCTCGGGATTTTTATGCAAGTCGTAAATGACTATTAATGAGAGTGCGTTTTTATACATGCACAGCCGCGGGGGCATCCAACCACATCCCTAACGCAAAGATATTTTTTATCGCAAATATTATAATATTTTCAATTTTATTCTACACAAGTGTATGTGTAAAATCAGTGAGCTCAGAGACCGCGAATCGGCGGCGACCAATACGCGTCGTAGTCCAGTCATCTCTGACAAAGAAGCCGCGCCGCGGTGACTCCTTAATCAAAACAATTGGACCCGTGAACAAAAAGTGCGAAATTTAAAAACATTAAACAGCAATAAAAGACAGAAAAATAATCAAACATAATTACTTATTAGTGTTGTTTTTTATTTTTTATCACTGATATAATATGATTTCAGTAAGACATTGAATCTAGCATGAATCTATTACTTCTATAATTCTAACACCATTTCCGATACTTAGACGATTCCATTATTTATCTTTGCGTGGGCTACAAAACAATGGAAATGCCTAAATACCCGAAATGGAGTGAGAATTATAGTAGTAATGGATTCCTCGTAACAAAATATCAAAATAGAATCAGTATATTCTGTTTGATTATTTCTGTCTCCCATTGCTGTTTAACGAATGTTAAATCCCGCACATTTTGCTCACAGGTCCATTTACTTTCAATAACATGTCGCGCATCAGAAATTTGTGTTTAAATAAGATGTGGCAAAAGAGTTCGTTCGGAACCGGGGCTCAAACTATATGGTTTAAAGATATTTTTTCATTATCTTTGTTTCTTATAATAATTTTAATAATCGTTTCATTTAACTAGTTCTCTTGCTTACAACTACTTTTATTTTACCCCTCCCCTCGCATAATTCATTCTATAATAATCGTTGCATTAAAAACTAATCTGCTATTAACAAGGAATACAACAACATGGAGTACAAAAATATGACTGGCTGAAATTTTGTTTGGAGGGAATCCCAACGATCTTACTACAATAATTAGAATACGAGAAGGGATGATTAGCCGAGTATTGTATAAAGGAATAATCATCTTAGAGAAATGGCTTTTTGGTGATTGGGTAAGTTTAAAGTTAGAACAATCCTCAGAATCCTCTATTTCGCTCCTAATCGGTCACTGCCATACCCACGCCCTTTATATTGATGTGGACAATTTAAAAAAAAAAAAATAATTATTACCAATTAATGAAATATAGACAATCAATGTTTTTTTTTAATGTAATTTCTTAGTTTTCAGAGGTTTATCAAGTGCACTTTTTATATCTACCGTCATTGATAGTGAAACTTTTCAGAATTTTTTTTGAATATTTGAAGTTCTTCTATTTTAATAATCCATACATCCATGTCATTACTGAAAATTTAATAATTGATTTCCACTAGTGAGTTATTTAGAACGTTGCCTATTAATTGGACAAATTTATTATACGGAGAACAACGGCAATTTAACGTAAATGTTCAACATTTTTTTGTCAGCGATCAGAGAGCATTTAATGGAACAAACATAATACAGCTGGAATTATGGTGACGTGTAAGCATCTAGGCTTGCGCATAGGCAACTATTCTAGATATGTGAAAATTTACGGGATAATGTGTCAAAATTGCGGAGCTATCACTCCCAATTTTTTATAATTTTTTTTTACTTTCACTAATCGCTATTACAAGAATTTTAAAGCTTTATTATTCACACGGAAATTTGTATGGTTCTATGTTTTATACATACGTAGAGTACTTTTGTTGAAATAGATGAAACAATATTGCTAACGTATATATTATGTTTTGAACAGTGTACAAATTTGTATAAAAAGTTTATAGAAATAATAAGAAAATTTAACAATATACCAGACAATAATAACTGTGTTATTAAATTTAATTAAGACTAATATAATTATCATGAAACACTTAAAAAATAAATGTATAATGAAAAATACTAAAAATGTATTATTAAAAAATTGTTAAAAAACTAAAGGAATACGTAGTTCATATGTTCAATTTTGCTAACTATACTATACTTATTCAATAAAAAAAACATTTTTTTTTTAGTGTAACAACAAATTTCTAGTTTACATTGTTGTCATATTTTTGTTCCACATAAATTTACCAAACGTAATACATTCCACTATTAATGTTCAAGTTCAATGTTTTTTAATTAAATATGCATACAAGAAATGTATCAATTATTCTCTTTATAAAGGAATCTATAAATAAGTATAATTGAAAAATTCATAGCTTCAAACAACAGCCATGTCTCACCATATAAACGTATTATCATCTTTGCTTTATTATGTGACGCAGCTGTTGCACATCCAGACATCGTTTATTAGACATACACATAGGCACTCCATGGATGTGCATACATATACATAATTACCATCGAGCTTACAGACTTAACGTCGTGCCAGAGGCTCTCGAACAATGACATCGTGTAAGAGATCTACTATTGAGAATTTATGAATTTCAATATACTATTTTAATTACAACCACCTTTATAAGCAAAACAATTCAATAAAATCCCGTTGCAATGATAAAACTGTCTACACGTATTTATTTAGTATTGAATATAATATATAGTACATAAATGCAAAATTAAATTATAATATTTTATTTGAACACGTAATTAAAGAATTCATAAAACTGGAGGCATTAATAATGAGGTTTAAATAATGTTTTGAAATTTATAAAAAATTCACATTAAATTGAAAAAATAAAATATTGTTCTATACATTTTTTTTTTTTTTTTCTAAAATTATTAGCCGATTAATTATTATCATTTTTACTTTAATAAAACCGTTAAAAAAATAAAAACATAGAACCACACTGACATATTAGGAAAATAATTACACGCCATCACATACTGTATAGAAAGGATATAATCACGAAGGGAAATACCGAATATAAATTCGTAAACGTTAGTGACACTTGCGATCGCTGAACAATCCATTATTTTAAGTTAACGATGACGTACGAAAAACAAGTTGTTTACCACCCAGAAAAAGAATTGCTGTGGAATGGACATTTAAATGTTCGATAACACAACTGATTTAATAGTGGGTTTTAAATTGGGATTACGCCTCCTTGCTCTCCGTTTGTTTTTGGCTGTCCGTATCTCATGGGCTAGAACTAATTATGTTTGTAATACCTATAGGATACCAGGAATTCAGGGAGTGACAACGATTTGTACTGCCAGATATTATATGCCTTACTTCAAGAACACCTCAGAAGGTGTGCGGCTCATGGACCCACAATAAATATTATATAAATCCGTCCAACATATGAAAGAACATGCAGGAGCAACCAATCGCGGTAATAAATCAAACAATTAGTAAACACCAGTGTATTACCTACACATGTAATGTTCTTCAGTAGTGATGTTAACCATAAAAAGCATGTGACCTGGTGATCTAACTCTTGGTTTGCCACGGCTTCTTAAGTATCGGGGAAAATTGTCGAGCGCCACGGCATAAACAGAAGACAATCACCGGGATTTTCCGGTTAGATAAGGACCGAGAAAATCAACTAGTCATATTTTCAAATTACATACGGGATGAATATGTCACACGGATCCCCAGCTACCCAAATGATATTATATTTGCGCCATTGATATGGAGATCACAGGTTTTGACAATTCGAATTGCTTGTTATTTTGAAATTAAGTGAAACGACAAACGGGTTTAATGGCACAGTCATATATAAGGAGAACCAACGTTCGCTTTATTCCTCTAAATCTTGAAATCGAAAATTTAAGTTTTGGGATAAGAGAAAAATCACATAAGGCCTGATCAACAGAATATGGAAGGAGAAGGACCACAAGAATTGTATTTGTATGCAATAAATTTACAAATCGACAGCGCTGAATGTGCTAGCGCATTGTCATAGTGAACAATCGCAAAACGAATTTAGCAGCGCAACCCGTCTCATCTGTAAAATTGACTGTAAAATCACATGACAAGAAACAATAAAGATTCCCTCCTCATTTACTAACTCAAGAACAGATAATCGAAGGCCATTTCGTATTTATTCGCAAATCGTTCCTGGATGACGTCAACGGTCTTCCGTTGATAATGTAATAATGTTATAAATATATTTCACAAGAAAATAAGTCAAGTGTATAACCTATAATAATAGGAATAGTTCTTTTTTTTTTTGCAAAACTGTAGCATGTGTTATGTAATACGAACTATAGAAATATTTTATTTCTAAATGTGTCAAATTAGTGTACTTACTACAATTTAACATCAACTATAAAATAAATACAAATTACAAATTAACTAACTCAAACCCCAGAATATCAATAACTATATAAAAAGGATAAATATTAAATCAAATTTCAGCATAATTATAACAAAAGTATTCTTTAATAATTGCTATTGTGCATAAAAGTTTTAAATAATACACTAAGCACTAATTTATTATTGACAATTTTAAATGTAATAGCATATTTAAGCAAACAAAATTTACTTCGCACTTTTTTAAATGACCTTATAGATTCATAAATAAAACTTGCATTGACGACAAAAATGAAACAACGAGAAGTCCTAGATTGGGTGGATGGCACAGTAAGTCAGAGAATAAAAAAATTACATATGAGGACGACCATTACAGCGTTTGAAAATAATGATAGAAACTAACATAATTTATTAATAGACAATATTTAGAAAATTATATTTACGTAAACGGCCTCGGGATTTTTATGCAAGTCGTAAATGACTATTAATGTGAGTGCGTTTTTATACATGCACAGCCGCGGGGGCTTCCTACCACATCGCTAACGCAAAGATATTTTTTATCACAAATATTATTATATTTTCAATTTTATTCTACACAAGTGTATGTGTAAAATCAGTGAGCTCAGAGACCGCGAATCGGCGGCGACCAAAACGCGTCGTAGTCCAATCACTTCGGTCAAAGTCGACGCGTCGCGGTGATTTGTAACTATTTTAATTCAAATCGTGTATTAGGTAACATTTTGTTATTATAAAAAAAATAATATTGTTATATTAAATATTTTTTACAAACAGTGTTATTTGTTAAATATATTTAACGTTTTTCTCAGATTTGATTAACCAGTTATGCCTAGATATTCTATACAATAATAGAGTAGTTAACTCGCTTATCCCTCCTATCAGTTATAATATGCTATAATGTGGAAATACGGAAAACAAAAAGTCACTGAATAAACTCACCAAGGGCGTGAGTACGGCCCTACAAAACTACCGTGTGTCGTCGTATAATAGCTATCTCCTAAATATGTACCCGGGAGATTCAAATTTATGGAAGGAGACCAAACGACTACTGAACCAAGAAATAAACACGATTCCCCCTCTCCGTACTGCAAATCAACTGGTGATATACGACGCAGATAAATGTAATGTTTTTTCAGAAATGTTATACAACACTTTTTCTACCAACCAAACTACATATATAAATAATGAACGGCGGGTCCATAAGTTATTAGATCTACCTGATTATTCAGTTCAAACGTGCATGGATTATGTTACACCCAATGAAATTAAGATAATTATCAAAAATTTACCAAAAAAAAAGCCCCGGGCCACGACCACCTTACCAACCTTATGTTTAAGAAACTTCCTGCCAAAGGACTCGTCTTTATGACTCCCTTATTTAATTTTTTGTTACGCGTTGGTCATTTTCCACTGAATTGGAAATTAGCAACAGTTATACTAATAAAAAAACCGGGTAAGGATAAATCAAATCCTGATAGCTACAGACCGATAAGTCTACTTACCTCCCTATCAAAAATATTTGAAAAAATTATCCACACAAGACTACAAAATTTTTTGAACAGTGCAGATGTAATCCCAAAATTTTAATTCGGGTTTAGGTCTAACCACTCGACCGTACAACAACTTTTCCGTATAACAGAACATATTAGCACTTCATTTGAAAAATATTGCCATACTGGTGCTGTATTTATAGATGTCTCAAAAGCGTTTGATAAAGTATGGCACGAAGGTCTTTTATTCAAACTAAAAACTTTCAACACACCAAAGTACTTATTCAATATAATCAATTCCTTTCTAACAAACAGACAATTCTCAGTTAAAATAAACGAAAATTTCTCTGACCCCCAGTCCATTTCTGCTGGTGTACCTCAAGGTTCTAAACTCGGACCTATATTGTTCAACATATTCATATCTGATATACCGCAATCACCACGCACAAACATCGCCCTATTCACAGACGACACAACTATATATAGTGAATCCCGCAACGTTGAGGCGATAACAAACAACTTACAAGATCACTTAAATCTATTGGCAAAATGGTGCAATAGCTGTAAAATACACATAAACGCTTCAAAAAGCACAGCAGTCATAATTAGCTTACGTTGCTATTCCACTCCACCACCATTAAGATTCAATAACGATTCCATACCTTGGCAGCCCTCTGTCAAGTACCTTGGTGTCACGTTAGACAAGAGGTTAACCTGGGGGCCTCATATAGCTTCTAAACTACAACAAGCATACCAGCGCATCTCTATGCTATTCCCTGTCCTAAACAAAAAATCAATTATACAAAAAAAATGCTCAATATTAATTTACAAGCAATTACTACGCTCACTAATTACCTACGCCTGCCTTATCTGGGGTAACTGCGCAGCGACACACATAAGAAAAATACAAATCTTGTAAAACAAAATATTAAGAAAAATAACAAACGCACCATGGTTTATACGCAACGAAAATCTTCATAAAGACCTCCGAATCATTAAAATCCAAGATCACATAAGAGCACTTGCTGAAAATTTCCATAGTTCACTCCATAAATAAACTGGTTCAGTACATATCATCCTACACATACGTCCACCACCTCAAAGACGTCTAAAAAGCGGTCGTCCGCAAGATCTTATTCGATAATGACTATTAAATAAATATCAAACTATAACGTAATAATTACAAATAATATTCTATTCTTAGTCTCGCGCGGGTAGCCGTACATATCACACGCGTTTTCCGTCGCTCCGACATAATTCCGTAGTGCTTTCGTGTACCTGTGCCCAAATTCTTAATCGAATTAATTGTTTTATATTATATTACGTAATACGTCTTATTTATCTTCGCATCTTTTGAAAAATGTTAAGTTTAAACTAATTTAAATTAATTAAACTTATTTTTAATACTGACCACTAGCAAACGCGTTATCGCTCGCGTTGTGCTACGGTCAATGACCCGTCTCGGGCCACGAGCTAAATATGTCCGTATCTCCAAATGGGCTATCTAATTCAAAATGCAATAAAAATAAAAGCAACAATAACAACAGTGCTATACAGGAAGCACGCCTTAACAAAACTCTAATCTCGCAAAAAAACTCAATTAAGTCTAGCGATAATAGTTGGACACTTACAACTGGTAAAAGAGCACTTTCAAGCTCCTCAGAGCCTAGCTCTCCAATCAACACTCAAAATAAAGTAAAAAAATTGTTATTTAAATCTAGAAATCGCTATGAAGCTCTCTCGCAAACCGAATCAATTAATGTCGATATGACTAATCCTGAAATTTCAAATGACGCTGTAACACAACCCTAACAAGGAAACCTCACTCATTTGCCTCCACCAATAATAGTCAAAGATATTTTAGACTTTGTATCCGTGCGATCTGAACTCATTGATCTTGTGGGATCTGATAACTTCACATTCAAATCAACCTTAAATAATCTTAGGATTCAAACAACAAATCCTGAAGCCTACAGATCAATTATTCATTTTTTGCAAGACTCCGATGCAAAATTCCATACTTATCAAATGAAAGAAGACAAAGCTTACAGAATAGTCATAAGAAACCTTCACCCAACAACTAACACATCTGAAATAAAAGCCTCTCTTGAAGAAATCGGCTTTCAAGTTCGCCACATCACTAATGTCCTACATAAATCATCAAAAATAAATTTACCAATTTTTTTTGTTGACTTAGAACCGTCTGATTTAAATAAAGATGTCTTCCACGTTAACCACCTTCTTCACACCAAAGTTAAAATCGAAGAGCCGTATAAAAGGCGTGATTTAGTTCAATGCCTCAATTGCCAAGAGTACGGTCACACCAAGGCCTACTGTGCATATCCTCCCAGATGCGTAAGATGTGCTGAACTCCACCTCACCTCAACTTGCCAAAAATCTCGAGACTCCCCTGCTAAGTGCGCCTTATGTAATGGCGATCATCCCGCCAACTACAGGGGATGTCAAATATATAAAGACTTACAAAAACTCCGCCGACCAATCAAAACAAAGAATCAAACTTCATTCGCTACCTCGAAAACAAATCAAGACAATCAAAATATTCACTCATCCTCCACAATCCCACCTCCCACCTCATCAACCACAAATCAAAGAACATACGCCAATGCTACAGCCAATCAAGATTCACCACCAGCACACTCCAATCATACAAATACAAGTTCTATGTTACTTAACTTTTTAAATGATTTTAAAACCATTATAAATCCTTTAATATCTCTCCTTACAACAGTCCTCAACAAATTAATTCTTAATAATGACAAATAATCCATTAGGTAATAATAATCCAACCGCTAACTCACTAGTACTGCTCCTTTGGAATGCCAATGGTATTCAAAACCACCTAGCCGACCTCACACTCACCCTTCAAAATAAGCGAGTTGATATCGCCCTTATCTCTGAATCCCATCTCACATCCCGATCAAAGGTATACATTCCAGGATACCACATCCTTAAGACTGATCATCCTGACGACTCTGCTCACGGAGGAGCCGCAATAATGATCAAATCATCTCTCCTTTACCACCCCTTTTCACATTACAGAGAACCACATATTCAAGCATGCACTATACTAGTTACACTCGATCACACTCCCATCACAATAACTTCCACGTACTGCCCCCCTAAACACAACATAACTCCCGGCCAATTTAATAACTTTTTCTCGACTCTCGGCAACAACTTCATAGTTGGGGGTGACATCAATGCAAAGCACATCCAATGGGGTTGCCACTCTAACTCTCCCCGTGGTAATACTCTCCGACAGATCTCTCATACTAATAACTACCTAATCATTTCCCCTCCGAATCCCACATATTGGCCAACATCCCCCCGAAAGCGCCCCGACATCCTAGATATATTCATAACCAAAATACCAAACAGATTCCACGGCAAAATAGAAAATATCCCCGATCCATTATCTGATCACTCTCCAGTAGTCCTAAGTATCAACAACAAACCTACCTTAAAAACTCCCTATCCATCTCTAACTAGTGGTATAATAAATTGGAACAAATTTCAATCTACTCTTAACGAAAATATAAATTTAAAAACCCGTCTCAAATCCGATAACGATATAGACATGGCCGTACACTCCTTAACTCAAACTATACAAACCGCCGCATGGAACTCTAGCTCTCCCAAGACCCCCTCAAGTCATAACCATAATTCGCTACCGGCACACATCAGAACTCTAATAGTTCTAAAAAGAAGGTCGAGAGCAATCTGGCAACGTACAAAATACCCTTCCGACAAAAAAACGTTTAATAAACTGTGTAGTATTCTTAAAGCACAACTTTCTAAACAGCGTGCCAACGACTACTCAAATCATATCGCTTCTCTCTCGGTGAAAGATGGCTCCCTATGGAAAACAACTCGCAAAATATTAAAACACAAAGCCACTGCTCATCCCTTAAAGAAACAGGATGGCACATGGGCCATAAATGATTCAGAAAAATCTGAAATCTTTAGGCAACATCTGTCGTCTGTCTTTCAACCGAACGCGAACCCACTACCCCCGTTCAACGAAGATGAAGTTACTCAATTTTTATCTATCCTATTACCGGTCTCACTACCTCCAAAATGTTTCTCCCCAAATGAAGTAAAAGCACTTATACACAAATTTCCCCTAGGCAAGTCACCGGGGTTTGACCTGATAACTGCTGAAATAGCCCGCAAACTGCCGCCCAAAACTATAATTCACATTACTCACATTCTCAACGCAATTATAAGACTCTCTTACGTTCCAATACAATGGAAATTCGCGTTAATAATTCTCTTTCCCAAACCCAACAAACCCCCCGACTCCCCCTCCTCTTACCGACCAATCAGCCTACTTCCCTTCTTTTCTAAACTCTGCGAAAAACTAATCCTTAAACGTATTTACCCAATAATTCAAGTTAACAACGCTATCCCAAACTCACAATTCGGTTTTCGTGAGAAACACTCAACCATCCACCAAATTCACCGACTTGCTGACACTATCTCTTACTCTTTGGAAAAGAAAATGTACACCTCAGCCGTATTTCTGGATGTCTCACAGGCATTTGACAAGATCTGGCACCCCGGCCTACTTTATAAATTAAAAAACCTCCTGCCCCCTTCATACTACCTTTTTTTTAAATCTTACTTAAATGAACGATATTTCGCGGTTAGATCCGGATCAGAACTCTCCTCCATCTCGCCAATACTTGCGGGCGTACCTCAAGGAGCTGTCCTCTCCCCCACACTCTATAATTTATACTCGGCCGACCAACCAACCCACCCCAACACCATAGTTGCTGAATACGCAGACGACAAAGTCATTTATGCCTCTCACTCCGACCCAATTGTAGCCACTTCATACGTACAAAATCATCTAAACCTACTGTCTCATTGGTACTCCCGCTGGCGGGTAAAAATCAACGAATCAAAATCGACCCACACAGTATTTACACTCAGACAAGGTCTATCTCCTCCAATATCCTTAAATAATAAACAAATACCTTCCTCAGACATAGTCAAATACCTAGGCTTATCACTTGACAAAAAACTAAACTGGTCTAAACACTTACATAAAACCAAAATTACCCTCAACCATAGACTCTCCCTACTTAAAAATATCCTCAACAAATTCTCTAAACTCAACTTAAAAACAAAAATGTCCATCTACAATCTTCTCTTAAAACCCATCTGGACTTATGGCATCCAGCTCTGGGGCTCTGCTAAAAAGTCCAATACTAACAAAATTCAAATATTTCAATCAAAAGTCCTCCGTATCATCACTAACGCTCCCCCATATGTCTCTAATCGCACTCTTCATAATGACCTGAAAGTCCCTCATATCAATGAAGTAGCTAAACTATACTACAACAGATATCACTCCCACTTACCTCTACATGCCAACCCCCTCATCCAAAACCTCTCATCCCTCTCACTACCTGGCAATCCTCCCCGAAGGCTTAAACGTCAATGGCCAAGGGATTTTCTCCAACTTTAACAATATTTAAATCTTAATTGTATTAAATAAATAAAGCAAGCAGAAGCGCTATCAATGGATAACGTCTTCAAATCACGCCCTTCTTCACCCATTTTGCTCACCCCACCCATCTTCTTATTGTAACTCTTATGTAACAGATTGTTGATTTATCGGAATAAAATAAAAAAAAATAAAAAAAATAAAAATATTCTATTCTTTATCCACACTTTCATTATTATTCTTAAATTAATTACCATTGTTTGTCACTATTGTTATTACTTATAATCGCTATTACTACTTAGCTATTAGCATGTTAAAATAGTCAAAAATTAAAGTTACTAAGTATCCATAGATGTAGATAGTCTTACAGGCTAGGAATGTCTTATTATAAAATAAACAAAAAAAAAAAACAAAAAATAATGAGTGTAATTATTTAAACAATCAATAAAACAGTTTTATAATACATACACAGTATTCAATCATATTATTAAATATGAGGAAGACCATTACAGCCCTTGCAAAAAATTATAGAAACTATCATAATTTATTAATAGACAATTTTTAGAAAATTATATTTACGTAAACGGCCTCGGGATTTTTATGCAAGTCGTAAATGACTATTAATGTGAGTGCGTTTTTATACATGCACAGCCGCGGGGGCTTCCTACCACATCCCTAACGCAAAGATATTTTTTATCGCAAATATTATAATATTTTCAATTTTATTCTACACAAGTGTATGTGTAAAATCAGTGAGCTCAGAGACCGCGAATCGGCGGCGACCAAAACGCGTCGTAGTCCAGTCACTTCGATCAAAGTCGACGCGTCGCGGTGACTTGTAACTATTTTAATTCAAATCGCGTATTAGGTAACATTTTGTTATTATAAAAAAAATAATATTATTATATTAACTATTTTTTACAAACAGTGTTATTTGTTAAATATATTTAACGTTTTTCTCAGATTTGATTAACCAGTTATGCCTAGATATTATATACAATAATAGAGTAGTTAACTCGCTTATCCCTCCTATCAGTTATAATATGCTATAATGGGTGTAATTATTTAAACAATCAATAAAACAATTTTATTTTAAAATTCGACCCATAATTTTGTTCTGAAAAATCCCTTAGGTTTTTTTTCATTACTAAAATTATTTTTTTGTGACTGTTTTTTTTTTATTTAAATTTTATCACCTTATCGATTTTTGATGATTATTATTTAATTAAGGTTGGAGTAAGTGAGCACGATAATTTGTTTAACTAAGACAAACGTAAACACAAATGAAGTGTTATTTTCAGATTTACTGAGTCCTACTCGTGCGAAAAGTACAGACTAAATTAGACTTGATAGTTATAGTTCAAGCAATTTAAAGATAATGATGTTCAAGATGCTTAAAATGGTAATAAATTGTTAGATTTCTCAAGTTTGTGGATAAATGAAATTTATTTAACATTTTATAATAAATATTCTTGGCTAGTGGTATAAGACCAAAAATTGTGCTTTGGTATTTACATGCAAGTTCATAACACTGCTACATATATAATATAAGGGTTATGATTTGTTAGTGAATGGACAGAATGTTGTGTACATATGTATGGAGCTAATGATAAACATAAGACAATCCTTATGAAAAATAATTCATTAACATAAAAATAGTGAATGTCACAAGAAATATGAACAAATTTTAGAAGCATAAAAAAAAATATATTTTGCCAAATGCTGTGTCAAGGAGTATTTTTATTAAATTTGAAAATACAATAAGGGTATTTAGTTTATTTCTATGTATAATATTGTAGGTAAAATAAATACGACCTTTCACCAAAAAAAATGCATTGGATATGTGTCAAATTTTACATGGTGAACATGTTTGTTCTGATATTGCTAGCCAAATAGCAATTAGTACTGAAATTATTTTAAAATTCTAAAAGCTATCTCGGTCTGTAAAAAGACTGACTTGCATTAGAGCTTTCACAGATGTCAAAGGTCCAATAACATTTATATAGATTTATTAGAATTAGAAAATACAAAATCTGAGACCTTAGTTTTGCAACTTTTGACATGTCTAAACAAACACAAATTTTTTTATGAATACTTGATACATTTTAATAGCTTTGCTTGTAATGGATTTTTATATTTTCAAATTATAGACACTATTATGAAAGATAAATAAATAAAATGTATGTTTAATTTTGTTTTTCACTATCAAAAGTTAATGTTTTTGTATCAGATTAATTTATATTGAATACATAAAACATAAATGAATAGGAAGTACTAATAAGAAAAAAAAACATAATTGTATGTAATAATAACCAATGCCCCCTGGTATGTAAGTAATTTAACTCTCCATAATGATCTTAACATATCACTCATCTCTGATCAAGCCTCAAAATTATATAAACGTTTTCACAAAAAACTACATCATCACCCAAACCCCCTCATCGCCAATCTATCCACTATCGAGTTACCCGGTACAACCCGTAGACTAAAAAGAAAATGGTCCAGAGACCTCTTATCCTTAAAAAAAAAAAAAAAAAGAAAGTAATAATAGTCTATAAACTTGAACTCTGATTATTACCTTATTAATGTTTTCTTTTCTACCTAGTCTTAACTGAAGAGTAATACCAATGGATATTTTCTCTTATCATGTGAACTCATGTCAAAAATTCTAATACTCAAATTTACTTATTGTATTATATTAAATATAGATTGTAAATAAACATTTTTAAATTAAAAAAAAAAAATTGTATGTTCCAAGGATGCAAAAATTATTGCTAGATTTAAATCAATATAGATTATAATGGAATGTTTTTTTCTTAATTCCTGATATATCTCAGTAATAACTAATAGAGCGGTCATTGAAGTTGCTTTTTTAAAGTTAACTTTAGGCCTGCCTACTGTAGTTTTGTACAGCATGTACAATAGTTTTCTTTGCCACCTATAAACATTAGGCAGTCTGTTATAAGGTAAATAAATAATTAATAAATAACAAAATAACAAGTAATTTGTTACAACCAATTTTAAAATTGGTACGTTTTTCACTCACTGAATACTTTGTTAATTAATTCCAAGATCCTAATCGGTAGGATTTCTGGAAGCAACAAACATAACAAATTGGTACAATTATAATATGAGAATGTAATTACTTATTATCATAATAATAATTTATTTTGCAACAATGATAATTGTACATAATATTTTTTAAATATTGCAGCACTATACTATTGCAATAATATTGGTGCTGAGTGAGCAGTTCTTATAAACATAAATTTATGTTATAATGTCCAATAGATACAGTAATGTTGTGTATGTAAATATTTATAAATGTTAAATAGTGATGTATTAAGTGACAAATTTAGATGAGAATATAGATAATAAAACATTGTGGTTACAGAAAATTATTATGTGGTGATAACTGATAATTTCCTCTATTTTATAATCCATGGTCACTGGTCACTATATAAACTGAAAGTCGCTCCACAAAATATTGTCTTGTCACCACAGAATAGATTTAACAGATATTTATGTGCTTTCGCGTTATCAACAAGTTATCAATGTAGAAATATTATTATTTTCTATTTGTTTGACTGTAGGTAATAATTATATTGTTGTTATAGATAGAGATCTGGCTAGTCAGATCAGTTCATCAAGACATAATAGATAATCAATTTCTTTATTACTATAAAGAACATAATAATCTAGTTAGACGCCAATTGGAGTCAAGTTCTTAAGTTTTAAGTTGAAAACCCTGTTTTTTTATATGTTAGTGAATACATATAAAATCTTTTTTCTAAGTACCAAAATTAAATTACAAGTAAAATAATGCACTGGAATGAGAATTTCAAAAAGACATCCGCAATCAACGTGTTAATAATAATTATATTGTAATAGTAGCAAAGACTTAGTCATAAATAAATAATTTAATTTTAAACAAATTTTTTTTTTTTTTTTTTTAATATTGAATATTCTAACGGCTAAAAGGCTCTTGGTTGTTACAATTTTGTTACATAATTTAAATTTGTGTCTATTAAAGATATTTATCTTAAATATCATAATTGCAAAAATTATGTTGGGCATTTTTGAGGCGGTTTTTATTAATTATTTACAATGACATATTATTTTGTTTTGCTATTCTATTCTACCCGATGATGATTTGTACACATCGAAACTGGTAAGTTTTTTTTTTTTAAACAATTTTTTATAATATTAATTTACTCACGTATACTGAACGATTTCTGGTAGAAAATGACAGGCACAGCTGCTTGGCGACAAACACAAAACATTTGACGGTGATACATTCGTATAGTACACTTTCCCGTCCGATCGATCTGCCCTTTGGTGGTCGTGACAAATGGATGGAGAAATTATTGAACAAAACCGCGAACGAACCTATGCGAATTTTTTATCGACAATCGGTCAACATAATATTCTATTATCTGAGCGCATACTGTAACGTGCGTGTGTGGGAGGGGGGGAGGTGAACTCGCGAACGGTAACACTACTAACAAATACGCCGAATGGAATTATTTATTTTGAACGAGTGAATAGAATACAATTATTTTTCGAAATTACGCGTCACGATAGTGGTGCGACTGAATGGCGAGCAAGAAGCGGGACGTGCGGAATATACGGTGTCGACGAATTGAGCGGAAGACGAACACTGAAAAAATGAACGATCACCAAGCAACTTGCGGCTAAAATAATCTACCGAGGTCCGTTGGCCGACGGATAACTGTCGTGAGAGAGCGCAGCGTAGTGGTCGAAAACGCAACATTCGCGTACCGGGCACTTGTCGGCGGTGGCGGAGGCGTCGGCGGAGGTGGAGGTCGAGGCGTCATCCGTGGCGGTGGTAGAGGCGGCGGCGACGACGACGACGGCAGCTGTTGTGGTCGGGTGGTGGACGTTGACGTGCGCGTAGCAAAGCTGCGCCGCTGCCACCCTGGCAACGGCAACCCACGTCACGAATGTCGTACCGTCCCCGTCCCAACATCACGCCCAGTAATACCGCCGCGGGTCGTTTCCGTCCCGGTCACACCCACGAGGTTCGATCGAGGCCGACGGAAAACACCAAAGAAAAAAACCATCTACACATAAATATTTAACATTAGTTAATTTATTATACAATTATTAAAATGTTTAAAAAAAGTACACGTATAAAATATAAAAACCTATTAATAATATTATTATCAATTGTAAAACTAATGTAGTATGAAATCGGGTGAAAACATTTTAAAATTAAATGATAAAAAATAAAAGATTATGAATTCTAAAGCATATGTGCAGGAATTTATTTTGAAGCTCTAAAATTTAAATTCGTATTTCTTACTTTCCCTTTAAAAACTGGGAAATTGTGTAAATTGTAACTTTTGGCTCTTCCGTCTCAAAAGGTTGCCGAACACTGGTCTAGGGTATTGGCCGATGTCGAAAACTGGAACATACAAATATTATACCTAATTGATTGTATACAAAAAAAAAATTAACCTTTAAACTACTACTATCCAATGTTTGAAAAATTAGCCAATCTCATTTGAAAATACAAAAGTTTATACTGCTACAGGATATAATTAAAATAATATAAAATATCTCATTAGTTTTCTAAAAAAAATTGAATAGTTAATCTATTAGTTAATATTAGCATAGGTAAAAAGCATAAAACGGAATGAGCACGACTTGGGCAGAAACGGACTTTTATTTTTAATTTTTTTTTTTTTTTTTTTTAACTAGGATATAAAAACTACTGCGACAACTTTTTTAAAATTAATAAATAACAGTATTTTTTCTATCTATACTAATTGGTTACATTTTAATAAAATTGTCTTCAGATTGTTTCTGGTTTATCATTTTTTAGTTTCTCGTTTTTTCTATAAAAAAAAAAAATACATGCTTGTTATCTATTTGAACTTCTTTTTTTCATATTTAATTTCTTGTATACCGCGCAAATTGTCAATTTAAATTAACGTCGCACGTATATACTAAAAGTCGTTATATAATACTATTGTATGCAGGTACTTAATGTTGTACCTAGAGATTTATTTGTAAAATAGTTTAAAATTAAAATACTAAAATCTAAAACGACTCGCAGAATGCCAAATATTCATATCCAATGTTTGAGAAACTGTTCTCAATCGAGTCACACACATATATTAATGTACTTGTACGTTGTAACAAAATATGTTATAAATAAATATGGAATACAAATCTAGCCCGGAGTACTCTATTGCTGACAGTTAATTAATTTTAACAAATTAGATGAAATGGCATATAGGAAAAAATATAATTTTTTTGTTTTTAATCTATGTACATTTAAAATGTTCGTTAAAATTGTTTTACTTTTATCTATAATAAATCAATAATATGAAGAAACTCTTACAATAGATACAGAATAAATTTAACCGTTGTCTTAACGTCTCTGAGTTGTTATTGAGTATAAAAAAAAAAAAACTGCTTTATTTATTTACATAGGATTACGGTTGCCAATCAACAATTATTATATGTACAATAAAAAACACACCAATTTTACCATTACAGTATCCTAAATTATTACGTCGGTGATTTACACATTTATTTTGTTGATAATATATATTAATTTGTTTTCACATTAAACTAGTTTTTGTGTAATATTCGAGTACCTTTGGACGCTTGGAATGCTCGGAAATAAACACAATTAACGGGTTCGTTGTTTTAATACCTACTAAAACATATTATAACACTGTGAATTTATGTTATAGTAAGTGCAAGACTAATTTTTTGCACAAAACATGTTTTTCTATTATTGTACCAAACTCAATTACATATTATTCATATTAGTTTAACCTAATTGTACATTTTTTATCACACATTTTCATTAATAAAAAATTTAGTATAGATGCCTACCTACCTACTATTGGTTTTTCTTTTTGTAAATCTGTTACTTTGCTCTTTTTTATTAGTCTACTTATTTGATTTTCTTGTTAATTTAATTTGTATAATTAAAGTCTATAATATATTATTTGTGAGCGACCTTTATACTTCCTGCAAATTCAACAATAATTGTAAGCATACAGTAGCCAAAGGTTCTATAGATTAATAAATGCCTACTCAATTATATAATATTAAAATATTAATTTATTGGTTTTAAAATAATTAATTTAATAAAAGTTTATTTTATTGATTGTATCAATGGCAATGCGTATCGTATTTATATTATAAACAAATAATAACACGAAGCATTTCATGTGGCACTGAAAACTTAACTTTTTGTGTCTGTAATATTATTTCAGTAACGAAACTAAACGATAGACGTTGAATTGCATTGGTAATTTTGCAGCTATATTAAACAAGACACATACGATTCATCATTGGTGTTGACGTACCAATAAAGCCATTGAAATTGTCATATTGCCTTAAACTTCACAAATACAAAGTAAAAACCGTTAAATTAATTTAAATCTAGAATGTATAACTAGTTTATTGATATACTTTTTAACTTTTCTAAATATTTATATGAATATTTGTATTGGTTTGGCAAAACAAAACCTAATTTATACCACAATTTGTTTCACGACCTAACAATTTTGTATACAACATTTTTTTGTAAAATATTTTTGTATATTTTGGAATTATTAGTGTTTTGCTTATTTTATAGCTGAATGGTTTAATAAAAGTTATTGTAAATTTTTAAGACATTTACAAATCGACAAATTGGGGATCACAAAATAATTATTCAAAGTTTATAAATATTCAACAGGCGAGCTGATAATACACTAGATACCCATATTTTAGATAAAATGCTATTATTTATTAATTTGTTTCGCTCAAATAAGTTGTTATGGGGTTATTCAATTTATTAACAATATAAAATCTTCTTATGATTATATACCATATTTTAATTTTTTGGGGGATATTTGTAAGAATTAACTAAAAAATAATAAATAATAAAATCAAATTTTAGAATCACCATTTTGGTTTTTAGAGCATATTTATTTTTAAGGGAATATTTTGGTAATTCGTAAGAAATTACTACATAAATATTTAATAGGATTTTAGGAAATAAAATTGCCTGCCCTATTTATAAACATTTGAAAAAGTATACGTATATCTTCATATATTATTATTTCAAAACTATGAATTAAATATACTCTCTGTTTCTTTAAGTATGCCTTCATAACATAATATTTGTCTCCAGATTTATCGTTTAACCATCAAGTTGTTAATGTTTGATTCACGAAGATGGCCTCAATAAATAATTTGAGTTGCACACATATGTGTCGGATGACATTAGACAGTGTATTAAGTGAATGTCATATTTGTGAAAAAAATAATCCGGACAAAATGTGTAACATTAAAAATATTTATGAAATAATGAACGCAAACAATAATCTCAGTAATGCAAACGGGAAAAATTTATATTTTGAGGAACCCCTTACTATGTCGCGACTTCCAATTCCGCCTATAACAATTTCTCTGTTATCAAATAGCAGTAGTTCAGAAGATAGTGATGAATCACCGGATTATCACTTAGACAATGTAGATAATATGTTTGAAACGGTACTGAAAAAATGTGTATCGAATAGTAAAAATAAAGCTACAAATAACACTATCTATGGCATTACAAAAGAAGAGCTCTTTCAGAGAACATTACTCGACATGAGTATGTCTTCCTCAGATGAATCTGTAACAGATGATTACAAAACTGCAGTTATATCATACGATACCAGTCGCAATCAATCCGAACAAACTAAAAAAAGAAAAATTGGATGTGGTGAAGATGAACAGTTGTCGTCTTTATTTAATGTATATGTTCCGTCATCTACAAAAAGAAACAAAAGACAAAAACGCAAACGTAGGACTACTGCTACATCAAAATCTCATAAATCGAGACCTGTTGTCGATGATAGAATTAATAAAATTGTCGGTATACCGACTGTTGAATTATCTAAAATCGTATTACACAAAGAAGTACAAAGTAATACTGAGACATTATATTGTTACTGCAGGCGCCCGTACGACGAACTATCGTCGATGATTGCGTGCGACAGACAGAATTGTCGCATGGAATGGTTTCATTTCGATTGTGTAGGTATCGCAGTCACTCCAGAAGGCAACTGGTACTGTCCAGATTGTCGTTAAGATACGAACAAAAAATATATATATTATAATTCAATTATTAGTTTTGACTAAATTGGTACCCTCCTTTATATTGTATATTCATTTTACTATTTTTATGTTTATATATTTGTTAATTATTGTTATTTGTGTACAAAAAAAATATATTAAAATGATATTGTTCTGCAAATGTTTTGCTTTGGATTATTCTCAAATTAAGAGCTGTTGAAAATGTAAAAATCATCAAACAAAAAGAAAATACTACCATATGGCAAATCGATATAAATTTTATTTTAATTTATATTTGTGCGTCTATATCTATATTCTACTGTATATATAATATAATACAAAATGAGGAATATGTAAAAAATACATACCATTTTTTTACATAATTATAAGAGGAAACGTTTAACATAATTTGATAAAAAAGAGACGGTAAAAAGAATAAATGAAAAGAAATGTTTATAACAAGCTTTTATTAAAAAAATAATATTGAAATTCTTGCTCTGATGGCCTTTTGGGCAAATTTTATTAAAATCAGTGGATAGTAAACTGGTAGTAGTATTATTAAATTAAATTATAAATGTTTAGACATTATATGACCAAAAAAAAAAGCGTAGGTCATACTTATTCCATTAATCCATATTGATATAATTCCGTTAAATTCGTTATCTATCATTTAGATGCATAAAAAAAACAATCGATCCGGAATATTGAAATTACATTTGTAATACGATTTGTAATTTACAGAACACTTATGGGTTTACGACACACTTTTATTTTAGTCTAGTCGCATTTCTGAATATTTAATCTAATAATTCCCCTTAGCCCTTAGATAGTGAATAACTGATATAATATAAAATACGGCTAAATGGCCAGAGTGAGAGTATTTATTCAATTTTAGTACCTACATTCAATATTAATTTTGGCATAGACATGATTCTAATAGTTTATATTAATTTATTTAATTTTTAGACTTTGATTATAGCGAAGGAGGAGTAAGCGATTTCTGTAAAGGTTTTACAGAAATTTGGATTTTCGCCCAAAAGTACTTTATTTTAAACAGTAAAAAGTAGTTACTGTTAAAAATGTAAGAAGACGATTTGTTCTTTTTTTATTATTATTTGAATACGTCAATATGCACCTAGAAAATATTGTAAATTTGCATATCTTAAGATTAAATCTGAGTATTTTTAGAATTCCGGATCGTTGTATTAATGTACTAAAGGCAAACACTTACTACGATTGAACCTACGCAGATATGAGAACATTCAGGATTGTATGTAGATAATTGTCACGATGTTGTATGGGAAAAAAATATATTATTTTTGAATGGTGATTATTAGAATACTTGAAAGTAAAATAAAATATATGGTTAGCGAGAAACGAATTGTTCCATAAATAAATACGAGAAAAGGAGGTGGGTGGGAGACAGTAGCAGTACAATGATATTCTTTGTTTGTAACTTTAGGTTTATTTATTTTCTGTATTTCATCACAGATTATAAATAATTATATTGATAACTCCATCTTAAACATCGTTGATTTAACATTTCATGTAATATATTTTTAGAGACATTTTGAAAAAAAAAAATACCTTGTAATTTGTATGTCCGTAATCGCTTTTTCTAGGTAATTGAGTAACTTTGAAATTTCCATTTGTTTGCAATTCGTTCCTTATTAAACGAAAAAACAGTGACCGAATCCGATTTTTTGTATATATTTTTATAACAATTTTTTTAAAGACGTCTTTCCAACTAGTTTAAATTATTTTAACATTGAGATGGGTGTGGTATTTTACTATTTTCACCCTCCTCCCGCGAACGTCTAGTATAACTGGTATCGCATAATAATAATATTTGAGGTCATTGGCGAGTGCACGGGATAATTCTACCGAAGGACTTGAGATCGTTCTGATAACAATAATAAATATTGGGAATATTTAATATATAAGATAAAAATGAGTTTTTATAAAGAAACTCTAAGTTTAATGACTATGACAGAATATTTACTTCAGTTAAAGCCCGACAGTAGTAACATTTCAATTTTGCAGGAAAAAATGTAATTTGGATAGTTCATCTGATTGTGAAATAATGTGTAAATAAGCTCATTAAAAATATGTCTGACAGAACTTCTATTAGAGTGTCATCAACTAAAAAAATGTCAGCGTGGCTGAATTGGTTATCGAAAAATGATTGACAAATAAAACCATTATCAAACTTCAATAAAACTTTAATACGGTTTGCAATAATTCTTATGATAAGTGTTACTCATGTGAGCGGGCTTCGTCCAAATTGCATATTGTGATATCTAAATTCGGAAAAACAGTGTTACTAGAACAGTTATGATTCACTTATGTTAAGACAAAAGATGGCATAAAAAATCAATATTGAAGAACGTTTGTGCGGATAAAAAGAAGAATTGAAATTTACACGTTATAATACTTTTAATAAATAAGACTTAGTATGAACTTGTGGGTCTTCAATTTTTGTATTGCATAACATGCAAATGAAGTCTGCGCACGCCTATGTTTTAGGTAGTGCTACGGAAACTGCGAAATCAGTAATCATAAATTATACGTAACGTATTTTTTTTTAACTTTATCGCTAAGTGTACCCCCGCGAATATATAAAATGGGACGGGCATTGGGCCAAAGTTAAAAGTATTCAAAGAATTTATTTAAATACGTTAATATGTTTTGTGCTTAAAATATTTGTATGTTTTTATATGAATAAATATTATTTCGTGTTTAAAGTAATTTATTTTTAATCAAAAATTAAGCAAATACTATAATATAGAAACGAACATTTTTAGTAGCTCTTTAAAAACTGGGAAATGTTCTAAAATGTAACTTTTGGCTCTTTCGTCTCAATGGTTGCTGAACACTGCCCTAGGCTAATAATAATTGTTTTTGAAGCTTTATTATAAATATAACAAACAAATAATAATATCAAATATGAAACAGAATCGTCTAAAACTAAACATTTTCCAAAAAAAAAAAAATAAAACCCGAAACATTTATTTAGTTATATAAACCTAAGATATTTTTATTTTTTTAAATACGACCGATGGGGCTGATTTTACTGTTGTATTATTATCGTTGTTGTCCAGTTTTTTTCCCCCTTATATATAATATATTTTAGTAAGCGTATATTTTATATATAATATACACCATTGTTCCCACGATCCCACTTTGTCGGTACGAGAGATCCACAATAACCGACCAACCCAACCTCTGCGGGCAGCCGGTCGCATTCCTTGGTCGCTGCTGTCTTTTAACGGTCGTCCGTGTGTATTGTATCGATGCGGTGTGAGAAATAATTTCGGCGCCGTAATGTCGGGGGTATTGAAAATGGAAGAAAAAAAAGACCGATTGTATACAGAGATAATAAATAATAAGAAACAGCCGGTCTCCGTCTATACATAAATATAACCGGGACAAAGGGCGTTCGAATACCGCCGCCGCCGTCATATTTTAAACGATATCGACGCGGTGTGAGAGATTATTTCGGCGCCGTAATGTCGGGGGTATTGAAAATGGAAGAAAAAAAAAACACTGATTTTATACAGAGATAATAAATAATAAGAAACAGCCCGGTCTTCGTCTATATATATAAATATAACCGGGACAAAGGGCGTTTGAATACCGCCGCCGCCGTCATATTTTAAACGATTTTCGGCATGTATTGTGTGTGCGGACTGGGGATTATAAAAAAAACACAGTTAATAAAGCACAATTTTGAAAAAATGGTGGATACTTAAATATTTCAAAAACAAATGTTGTTAGAAATGGCACTAAAATTGAAAAAAATAATTGCGTTTAATAAGCCCTGCAAATTACTGTGCCGTTGCTTTACATTTTGATTTATTTATAAATATCATTATAATTATTAATTGAATGTTAAATATATAATAGAATAATATACAAATAATTAAAACTGGGTATATCATTTTTTTTTTTTTTCTATTTTCTATATTCTAGTATTTTAATATAGAGGCAATATATTTATATATATATCTTATTGGACTGTAATAGTCCAACGAACTCCTACTAAAATTATTTTGCACTCAAATTTGTCAAAAATTGTATTTTATTAAATACCTTCTAATAATGAATTTTAAAAAAATCTGTTTAAACTTAATACTTTTCCCGGGAGTACGGGAATAATACAACGGTTTATACAACGTATTTAATAATATAATTTACATTTTCTACATCATTTGTGAATATGTGTATTTTATTTTTATAAATTTATATAAATATCAAGTACTTTTAAAATTGTGTTATTTTGAGACATGAAAAATCGTTAGGGTTGTCCTTAAATTTCAATTCTATTAATTTAATACTAGGTCCTTCTTATTTTGTTCGGTACTATAAAAAAGTAATTAAGGTTAAATTTGAACATGATCACTACCATTCACCTCCTTCCCGTACCACAAGAGGGTTGAAATATGGCCAATTAGGGTAGTAAAACTACCCTAGTTTTAGCTTTACTCAAAAACTTTATTACGTAGGATAATAACATATAAATATTATGTTCTCTTATGAAGAATAATAATATTCCCTAAAACTAATAGCCACCCCCCCCACAGAAAAACCGTTCTCTCGGTAAAAGTATTGATATGCATATTTTGAAACCTTCGTTGCAAATTAGGCACAAAATTTTGGCACCGATTTGGAGTCGATGCGGCAATGTGGGGGGGCCTACTTCACTGACGTCGTTCTTAGATCGCCTTCTACTATTATTAGTTTACTATACCGAAATTAATTTTAAATTAATAATTGTGTTAAAAATTCATAGAAGTGATAAAGTTTAATTCAGTGCTTGTTTGAAATCCAGTGTGCTTGTATCTTCCTGATTTTACATTTATTTTAGAGATATTTATTTCTTGTTCGTGTTTTATAATTCTTGGTTTGCATTACATTTGAAATACATAATGATAAATAGTTTTTAATGAATTTTTTTTTATATCACTATTAAGTGCGTGGAAAACCTTTATATTTAAGTCGTACTCCGGGCATTTCTTTATTAATACAAAAATGGTGGATGATACTAGATGGTTAAGATAATTATAGTATAAAAATAAAATAATTAAAAATGATATTACTAATTTTAGTAATTTACATAAATTATTACTATAAGTAAATGGTTAGATATATAAATATCCTACAATATTATAATGATATTTTGACACAAACATTAAACTGTACATATTTTTGTGATGGCAATTCAATATTTTAAAACGTTATGTATTTAAATATAAAAATGATAAATAAACGGAATAATTCATATCGAATAACAGCTGGAAAAATGGACTGAAAAAACATTAAACAAATTCCTAAAAAATAGTTTTCAAAACTTATTTCAAAAACTGATTTGCTATTATTTGTTAATTATTTGCTAACCACTGACGTTTATATTTGGATACGATCGGATCAAGTGGGTGGATTACTCAAACTTGGTCCACCTAAATTGAAACAATGTATAATTTCTAAAATAATGATTTGCTAATTTCTTCAATAAATTTGCTAAATATTTGCTAATTATTGGTATTGGTTTGGACCCGATCAGATAAAGTGGGTGAGTCAAGTTCACGGACGTATTATTATTACGTTTTCTGTCGTTTGTTCGGAAATCAAACATTTTCAATTCTATAACGGCAGAGGTTTTTTCCTACGCGCCGGACGATTCCCTTTTATTTTTATTTTTATATTCCGCGGTGTCTTTTGTGACTATATATGTATATAATTATAACACAAAGTTCTTTCTTTCCTAGGGTATAAATCGGCGAAAAATACGCTTCGGAAAAAACACGAAATTCCTATTACTTTTTATCTTATATTTACTATCTATTTCAACGGTGTCGTTCTTATTTTTCTCATCTCGAATCCGTATAAATTACAGGTGACGATACATAAAATATATAATCGATTCTATATTTTTCTTTTCATCTTGTATAATATACGTATTTCGATAAGCGTCTATATATAAGGAATATAATAATATATATATATATATAAGAATGCGGTATTTACGATTTCTCTTTGTCGACACGAGGGTTCCTTGAACAACCGACCCTACCCCCGCAGGTGGTGCTGAGCAGCTGTCGGTCGGTCGAATTTCGAATTCCCAGAACTTCTGTCGTTCTATTTAACCGTCGTCGACGTGTGTGTTATTATATTATATCGACGAGGCACAAAGGATTTCGGCACCGTAATGTCGGAGATATTTGAAAAAAAACATACATACTAAGATATTTTAGATAATAAATAAGAAACGGTCGGTCTCTGCCTACACATACATATATATACGTTTATAAACGCACGTTGTGCCCCAAAAATGATGAAGGGGGTCGATTATGGCCGATCGCACACCAAAAGAGCAAAACTATGTTAAGCAGTGTTAGGCTGACTAACACGGTTTTACTAAAATTAGAACATTAGAAATTACTTTACATACGCACATTGATAAGACAAAGACAAAATAAAACATTTTTGCTTTAAACACAATTAGTCATAACTGGATGCTGTCGGAAGTGTCTCTATTTTTCATTAGTCACAATAAAACAAAAATTTTATATTTATATTATTTTCATTTTTATATTTAATTATATCAATTTGAAAACACAATAGCTTGTGATAGTGATCTATTAGTAAGTTTAGTTGTTAAAAAACCATCAATATTTGACTTCAGTCACAAAGATCATAGTAACAGAGTTGTTCAAGATAAATTATGGGCAAAAATTAGTTTGGAAATGAATGTTAACGGTAAATTTATTTTATATTTCTATACTATATAATATATTATATACAAATATGCAAATAAAAGAAACTTTTTCTGTCGCTGTTATTTGAGCGCGGTAAATTAACAAATTAATAATTATAATAAATTAATAGTAATATACAGTAAATTAATAATTATGAACTCGATATAATATTATGAGTTATAGATTTCTTATTTAATGGATTAATCCATAATTTTTTTTCTCTTTTTCTTCTAACATTTGTAAAGTGTACCACATACAAATCTTAATCTCTTCGTAAGATGACATTTTGGTAAATAATTTGTTTGTCTTGTCTTGCCTTGACTTGACTCCACATATATAATACAAATTGTTTTTAGTTGACTAAAACAAAAATTACTAACGATGACTAACACAGTTTTACTCTTTTGGTGTGCGATCGGCCTTGCAGTATAGTATAAAACACATAATTTTATAGGTCTTATAACGTATAAAAATAAAATCTCTAATATTTAAAAATACATTTATAATTTAAACTAATAATAAAATGAGGGAATATAAATTATAAATATTTTACTAAATAAATTTTAGACTCATTCCTACAATAGAAATAAAAAACCTACCTTTAGCCCCATTAAAATAACAAAATAAGTAGTTATTGTCTATTATAATAACGTAATCTCTATTTAAAAATAAAGTGTTTGTTTTGTTTATAGGCAACTAGCTAAAGTAATAAGACAATAACTAATATAATAATGAAAACTTACTAAATATAGTTGAAAAAACCACGGCGACCAAAGAAATGAAAAACCACGTAATATTCCACGGTAAAATATGATGACTAACGTATCTCAATTTCTAAAAATTCATAACATTTAAAATATATTTATTTAAGTATATTACTTCAATATAATATTATACACAAAATCTGTACATTCATAAGATACCGTATACGCATATAATTATTATTATGATAGGAAAAACCAATATGTGATCTATTTTCTACAGCAGATAATATTTTCAGACAAACGATGTTCGAAATTCTATACTACAAACCGCCATCGTTGTATAAACTCAACATAAACTTCGAAGGGTTATTTGTAACCTAAAGGATAAATAATGATAGTTTGAATCATAGGGACACATCATGTAATATTCAAACATATTGATTTTTACTTTGGATATTCGAAACATATCAAATTTAAATTTAAATTGATTTTATAGGTTCAAAGCATTTTGATCATAAAAACAGTCTTACTTCTGTGACGTATAATAAACTTCATATATATGAAAACCAATTGCGTATGATTATTTATCATTGTTTGACAATTCTTGTCTTCTTAATCGAATAGTGTAAGGGTTAAATTAAAAAAAAATTATAATATGAATGTTGCGTACACGGAACTTTGGCCGCTAATGGGTTATCTGAAAAATTAAGTATTTTTAATTTTTAATTTTTAATTTTTTAATAATAAATTTCAAAAACAAAAACATATTATACGTTTTATACGTGTATATTATCAACCCTGGTTAAACGTACAATTATTATAAATTAAATATTACTTTATAACATTGGCCTATTAATGTAAATGAGTTGTATAAAGTTATAAAGGAGTCGAGGTCGGGCCCGCCACGAGGCTTTAGTTTTATGGTTCATAATATACTGCTGATGATTATAGCTGACGTTATTATACATATATGATTTTAAATGCATTTTGAAAAACAAAATTATGATTGAAGTTTTTTTTTTTCTAAACCAAATTAAAACTCGTTATCCTATTAATTTAAAATATTATTTATTACATTGGCACAAATATCACGGGCCCTGCCTCTTTGAATGTATATACAGTGACTCCACAAAGGGGGAGGGGTTGTATGTATCCACTTTTTTTCCCCTCTCGTATAATTTATGTTATTATATATTATAGTTATATAAATATAATATACAATGAGAATAAAATGTATTTACGATTCTTCTTTGTTGGCTACAATATTGAACCAGCCGCCCAGCCCACGCTGGTGACCTGTCCGCATCTGTTTGTCAGTTACATGAGAAGATTAGTTTGGCGACGTAAAGTCGGGGGTATTGAACAGAAAAAAAAAATATATATATATACACACCTACCCTTGGGTAGGGTATTATATGCGTAGATCATAAATAAGAAACAAACAACGGACGTGTCTGTCTATACATACATTTATACGTGCACGAGGGACGTTGTAATACCGACGGGAGGGTCGTCGAGTATTTCAAACGAATTTCGTGTGCGGTTGTGTGGGATTATATTGAAAAAAAAAAAAGAAAAAAAGAATACACTATTCTATATTTAGGAGACGGTATACCGTGGGTGTGTGTGGTGAAGGGTCAGACGGTGCAGGTTTTCGGCATTTGGAGCTACACGCCCTGTAAACCAATGTGCAAACCATACTCTATATTTTTGATTTTATTTTTTTAAAATTATTATTTTTAGTTAAAATATATAATACTATAATATACGAATAAAAGAATATCTTTATAAACTAATAGTTTTAATTATCTCTATATATAAAAATTAATCCCTATTTCCCTTGGTCACGGCATCACGCGCGAACGGCTGGACCGATTTCGCTAATTCATTTTTTGTTGTATTTGTTATTGTCAGGAGAAGGTTCTTATGTAAGAAAAAATTAAGAAAGTTGCGCTCAAAATTAAAAATTAAAATAAACGTGTATATTGTATTCCTACATATAATGTACGGCACAGCGGCCCGTGGGTCTCGTTCATTGCAATGCCTTTATAGTAATACGTGTTTTCACTTATTACCCCATAGATACCCGTACAGCGCAGGGATTGCACTACAATAATTAATAACCGTTTTTATATTACATCGGTATTACCAAGGTAACCAATTAATCGACGAGTTAGACGAGGGGTTAAATTCACGGGCAACGCCGTGCGGTACAGCTAGTTATAATATAAAGACGATATTTATCTCCCCGGAGTGCAGTAGGTCGAGGAACTCCTGGTAAAATTGTTCTGCACAACCTGCGACAAATTCCTGCGCACGACTAGTGACAAAAGCGGATTGGCGATTTTTTTCGGCCCGAGAAATATGAATCAAATCCGATCCGTGTTTGAAGCACAAAAATCATAGTCATAATAAAATTAAAATTATATGGGTGCTTATGATATGATTAACGTGATTGCTTAGTCTCCGATCCCTCCCCGCTTTTTTTCCACCAAATCATTATAGTTTCAACAAAATATAACTTCCTACGTATGTTTTGTATAACTGTTAACAGATCTGGCAAAGTTTAAACGTTAAGTAAAATACATTTGATTGCGCATTTATATTAGGGTATTTGTGTACCATATATGTTACAGCTAAAATCCGAAATCCATCAAAACTAGTTTCTACAATTACCTTTCGTCACAAATTTTTTTGACTAGTTACAACTAAAATTAACCTAGACTTTCAACGTTGGAACTAGTTTTAATCTACTTATTTTAGTTAGAAATAGTTGTGGCTGATATATATTGATATAAACTAGAATTATCTAGATACAATTTGATTTTTAGAAGTAATTATTATATCGTTAGTATAAGGTTGGGTTAGGCTGTAGTCGTTATATTAGGGAAAACTATGAATTAACTAGATATTAGAATAAGACCTGTAAGTATATAGGCCTCCTTTCAAATCTGAATCGTAAATGTTGAATTATATTTATGTGATTTGTAGGATCATAAATATTGTCCGAATAATTATTTATTGTTACTTGAAGCGTACGGAAATTCTGGACATCAACATTCTTCATTTTATTTTCTCAATATGCTAATTTACTAGAAAACGCTTGAACATCTGATATCATATTAATAATATTTGTTTTTATTTTCTTTGCAACTTTAAATTTAGGAAATTAATTTTTCTGTTATATCAATTAAAATTGCAAAATCTTCAAGCCATTTTATGTTCTCTAATTCTTCATAAACTATCTAAATTGCTTGTAAAAAAATTTTAATTTGCAGTAATACTTCTGTAAAACGATGTAGTACTTTACTATTATTTAACCAACGAACGTTAGAATGTAATAATAAGTGTCCATAATGGCAATTTACTTCGTCCATCAGTTCATCAAAAAGACGTCTTATAAATCCATTATCACTTATGCTGTTTACGATTTTCACTATAAGTTTCATATCATTGTATATATATATATATATACATATATAATTAAACCATACAATACTTGTTGATAAATTATATAATGATATTGAGAAAAAAAGAAAACGAATTATCATTTTTGTATAACGCAAAAATCCTTTTTTATTTCCACAAAATGACTCCATCAGTTATAATACTAACTAATTTTTCAATTGGAATTTCTTTTCCTTCAAAAAATTGTTTAAATGCTTAATAAATATCTTTTCCTATAATTCTTCCGGTTAACGATAAGACCTTAAAAAACTTGTTCTTAACAGAAACATCGTCAAAACACATTCTGATGAAAATAGAAAGCTGTGCTGTATCAATCATATCGTTAGATTCATTAATTTGTTAACTGAAGTATGAATATTTTAATAAATTATCTGTAGTTAAGTTTTTTATTTGAAGATATGGCTCCAAGACGACATATTACTGTGTTACTCAATAATAGAATCGAATTAATTTTTTTTTTTTAAATAGACATAAGCATTTTTATTTAGATGACCAATAAATCTATATTTATTTTTAGGTTAGTTTAATTTAAACATTAATCGAACTAATGGCACCTAAAATTTCACTTTTGTTTTTGAAGTCCGTAAATAGTGAGTCGAAGACGTCTTTTATTAATTCACCATTGGATAATGGTTATTTTCTTCTTTGAAAACAAGTTTGCTACTATGAATGAAGCAATAATTACATTTTGGCCCAATTTATTTTGATTTTAATAAGACTGTCCAACGTAATTCTTCATGACGATTTCCATATGGAAACAATAGAAGACGAAGCATGCGACTTTTACACACGATTCCACAAACGGCACCAAAACCATTCTAATCTAATCATAAAAAATCTCTTTATAAATACACTCCCAAGAAATCCTACCTTTTAAAAAATTCCTAATAGCAAATTAAAATTATTTTAACCATTAGTCAAGAGTCACTAATAGATGGCTGCTTTAATCAAACCTTCCACGCTGTTTTTACTGCCATCATATAAACCTATTGTAAAAATGTGTATAGATTGTTTATTTCAATTTTTTTTTTTTTTTTTAAACAGACACTTCTTGGTTCAGTTTTAATTGCATTGCTTTTAGCTTATGTTGCCGTTAACTGGAATCTATTGGAAACTTTAAATCGTAATCTGCATGTTTAGTTCGATAATTCCTTTCTAAGTTTCCACGTTTGAAAATGTAATTAGTTTCTCAGCATAATAAACATACTCACTTACCTTTAATGTTAACAAAAAAAACTCCAACTCCCACTCCCGATTTAAATGATAAGTTTTTCACTTTTTATTTGCATTCATTTTATTGTAGAAAAAATGTAAAATTATAAATTGATTCGGAACGTATTAATGAAAATATATGGAACATACAATACACGTTGCACGTGACTAATTGACAGTCGAGTTATAACCGACAAAAATTAACTATTCCGACTATCACTATTGACCGATAATGGTAAATCCCTAGAATACAATAAAGCAATCCCGATAGTATTACCGATTATTTATTACGCGATCGACTGATAATAGTAAAATTAATTTTTATTACGAACGACCTAGAAAGATCGATCAGTCGATCGCCATCGATTGTCGACCCCTGCCATAGACCACACACCACGTAGGATTTCACGATACGAACAAATACTTCCTGCGTTTATTATTTATTCTTTATTATTTTGATCCAACAATACGATTTTTAAATATCGATTTCTATATATATATTTTTTTTATACTGTCGTCATCATCTACTTATGTGTTTAGTATACTTGTATCGGGGCCGGCACGAACTCGTTTTTTTTTTTTTTTTAATCAACTTAATTAATTATAGTAGAACGCGTTTGGACACGGTTGCGTCCACACGTTTATTACGCGAATTAGCTCCCGATAACAGTATCGTAGCAATTACGCCGAGCCGATGGTAATGTATTATTATCTAATTATTATACGACCCAAAATACACTAACACAAACCTGATAGCATCGAACCGCTGCACACGGGCGATAGCCCGTTAAATAATTATACGTAAAATATTACGTACATCAGAATGAACTCTGAAGTCAATACTTCTATTTCAAATAACACATAACAGTCAAACACTCCGAAAAAATATTACTTCCTCCCCTCATAATCAAAAAAAATAGACTTCTCTCAGAAGAAAATTAATCAAATTCACCATGACCAAACTCCGACAATGAATTCAGATCACCACGAAAAACATCCAAAAAACACGATTCGATAAACAAAAATAAATTTTTCTCAACACCAAATCGCTATTCACCATTAGAAAATATGGATACAAACCAAATAGTAGACCAAAATGAAAATTTAAATAATCACGTTACACAACCACAAACCACTGATAATAATCCAAAAATACCTCCACTATTCGTAATAAATATATCGCGATTTACACAGTTTCGTCAAGAGATAACAGAAACAATACAAAACGATTTTATAATCACAGCAAAATTTAATTAAATTAAAATAAATGTCAAAACAATAGATGATTTTCGTACACTCACCAAATTCCTGGACGAAAAAAAATATGAATATTACACTTATAGGCTAAAAAATGAAAAAGATATCTCTGCAGTCATAAGAAATCTGCCCATGTCAATCACAGAATTTGAAGTTATGGAAGAACTAAAAAAATTAAAATACCCAGTACAGTCGGTAATAAGACTAACAAACAAAGATAAGGCACCCACACCTCTAATGACAATACAACTATCAAATCACCCCATATCACTAGACATCTTCAAACTCAACAAATTACTAATCTGCATAATAATCACCGAACCACGGCGAAAATCTAAGGATCCTCCCCAATGCATAAATTGCCAGAGATACGGTCACATACACAAATCTTGTAAACTTCAATCCCGCTGCGTTAAATGCAATGGTTCACATCACTATTCTGAATGCACCAAAGTTCCAGAAACACCGCCAAATTGTGTTAACTGTAAAGGAAAACACCCGGCTAATTACAAAGGTTGTACTTACTTCAAAAATATTAAAAATAAAAAAACTAATAACACACAAAAAACTACACTAACCGAAAACGAACCTCCAGCAAAATCAAACACAATAATAAACGCAAATAACTTTCACCAAAAAATATTAAATCTAACCACATATGAAGAAATAACTAAATAAAAAACAAATCCTAATCAAACTACACAAAACAACGCCGATCATGTATTCACAGAATTTCTTAATGAAAATCTACAAAAAACAATTACACAATTTATTGAAAACATTTTTAAAAATATACAGTCAATCATAAGCTCTATTTTCAACTCTAAAACAAGCAATCTATCTATATCCATTAATAATGAATACAATTAATCTAAACGAAATTAAACTCGTTAACTGGAATGCCAACGGCATAAAATCTAAAAAATCTACTGTAATAGAATTCTTATCACGCCATAAAATATCTATAGCTTGTATCACAGAAACCCACCTTAAAAATTCCGATAAATTTAAGATCAATGGCTTTAATGTATATAGAACGGACAGAAACTCAACCCACTCCTCAGGTGGAGTAGCAATATTAATAAAAAATAATATCCAACATCATCAATCCACCATTCCTGATATGATCAACTTAGAAGCCATCGCTATAACTGTATCAACAGATGGACATGATATAAAAATAATCGCTGCATACAACCCACCCAACAAAAAAATCCAGAGCCAAGACATATCTGAGCTATTCAAAGATAAACCATTGAGAAATCGCCAGATCCATAATGACACGAAAATACCCCTGATAAATACATGGATTAAAACCCAATTTAAAAATTTCCACGCCAAACTAAAAAACTTGGACAGTGCTCGTCATTACAATATAGGAAAAAAAACACTCAATAGACGTCTGCGGCCTCGACTCCCAGGACATTCTTTTAACAGACACAGAAAACTCATCATTAGAAAATGAAGATCATAATATACTAGACCTCATCGTTATTATTATATTCATATATGTAACACATTATTATATCACTCACACTATTAATAATTATGTCATTAATAAATTTATAATCATTTAAATTTGTAACAAATAAAATTGTAAAAACTAAAAAGTTGTAATAGCACTAGGTGTGCTGAAACATTTTATAATTATAATAAATAAAAAAAAAAAAAATTAATTATAGCATAGTGTATCCCTGCAATAACAAAAACCAAATAATATTTTATATATTAAAAAAAAAATAATAATAATAATAATAATAACTAAATATTGATTATTTAGGATGCGTCACATTCGGGAGGGAAAAACTAAATAGTATTATCAGTCATCTACCAAGTATTTGGTACTAAACGGTACTGTTAACACATTAAATAATGGTTCAATAATTGAAATACAATTATGTCAATGTTCAGAAGATAACGAAACCAGAGTATCTAAAACTTTTTTGAACTGTAATCGGTAAAATGTATTTATATCGAATTTGCTTAGAGTATGGTTCAAAATCCAACCCTTTTGGCAATAGTCTATGAACTCAGTTGAAATCATATTCGGGGTCAATGTCTTGCCTAATTGTAGTGCCTACTTTATAGATCTTTCTACTAAATTATCCATGACCAGTTTGTCATAATTTATATTATTGAAAATGTCAGTGGAACTGTTTAGTAACATTAGAGTAGCTATAATGTTAAGGTTTTTAGCTTCAAAACTTTCAATTAGAATTTTCATTTTGTACATGATATTTTTTATAAAAGACAAGGATACTAAGAAGTCAAATGTGAGTATTTTTTTTCTCATTCCTAAAGCTTGAGTTCTAATATTTTTATCGGATTTTAAAATTTATTATTAATGATAAACCATTAATGATAGCATTAAAGACTGAACAAAAATTGAAAAATTAAAAACTTACAAATATTATCTCAGGCATGATATGCATGATTGCCGACTTTAGTATCCCAACTCATTTATGCCGAATGAAATACCAAAATTCAATATGTGGGGGATGCACCCCACAATTGCCGACCCTGCTTGTATCATACTGTACAATGAAATATATTTCTATTATGAACGAAACATCTGCTACCCGACCGGCAGGTTATTGAGAAAAAAAAAAATGTAAATGCATTCAAAACGAAACATCGTTGGTCGTTCCTCCGGACAAAGCTATTGTATCTACAATACAATATATTCAAAATAACCTAAAATAATCCATATATATATATATATATATACACTATCAATTTTCTGTGACACGGGTCTAAAAGCAATTTGATGGTTTTTTCATTTTGTGATTTATATGAAAATAAAATTCCATTGTTCACCGACGCGTATTATATTGTGCCTTGGTGTCGCCAATGGAAATTCCGTCTTCGTTCCATAATATGCGTTATATAAAATTTACTGAATAGGTACATGTCGTGACCCTATTCAAAATCTTTTGGTTACAATAAACTTAGATTTATTTTTATCTGATTTTACGTTTCTTATTAAATTGCAACTACAAAATGAATGTACAATTATTGTCCATGGGATTCCAAGGGATGCTCGTGGCTATTCTACTTAGGAATTCGGGCAATTTCGAATCTCGTCGCGTTTCAAAACAGATATTTGAGGGAAACAATTATTTATACGTAACATATTATTATTAAATTGAAGTACATTTATTATATATATAAATATAAAGTATAAAATAATGCATGAGGTGATCGATGTATTGTGGATATAGCATACTTTTATACATATTTGTTTTTAATTATTTCAATTTAATAGAACGAGCACGACTGGTATTCTTTTTAATTTAGTCAATAAAATATATGACAAATTATTAATTTAATGATATATTGTTCCACTAGACACCAATTAGGGCTAGGATTATTATATGCACCAAGAACTATAAGAATGTGACGTTGTTCCTACGTACCGCCTAATTTCTGCGTCCAAGTGTCTGAGAGTGTATTATAAATACGTTTAACGAAGTAAATTATTGGGTGTAACCAGCTTTATAACTTGGGGATAATATATACAGAATTTACGTGAACCGAACGTTTAAAACGAATGTATTTTACAAAATGCGTTTCTCTATTATCGCTTATACTCGATTTAAAAAATATAGGAAAATTATTTCGTCAGATTCTATTCGAATACGCCCGATTATATTATACGAGACTCCGTGATTTATGTTAATGGATTATTGCTTTTTTACCTGTCGTCGTAATAAAATATTATCTGATCGTATAAAGTGCTATCGTCGGGTACTTATTATTATCATACCGAGACGAGAAAATACATATATATATATATATATATACATATATATATATAAAACAAACCCGTGATTTGAAGAAGCAACGGCCACCTGCACGTGTAACTCGCCGGTGGTCGGCCGATGTACCCCGTGGGAAATATTCTTGAAAATGTGTTTTACAGTCCCCTCGTATATGTGCGCACAGTCGTTTTCATATATTAAATTAACCTCGTCCGACGATATTCCCACGGATCGGTGGTTAGTCGAACGTGTACCCAGGTATATAATATATTGGATCCTTTACCGTTGTCGGTTTAAATGGCGTGAAAAAGGTATAAAATATGTAGGAGTCGATAGTTATTATTATAAAACCTATTATTTTTATCGTAGAGGGGAAAAAAAATAAATCTTTACAATTTGGGAGTGTAATAAATAGCGAGTTTAGACATAACTCGTATAGTGATTAATTCTTCAAATTCTTGTATAATATGTTATTAGCTTTTACAGCCGTTTTTCGACGTATCGTCATGATATTATGATATCATATATATCATAAGTTTTAATAATACTTAGTTGGAAAATATTATATTACTTTATACTACATACAGCACCCTCATTATATTTTATTATGATATAGTTAAATTGTATTAGCCAATAAGTCAATTTAAATAATCTAATACATTAATAATAAAATATTATAATGGTCGATCGGACGACAGCACACACTATCTCCTATTTTGCTCTCCCTATATATACACACATCTACGATTTCTTCCTGCACTCATTCCAGCGTCAGCTGGTCCATCCGACGTTCTATCGTTTTCCTTTTGTGTGCTCTTACTCCGCGTCAAGATTAACATATTTTTTTTATACTTTATAAAGTGTTGATATTTAACATCAATTCTTCTTTAAAATAAATACAAAAATTAAATTCTCGGTATAAGAAAGTTGTAGTAGAAAACCGACAATATCTATAAACTGTCTTGCACCATCCTAACCTAATCCTTTACTGTGTCAGACAAGGTAATGCACTACGGGGTTACATAATGAATGTAATGAAAGTGACAATCAATGAAACTTCCTTGAATTTATGACAATCCAATCTAGTGATAATTGTATTATTGATATTATTTATTTATTTTTATTATTATTATATTATTCACAACAAGAATAATCACTTCGTTATGATAACTTCGAATTTCAAAACGGTTTTATAAATTTCATAAGCATAAACGTTTTATCTCAGATTATTAATAATATTAATAAAAATGCAGGTGTGTAAAGTAGAAATGTGAGAAATGTGAAAATAATTGGAAAGAAGAAGCCCGAAATTGTTTTAATAATGCTATTGAAATATCATCGAATAATATTTGTAATATTATTCATGTAATAATAATTGTATCAATAAATCTTTAATACATATTGTGTATTAAATGTATACGAGTGTGAAATTCCAAGTATTACACAAAATTTGAGTAGCTTTATTCTATTTTCTTTGAGAAATATAAAAAAACCGTAGTCGTACGTCAAGCGGCCGAAAAATTTCAAATGCAAGGAATAAGGCCCGATTATAACGACGTCATGAATTAATAATTTATTATAAAGACTTTTTTCTCCTTATTGGTGATCACACTGATTTAATAAAGAATTTTGGTTTGTTTACATTTATGAAAAATACATAGGCTGAATAGGGAGTCCACCATCTGATTTAATATAATCTGGGTATACGTTTAGTGATAGGAACATAAAAACATTAATTGTTGTGCAAAGAGTAACAGTCAAATATATTATATTATATTAGGTGTGTCAATGGACAACAGTGGGTGGGACCTATAGATAGCTGCTAGTCAATATATTCTGAAAAAAATATACTGTTTATTATCACAACATAATATGATACAATATCATTAGCTGTCTAACTCATAATTAGTTTATTACAGCATTGTTAGAAGATAAAAATATTTCTATTTATTGTATAGATCTTGGAGTAGTGTATGTACTGTTCTTGGATCCATTTTGTTTATTGCTGTGAATTTTGTCGGATTTTTTTTGCACTATTAACATAACTCAGTATTATTAATATCGATGACTTCTCTCGAACAATTCTTACACGTAGAAAATTGCAAGTTAATTAAATTGTTTTCGAATTGATCTTATAAATGACGATATTCTAAATTATTGTCATTAAGTCCTAAATATGTCTTTTTCAACTGGCTCATTAGGTTTTTGTTGACTATATTATCTATGGCATTAGATTTAGTGTCCTAAGTTGTCACTTTATATACCAATTTTCAGAATCATATGTTTGTCTTTGCGCAGTCCCAAATTTAAAACCCATACGATCGTATTGGTTTCAAAATAGATAATATAATGAGTTTTGTGATTGAGAATTATGATTTTTAAATCAGACGAACTAGGTGTTAAGAATTTTCCATTTTTATTTAATGTGGGGGCCTCAAGTTGGTCTTTTATCAAGTGTAATGCTGAGATATTTGACATTTAGAATCTTTCGATGTATTTTTTTTTTGTTCTGCCTTATAAGTGGCACACAATTTGTTTATATTAAACAAATCAAAAACATTTTTTCTCGTTTCGAACAAAAAATTGACATTCCTTTCTTTAATATAAACAATATCGAAATAATAGTAACATAAATTATATTCTCCATGGTAGAAACACAATTTTTTTTATATTGTAATTTATATATAATACAATTTATACATTATTATTATCATTGTTATTCATGATAACACCAATTATTGCTTTATTAATGATCAAAATGACAAATATATTTAATCAAATTATTTATGATAAATATAAAATTATATTTCATTTCAAAAATAAATAAATTATTTTGATTTAATTTAAAGAATTCAGCGTACTCATCATACCCCTGAAAAATATAGTAAATAAGATTTCTTTTAACCACGGTCAGTCAAATGAGGACAATTTAACTTTCGGTTATATGTCGTCTGGTGCTTATCGTTGTGGTCGTTCGTTACGGAGTGGGATAAATCGACGGAAGGTCTGACGACAACTAATAGTCATTTTGCCGTCGGCCATCTCTCTTTCACTATCGCTCCATTTGTTTACTCGATTGTTGCCGCCCCAGGAAATGTAGCAACAGCAGCAGTCTAATATGGTAAGTTTATCTATTTGTATGACAATTAACAATGATGCAATAATTTTAATTTAATAATTTAAAGTTATAAGTAATGAGCGTTCTAAAATTAATTTTTAGATAACAAGTAATAAAATAAAACAATATTTTTGATGAGCTGTCAGTTTGCATCGTATTTAAGATCAACAACCCAGGCAAATCGAAAGTTATTTTTAGGAAGACACTTTCATTCTAGACTTTAGATACTTAAACCTAACTTTAGGTTAAGTATTTTTAAGATTCAGGAAAAACAATCTAACGATAGAAAATTATAAAATGGATTAAACGAAAGATTAAGAAGAGAATGAATTATATTTAATTCTACTGGAAAACAGTACAGTAAATAAAAGGCACATGCATTAATTAATTAAGTTAATGGATGTTAAAATAGAAGTACAGAGGATTAAGAAGATAGTAATAAACAATAGACTGAGGAAATTCGTGAAATTAAAAGCCTAATAAGATAACTAAAAAAAACCAATTGTTTAAATTGATTAGATTTAAGAATTATGTATATTTGAGTAATATATTTGTTAATAATATATTTTGTTCATTAAGTAGTACTAAAGGATTCACTGTTTTTATTCAAATTAGTTATATATTGTAAACGTTATTATTAAATGTGAAATCATAATGATGAGCATTGTCTACATTGCATAAATATTGTGATACAAACACTCACATTAAGCTATGCGCAAAATGTAATAGTATATTATATCATATTTTATTTTATTATAATTACGATCTCCAGTAATACTATGAATTACTATATGTAATAATTAGTCCTATACCATTACCATTAGTAGTTGTTATACTCTTGTTCGATGAGGTTGATAAATTTATATATTTCATTTTTTAGCTGATTTTAAAAGACATGTAAGTAGGCGACAATAAACTCAAATAGTAGTAGGTAAACGCTGGTTTGGTGTCTGTGAATTTATATAACCGGCTTTCATTCCGGGTAAAGAGGTTGATCTAACCACAGCACCAGGAGAATTACAAGACTCAATGTGTAATAAAAAATTTCAACCGCTTTACTGGCACATTTTGCCAGTGGTGATACAATGGTAAGTTTAAATTTGAACAAAATACTATTTATAATAATTCTTTACAGATTAAAAATATACCTATAAGTATATGTAGTATATATATAATTAATTGTGTTTTATTTTATTTATAGTCCTATCATGAATAACATTAACAGGATGTTATAATATTCATGTGCCAAACAAATAGAATTAAAGGAAAATTGAAACAGTAAGTTTTATTATTTAAATTATGTACTCTTATTAAACTGCTTATTATAAGCTATTAACGTTTTTTGTATTTATTTTTTAGTTTCGTACTTAACAAAAGAAAGGCTCCAAAATACTAGATGTTTGTCATAGATGATTTTTTTAAATGATATAGTTGCAGTATAAAAGGTGATATCTACATTTTTGAGAAACTATAAAAAATAACCTCTAAAGATATGAACCCGGCAAACAAAAAGAAAAACAATGTATTATCAAAACTTCATGATAATTGCAATCTGTTCAAAAAAGAGAGAAAGCATTCGACTCGCAACTAATCCAATAAAATCAAATGTGCCCAATAAAAAACCTTTTCATATACACAAACAAATGACACTCAAAAATATGATTGTTATACGAAAACAACTCACGTTCTAAACTAATCATTATTCGTACCTAAAACGGCATATGGGAACCAATAAAACCTTGGACGAAGGTTATATTGAGTGAAAAATTACTCAATTGTCAAATACAATAATGATATACTATCACCAAAGAACTTAAGATTCTGTTAATCTATTAAAGATGTATGTATTTGCTAGTTTAATGGTTGCACATTAAGATTGATATCAAATTATTCGACAGTTTTTATTTTTATATTTATACATATTTCTTATTGGATATTATTTATTTTAATTAAATTATGATAACTACATAAAAGTTTTTCTGATATTCAAGGGTTTTTTTTTTTTTTTAATTGTTATACCAAAATATTTAAGTTAGGTACCTCTTATACTTTAGCCTTCACTAAATCTGCTTTACAACCAAATGAACAATTTAGATTTTTTATTCCTTAAGTATATAATATTATCGGATTTTTTGTATAAATGTTTGTTGTTTAACGGTTTCGTAAAATTAATCCGGTAAACAATTAATAAAAAAATCACTCCTAAAGAATAAAAAAATGCTGATAATATAATATCTAATGAAAACTCTATAATCATATTATTTTTTTAATTAGATTAATTTAATAATATTTTTTAAATTGTTTTTTGCAGTTTGCAGTTTATGGATCAACTTTTATCTTCAACACAGCAGAACTCAAATCTGATTATGTGAAAGGAATTTGCTTTCTAGTTGGTTTTTCATTAGTTAAACAGCCAGGAGATGAAAGTTTATAGTTTGACAACAATAAAGAAGCAATAACTCAAGGTAATAAATGTAAAAATTATACTTTTATCATAAGTATAGTGTAATTATGTTTTTAATATTTATGTTCAAATATTATATAAAACAAAATGGAATAATGGAAGTTATAATGTTTTTATTTATTTTTGTTTTTTTTGCAGAAGAAATACTTTTCATGTACCAACCCAGCAGGACTAAAATCGAATTACAAGGAAGAAATTTGACGTGTAGATAGTTTTCCATCATTATGTCCAACAGGAAATGAAAGTAGAAAGATTAATAACATTGATGAAACATTGGGATTAAATATTAAATGTAAATATGTAAAGTATAATTTGATTACATTTATTACCTTGTACTATTTCTACAGACTTTGAACTTTCATTTCTTGACAGTTTAAATGATGAAGGTATTTTAATGTCAGCAATTTCTTTAGCTAAAACTTGAATTAAAATAGAATATTTAGTTCTAGTTATATCATTTGTTATTGTTGTAAACACAACTATTTGACAATTTAGTAATTTTTCGCTCAATATTATCTCCGTCCAATGTTTTGTGTGTCCCCATGTGTCATTAGAGGTACCAATAATGATTAGTTGAGAAAGTGCAATCTGTGTCCGAATAACAAAAATATTTTTGAGTGTTATCTTTTTGTGTTATTAATAAAGGTGGTGGTTTGGATATGGTTTGCACCTTATTAGTTTGGTCGGGAACATATGAATTTGCTGTATTTGTTGTAGTTCTAATGCTTTCTAATTGTTGCAGTTTTGATAAAACATCGAGTTTATTTTTTTTCACTGGGATCATATCTTCATAGATTTTTTCTTATTTTATTTTTTTTTAAAAATGTTGATTTCTCCATGTAGTATCTTTGAGCTATTCTATTGGTTGGTTTTATACAACACTAAAAAATAAATACAACAAATGTAAATATTTTCTAATAAGTAGTGTAGTACAAGATTATATTTAAGTTATACTTACTGTATACATTTTCGTGTATCAGCTAGTCAAGACAAGACAAGACAAACAATATATTATATAAATCTATATAGTTTCCAAAATGTCATCTGACGAAGAGGTTGCGATTTGTATGTGATACCTTTTACACAATTTAGAAGAACAGGAAAAAAATTATGGGTACATCCATAAAACAAAAAACGTATCACTCACAATGTTATTGTATCATTTATATGTGAATTACGATCAGATGAAAAAAAATTAAAAAACTATACACGTGTTAGTATTACAACTTTTGATTTTATCATACAGAAAATAGGATAGGAAATTAGATAAGAAGATACTCATTTAAGAAGAAGTATTTCTCCAAAAGAAAGGCTTTTTATTAAACTTAGGTAATTATACAGGTATACTTTATAAGGATAATATTTTATTTTGATGTTTAAACTATAAATGTTAAATTTTATAATACATAGTTAATACTTAATAATAGTAATTAATAATACAATTATAATTAATTATAATATAATAATATCATATAATAATTATAATTATAAATAACAATATTGTATAAATAATAATATTGTTTAAATTAAATTTGAACGCATGAAAATAAAATAAAATACAAAAGAAAAATGTAAACACTTCAGACAGTATTAGTCATGACTGATTGTGTTTAAAGCAAAAATGTTTTTGTTTTGCTTTTGTCTTATCAATGTGCGTATACTTACGTAATCCCGTATGTTCCATTTAAAAAAAAAACTGTTAAGCTGACTAACACTGTTTAAAGCAGTTTTACGGCCATACGTTGCGTACAGATCGTACAATAATAATTAATGCAAGTTACCATGTAATAATAGTCAATTGTTATTCACAAAGTTTGACAAATTATCAAGAATTCTTAATTATTCAATTATTTTGATTTTTAGTAGAATATAATTATTTAATATTTAATCTAATTTATTAATTAAAAAAAGCAAATTCATTTACAATAATAAAATTAATAAAAAATATAGTTCTGCTTCTGCTTCGGCAATTTTTTTCTTTATAAATAAATTAACTCGCACAAAATAATTACACAACAATATTGTGATTACAATAGTTATGAGTTTGAAATGAAGTGCAATATATTAAACGTTTACGTTGGGGAGCGACAGCCTGGGCAGAACAGTATATTGCAAATGCCAGTCGAAAAAGTATAGGAATTCGAATCAACCTGTATATCGACCGTTCAAACGGCCACTGATGATAAACAGTTAGCGACCTTGTGACTTCTCTTTGGGTCGGAGTATAGAACATAACACGATTATTTGACGCGCGGACACTTGGCACTCAACATAAAGTCGCGATAAGACAAAACTAAACATGATCGTTAATTTCGCTCGGAGAAAAACAAGTCACTGGTTTATTTATACCGAATATAATGAGTCCCCGGCCCGTCATCGATGCCACAAAAAAAAAAAAAAAAAAAAAAAAAAAAATATAATGACACCGAATACACGTTCTTTCCTTGTCAATTACGGATTTCTTAATTTTTTTTTTATTCATAATTATTTCAAAATGGCATGCGGCCCAGACAAATTTATTAATCTAGTATTTTTAAGGAAATCCATATAGGATTTTACCGATAAAGGCCATAGCAATAGAACCGTACAAAACAAATTATGGAATGAAATAAGTATAGAAATGGAAACATCAGGTTAGTAAAAATAAAATAGTTTAAACAAAATAATTTCACTTTTTACACAAATACGTAGGTAAGAGAATACTTATATTAATATTTATATGTATTGCTATTTGAACTTTTCCTCGTGGTTACTAATAATTTTTCAGCAGGATCTATACTAGTACCAAAATTTTTGTTTTTTGATCTTATTGTATTGTCGATTTTATTTAATATAAAGTCATAAGTTGTTGAACTTGTGAGAGTAAAATTTTTAAATTTTTACAACTCATCTTCGCGCAATTCAGCCTATAAATTAAAAATTTTATTATTTTTTGTGTATGTTTTTTATTTATCTCGTGCACCCGCATTTAACGTTTTTTTATTGTCATTTACTTCGCTATTTTACGAAAAATGCCACAAAAGCGGTATAACAAGATCTTCTTCGGAACGATGACTCATCTTGACGTCTGTTATTAGAACAAAAATTAATATGTGTTTGTTTTGTCTGTGCGAACAGAATGTAATCCGAGCTGTTTGGAGCAAAACGTTTCGAGCAGCTTTGCTCTTTCGGTGTGCGCTGGGCTTAACATGAAGGTAGGTCATGTTTCTCAAAAATATTTCGTTAAATGGAAGTTTCACCGTATATTCAAAATGCATTTGATAATTGTACAATTTTAAAAAATGGGGGAAATTTGAGGGGTGACGTAAGATTCAAATAGTAACCTATACAAATTTTATAAATAGTTAAAATTAATTTTATCTCGGGATTTCTCAAGGTTTTGGACTCGAACCGCGCCAGCAAACCGATTTAGTGGTTGTGTAGTTTTTCACCTTAACCGCGGTCGTGTTCGATAACAAAGACGTTATAGAACAACCAATAAAAAAAAAAAACGTGCAAAATGATTTCCATTTCCATTGGACGAAATCGCGTTTAAGTTAGGTTAGTGTAACATACAAGTGGAATCATTATCGACCATTCTGCTATTACAGAAAGTATTACCGCGTAACTTTAATCTGGAAAAAATAACTTAAATTTTATCTGATGTTTAAATCTATTTCCTTCTGTATAGCCTTTATTTCTTTGGAGCTCTTTCTATGTGGTTATTCCACAGTTGATTGGTTCTTACACTTACCACATTCAGATATATAAATTTATATATCATATTGTTTTTATAACAAAAAATGTTCCATACGATTTATTGTTATTATAATTTTCCAAAATTTAGAAACAGTGAATATGTCTATGCAGTAACCTTACCATGCATTATTTTTTTTTGTGCTAGTAACTGTTTTGAATGAAGCAGAACGGAAATTACGGTATCAAAATTGGTAAAAAAACTTTTATCCAAAAGTTCAAAATTAACCAACGTTTTTGTAAGCTGATTAAAGAAATGTAAAAAGCAAATTATTATGTAAGTGATTAAAGTACAATAAATATTATAATAAAATTAATTCTTGGTAATTCTAACTTAGGTCTACGCCGCGGTCATACAATGATAGTTAATTGTGGTAGTTGACATGATAGCATAATATGAGATAGTTTACTTGCACCATCACTATAATATTGTCATTTACACAGGGAAACATTGCAGTGATTGTATACTCTGCGCCACGAGAGAATGCATACGGCGGCCGACCAAAACACGTATTTTTCGCGCATTCCCACCACTTTACCAGCACGATCGTCAATCCGTCGGACAGCTTCGGAGCTCGTCCGTGTCATTGGCAAGTGTGTACACTGCGATCACAAAAACAACATTTTTTCAAACCATCGCGCGTCGCTTGTCTTTTACCGATTCTCGTTTACGTACAACGTGTCCTATTGTGCGCCCGTTATTTTTTTCATAAACCAATTTTTTTTTTAATATCGCGAATACGATCATCATTATCATTCAATATAATGGATGAAAACATTGGCTAGTGTTTCTATTGTTACTTGAGCCGCTGTATGCAGAGACCAGTTGCCGCATAGTGGGAGAAATTTGGCCTCGAGACGACAGCGCACTGTCATTTAGTTGCGCGTGCCGTATGCGTTCTCTCGTGGCGCAGGGTATAGTATTCATTTAAACAATATTTACAGTAGTGACAAGAATCCCTGGCTTAAAGTGAAAAATACAAGCGTTGTTGGCATTATAATAGTAATTGTGATAATTACTATCATTATTGCGATAGAACTGAAAACTATTATGATAGTATGACAGTACTTTTATATCGTTTACATGGTGATACTATGGTACAACTCTCACGGTTATGACTATCATGATGGCAATTTTATGTTTAACTATCATTGTGTGACCAAAGCTTTACCACAACAAATTGAATTCATTCAACTGTTGGTATCTACCTAAAGTGTTTTAATATTTTAGTTTATTTTTATTAAATGTTATGTAGGGAAGAACTATAAAGAACTAAACAGAAAGAATATGATTCAATAACTAATGTATCGCAAAGTCTAAATGATGTAAGTGTGTACTTAATAATCTAACATATTATGTTTAAATTAGATTTTTATAATATAGTAACAAAATACATATTATCAGAGTTGTGGATTTAATGCACCAAAACATTATTAAATATGCATACATAAAAATTCCTAAAATATACAAATGCCCATATTTACTTTCCCGTTACTTTTTGTATTATTTCTGTTGTAACATCCTGGTAGCAATAATCAACATTTACTTTGCGTTTTGTTGTTTGATCAGGTACATTTTGTTCTTTGAATTTTTCCCAAAATTGTTTTCAAATTTGTATTTCTTAATTTGTTAAGTAGAATGTTCGCACTAAGCAAAGTTTAACATAAATCATTATTGAATGATTGTGATTTTGATGATGACAAATCTGGGGAAATAAGTTGTTGGATTTTTGTTTTGTTTACTGTACGATTGACACCTCTACTGTGTTTTTCTGTTGCTATATGTTGGGTTACAGAAAAAAATTTATCACTGAATCTTTGATATTGCATACTGTACAAAATAGAATTTTATCATCCATTGTAAATATATTAAAAAATCCTTGAACGTATATTTTTAGACTGATCGAAACCAATGATTTCACTTTTGGCATTTTAAAATAATATATTCAAATATTTAATAGGAGATCTCACACAATAAAATAATTAAACAAAATGAAAATGAATACCACTCGCACAACGACAAAATAGCGAAACACATGAATAAAGTGATGTATCGCATCAAACTAAAAGCAATAGGGCATATACGAGGTGTACAGTTATTTACGAGTTGATATTAGTAAATTATTTATCGACTAGGTATCTTAACATTATAGGCACAAATATGTCATAATATAATACCCGACCAAAAATAAACCTTTGTTCCATCGAAACTATAAAAGTTATATTTGAAACAAAAACATTTTATGTCAATTTAGAACAGATTGACCGAAAAAATAAACATACTAAGAAAAAAAAGCATTAATACGCAAAAATTAAGAAAACATGCATTTATATGCCCTAACCCATTAAATTTGTAAAAATATGCAAAATAAGATTTCGTATTTCAATTACACATAACACAACAAATTTTGATCATATTCATTAAATTCACAAACTTGCATATTTATGTCTGATCGTGAACAATTTTTATTATAATACATATATTTAATATAGATTATATTTGCATCTAGGATACAACATCAGAAGACAAATATTATTTAAATTTATTTCGACAACCAAAATTATTTCATGGTCAACTTAAAACTCATCAGATGGAAGGACTTCTGTGGATTAAAGTATGCTTTTTAATTTTTAATATATATAAAGAGATAATGATAATAGACAGTTTTGTTTAAATGTGTCTATCTATGAAAAAAGTAATAATAATTTTCCTTAGAAAAATGTCTAGTTGCATAATTTATATAATCATTGTTTTAAATTCAAGTGTTCTTGTTAGATTTTATATGAAAATAGTTTAAATGGTACCTTGGCAGACAATATGGGACTTGGTAAACCATACAATCAATAGCATTTTTCTATTTTCTTATAGAAAAAGACATAACTGGACCATTTCTTGTAGTTGCACTACTTTTTACAATTCCTAACTGGCTAACTGAATTCAGTAAATTTGCTCTTCAAGTAAGTAACTGATTTTAAATTATAAATAATTTTTTTTTTTTAATTTTTTATATTTGTTTTAGATATATGAAACTCAATTAAATTACTATTATTAATGGTGTTATTTAATTCAGGATGTTGACCAAAGTTTTAGTTATGTTTCAAGCCCCCCAAAAATCAATATCCCCACAAATTAAAAGTTAAAATTTGTTGTTTTTTTTCTGAAGTTTGATAAACATGTTTTATACAACTATACATTTTTTGTTACACTTACTCTTGTTTTATTGGTTCAGTTTTAATAGCATTATTATAAGTATATTTTACAATGTGTTGTGAATATCAGTTTCCTGAAAATAAAATTTATTATTACAAATTATGTATATATTCTGTACGGACCAAAAATCCAACCCAGTTGATGTTTTTTCAATCTGTATTGTATCTGTATTAATATTATTATGAACGGAATAACCCCCAAAAGAAGATATTCACAACACATTGTAAAATATACTTATAACAATGCTATTAAAACTGAACCTATAAAACAAGAGTAAGTGTAACAATCAACAATGTACAGTTGTATAAAACATGTTTATCAAACTTCAGAAAAAAAAACAAATTTTAACTTTTAATTTGTGGGGATGTTGATTTTTTTGGGGCTTGAAACATAAATAAAACTTTGGTCAACATCCTGATTTAGATAACACCATTAATAATAGTAATTTCATTGAGTTTACAAATTTCGGCTTTCTGTGGAGATTAAGAATAATAATGTATATATTACGTAATTTATACATATCTTTGATCTTTAATCAGATCTAGTTTCCAAAAGAAATACCAAAATAATTCAATAAATAAATACATTTTTTATTCTAAAATGTATTTATTATTTTAAGGGATACTAATTTTCTGAGTCACTGGTATAGTATAAAATATAATTATGTGAATATTCATATTGCTATATTGTAAACTATGTATAATATTTTAAACAATTATAGGGTCATGAATAAAAATTTGGCGATTTCATAAGTTATGGCAAGTCCCCATGTTCACAATTGAAGAAAAATGCTAACCATCCATATTTTGTCCACATGCCTTTAATTCCAGGAGAAACGAAAATTCTTGTTTCATTTTTAATTCGCAATTAACAAAAACCAAGTTTCCTTTTGAGAAAATGATCGTACAGCCAGGCATAGTTATTACTACTTCTATATATTTAGGTATTTTTTTTTAATTAAAAGTGTTTAATTCTTTTTTTAACTACCACCATGACTAAAATATACCATAAAACTTGCATTTTAATCAAAACATGCAAAATAAAATAAACACCATTTGCTTCATTACGACGTAATTCGTGGCATTTACAAAAAAAAAATATTAGGATATTAGGGGCAGGATAACTGGTAGAGGAGTTGTTTACTGACCCATACAATAATATTAATACCTACACCAATATATGAAATATTATGTGCAATACAGTTTAATAAAACATATTTATTAAATTTTTTATCAAAACTGGTTGTACTTGCATAATGTTTATAATACTTCAGTCATTGTTTTGTTTGTTTACTACATATATTTTTATAGTTTTTGATTTTATTTATATATATATATATATTTTTTTTTTTATTAGATATTATTTATTTTAATTAAATTATGAAATCTAAATAAAAGTATTACTGCCATTTTTCTTAAATTCAAGAGTTTTTTTTTTTTCAAATTGTTAAACCAAAATATTTAAGTTAGGCGCCCTTTAAACTTTAAGCTTCCACTAATTCTGCCTGTGGCTCAAATTAACAATTTGGAATTTGTTATTCCTTTAACATATCATAGGAATTTGTTAGTCTAAATTGAACGTTTGCTGTATACTTTTTTCATAAAATTTATCTGGTAAACTGTTCATCAAAAACTGAATAACAAAAACACTTTTAGACTATAAAAAATGTGTATATAATAATATGTGTTATAATAACTGATGATCATGTGATCATAATACTTTTTTTTTGTTTTTTTTTTCAGCAGAATTATTATCTAATAATAAGAGCGGAATATGCCTTCTAGTTGAATTTTCATTAGTTAAATGGTCAGAAAATAAAAGTTTATAATATGACAACATTAAAAAAGTATTAGTGCAAGGTAATGGAATAAAATTATACTTTTATCATAAGTAATCTAACGTTAATGTGTTTTTAATATTTATGTTCAAATATTATATTAAACAAAATGGAATAATGGAAGTAATAATATTTTTAATTGTTTTTGTTTTTTTCAGAATCATACTAATAATATCCAACCCAGCAGAACTAAAATTGAAAAACAAAAGAGAATTTAACCCTATAGTTAATTAATTATTCATCATTTAATCTAACAGGAAATGAAAATTAAAAGGATTATTATCATTGATCAATTTGATTAAATTTATTACTTTGTGCTATTGCTACAGAATTTTAACTTTTATTTCTTAGCAGTTTAAATGATTAAGTTTTTTTTTTATTTAGTCATTCCTTTAGTTAAATCTTAAATTACAATAGAATCTAGTTCTTTGTATATTGTTTATTATTGTTGCATTTGAAAATTTTGTAGTTTTTTGTTCAAAAATTATCTTCATCCATTATGTATCCCCATGTGTCATTAGAGGTACCAATAATGATAAGTTGAGAAAATTTATTCTGTGTCCGAATAACAAATATATTTTTGAGTGTTATTAAAATAGATTATGTACTTGATTGGTTTGGTTGGGCACATTTGAATTTGTTGTATTAAGTGTAGTTCTAATGCTTTCTGCTTACTGTAGTTTTGATAGAACATTTGAGTTTCTTTTTGTTCGCCGGGTTCATATCTTCAGAGGATTTTTTTTTATTTTTGTTTCTCAAAAATGTCGATATCTCCATTTAGTATATTAGAGCCATTCTTTTGTTTAATACAAAACTTAAAAATAAATACAAAAAATGTAAATAGCTTTCAATATTTAGTGTAATATGAGTAGATAATTGAATTAATAATACTTACTATATACATTTTCCAAAAATTCCATTAATTTCCAACCAACTTTTGTTGAGTCAGATAAAAACAAGTAAAATTAAATAAATAATCAATCACATGACAGTAGGTGTATCTCGATACACATCTAACTTTGACACCCCGGTCTGAGACAATTTCTAGGTCTATAAACGCAACCGACATAAGCAATAAATTATTATGATTTAATAACAGAAGTAATGGAAAACTTACACTGCGAGTGTAGTTAGCGAAGTAAATAATGATCACGCTTTGGTAAGTGTTATGAATATTTCTGAGGTAGATCAAAAAATACAGATACAGGATTTAAATATGTTGATGTGCGGAATCAACATAAATTATAAAAAAAACTACGGCGGGATAACAGGAAAATAAGCTAGGTCCCCAATGGACAGGGCCATACAAGGTAATAGAGGTATTGGATAAAGATAATGAGTTAATATAGCGCGGGAGGCGACGTTCAACCGTGCATAAAAATAATATAAGAAATTATTTTGAGTACCTAATTTGAGGATAACGAAAGTTCCGTGCAAAATAAACAAATTTTTTATAGTTTTTATTGATTAAGGAGAAATAGCAAGAACAAAAAATTAATTAAATATAAGAATAATGTGGAAAATGTTTGTCTTAGTAGAAGTAGTGATAATAATAAATTGTAGTGTTTAATAAAAAAAAAATATTTATTAAAATTAGTTATGTAAGATTAAGTATGTAATAAAAAAAAAAGGTGATATATAAAATTGAATGTATAATTACTAACAAATATTTAAAAAGTCATTTTGGTTATTGTATTAGGAAAATTGTATAGAAAGTAAGGGAATATGTAATAGTAAAATAGTAGATTTTTTGTAAAAAGGTTTCTGTCTTTGAGAGACATAAACCTTTCTATTGTGAGGTAGTTGTACGGACTCTGTCCGTTAACGTGTCCACGGCCAAGTACGGATTATGCAATGTTACGCAATAATAATACTGCCTAATATTAATATTGCGTAACTATACTACTTATTGTTTTACTGATTTAAATAGTCGCATACCAAACGTACTCCGACACATACGCGTTATAAATCTCTTCCCATGTTTTATACACCTAATACGTCTAATATAAACATAATTCAGTTTATTTTATACTATTAAACAGGGAAATAAATAAATAAAATACACACACTCAAGCACTTACCTAGGTAAATCTAACTTAAATCCCCTTAAAATTCAAATTAACTAGAAATTTTAATTAATCAACCAAATATAAAACGATCTATCGAGAAGCCCGGCGACCGCGTACTAACGACTTCATCGTCAGATAACATTTTATTTTAAAATGAGACCGGTACGTACAATTTCTCCCAAATCAACACCGGGTATTAATAATCTACAAAACAAAACTCGCGGTAATCGACTACACAGTGCACCAAATGACGTCTTTACTTCAGCAGCCGAAACAGATGAGCTAAAATTTACATTTCCTAAATCAAAAAACATCGACAGACTCTCCCGAGCCTAAGAAAATGTTTACAAAAGTGAACAAATTTGCTCCTCTCGCAATAAATGACGCCAAAATGCACAATGAACAAAATCTCTCTGACAAAACCAACTCACAAGCAAACGACAATATTGCTGAAGATCCATACGATTCTCAAGATATCAAGCAAAAACTCCCCCCTCTAATAATAGTCCGCGGAATCTTAGACTGTTGGATTTCGCCTCAAATTAATTGACTTAATCGGATCGAAAAACTTCGTATTTAAATCTTCATCAAACAACTTAAAAATCCAAACAGCCAAACCAGAACACTATCGTGCAACAATCCACTTCTTAAAAGAAAATAATGCACAATATCATACGTATCAATCGCATGAAGACAAAGCATTCCGCGTAGTAGTCCGTAATATACATCCGTCTACTCCGACAGTTGAGATTGGAATCGCCATAGAAGAAATTTGATTTTCGGTACGCCAAGTTACTAACGTCCTTCAAAAAACTACAAAAAGTAACCTACCATTATTTTTTGTCGACCTCGAGCCGGGGGCTATTAACTCAGATATATTCAGTTTAACTTCGCTTCTTCACACTAGAGTGAAAATATAGGAGCCGCACAAACGCAGGGACGTCATACAATGTCTGAACTGTCAGGATTACGGTCATTCGAAAAGGTATTGTTCCTACTCCCCAAGATGTGTCCGTTGCGGAGAGGAACACCCATCCACCCACTGCAGTAAAACCAGGGATTCGCCGGTCAAATGTGCTCTCTGCAAGAGGGACTATCCGGCAAATTACAAAGGTTGTCAAACCTACAAAAAGTTACAACTTCGGAAGCCGGACCCAAACAAAAATAGTAAAAATTACAGTAATAATAATGATAACTTGCTAATAATTTAAATCATGATGGATAAAGATAATGAGTTAATACAACGCGGGAGGCGACGTTCAACCGTGCATTAAAATAATATAAGAAATTATTTTGAGTACCCAATTTGAGGATAACGATGTTAATATTAATTGTGAAACCGCCCAAAGGCCGACCCTCAAAACCGATTCACCGCCAAAACCTTTTCTATCTTATGCGCAGGCCACCTCTCCCAATAGTGCAACTCAAAACACAAACAACCCTGTAAACGATAACACGCTTCTAAACTTTTTGAATGAATTCAAAGGTCTCATAAACCCACTATTATCTATCCTCACTACAGTCCTCGACCGCCTCTTAAATAAAAATGCCATCTAACTCACTCACCTCCCAATCCCTTGCCATCCTCATGTGGAACGCCAATGGCTTATCTAACCACAGGAATGAACTCATTACGGCACTAAATGAAAAAAGAATTGATTTAGCTCTAATTTCGGAACCTTATTTTACATCACACACCAAATTTTCGATACCAGGGTACAATAAAATAACTTCAAATCATCCGGACAACACTGCTAATGCTGGCACCGCGATCCTCATTAAATTATCTCTCTTGTACACACCCTGTCCCTGTGTAAATGAAAATTACTTACAAGCGGCAGTTTTAACTATAAAACTTAACCATACTCCTATCACCATAGCAACGTCTTACTATCCACCTAAACATAAAATCACCTTGTTACAATATGAACATTTTTTTAACTTTCTAGGCCACTATTTCATAGTGGGGGGGTGACCTGAACGCTAAAAACCAATCCTGGGGCTGTCACACTACCAGCCCAAAAGGTCGCACTTTACTCCAATTGGTAAACCTAAAAAACTATTCTGTACTTGCCCCTCCCGATCCTGGCCAACATCAATAACCAAACGTCCTGACATATTAGATATATTTATAACCAATACTCCATCAATATTTACAACAGCATCAAAAATTTACTCGAACCTTGGTCAGATCACACCTCTGTTCTCCTATCGCTAAATGCCCAAACCTCACTTCGAGGAACCAAGCCTCATAAAAGGCACTATGGACTGGGCTAATTTCCGTGCAATCATCGGACAAAAAATACAACTTAATACTCGACTTAGCTCCCTAATGATATTGAAGAAGCCGTCCGAAATTTCACTAACATAATACAATCAGCTGCCTGGAACTCATCTATCAAAAAACATCCTAAACCCCAAAACTCCACCCCGATCCCAATCCATATTCGCGAGCTTATAACACAAAAACGGCGCTAGAGCCATCTGGCAAGGTGCCCATCTACTATCCGACATACAGATATTTAACAATCTTGCATCGTCTCTTAAATGAACACTAAACCGTTTAAGAAACGACAACTTCACCTCCTGGGTTTCCTCACTCACCTCAAAGGGTGGTTCCCTTTGGAGGGCTACGCAGAATTGTTTAAAACAAAACCCATTAACTCTCCCTTAAAAAAAGATGACAATACTTGGTGTAAATCAGACGAAGAAAAGTCTAAACTTTTTCGCTCGCACTTGATAAATGTTTTTCAACCCCACCACGATGTTCCTAACAATGTATTTGGAAAGTATGTTGATAAGACCTTGACCTCTCCCATGCCACTCTACTCAGCTCCCAAACCATTCACGCCGGGCGAAATCCAATATCATATGAACCGGTTTCCTCTCAAAAAATCTCCGGGTTTAGATTTGATCACGACCGAAGTGGCTCTCCAACTTCCCAAAAAAGCAATTATGCACCTTACCCATATACTTAACTCCATCCTAAGGCTCTCTTATTTCCCTTTACAATGGAAAACATCTGTTATCATCTCAATTTTAAAACTAGGCAAGCCACCCGAAACCTCATTTTTGTATCGTCCAATAAGTCTACTGCCTCTCTTCTCTAAACTTTTTGAAAAACTAATTTTAATCCGAATCTCACCCTACATTAATAAAGTATCTATTATGCCACAAACCCAGTTTGGCTTCCGTAAGGGCCATTCAACTATACAGCAAATACATCGGTTAACTGACGCCATAGCTAGCTCCTTTGAAAAAAAAAGAACACTGCTCAGTAATCCTTCTTGACGTGTCCCAGGGGTTCGACAAGGTTTAGCACCCTAGTCTTTTGTATAAATTAAAAAAAATCTTGCCTCAGCCATATTATTTATTCTACAAATCGTTCCTTGAAAACCGCTATTTTATATCAAAGGTAGGATTCGAAGTCTCGAATCTCGCCCCAATAGCAGTAGGTGTCCCACAAGGCGTCATATCCTCCCCTATTCTATACAACCTATACTCAGCTGACTAACCGACATATCCACACACCTCTGTGGCGGATTTCGCAGACGAATGCACAAAATACTATTTTTTTTATTGGTATAAGAAATAATACAGGAAAAAAACAAGTGTCACCCGTCCGGGAGTTGAACCCGGGACTTCTAGACCTTAATCGAGAATCATACTGCTAGACCAACAAACTGTCACGTATATGGAGAGAGGTTTTTATTATATTAAATTATTTTACACAATAATTTATAGGTTTAAATAAGTTGAACGATGGTGATATTAATGCTTTTTTGGATATCCTAATATACATCGTTTATCCCACAAAACCTTTTATTTTATAAAATACCTCTGATGTGTTCGGCCGTTGAAAATCTAAATGATTTTTAAATTTTATATAATTGTTCTATTAGGAATGTTGCTATTTGACATTGGTTGTGTGTATATTATGGTTTTGAAAATAATTGCGTAGAAGTATATAATAGTCTATACCATAAACTTAATAATAATACATTAGAGAATTTCGGTATTTTATATCCTTCAAAATCAAATGTTGTGTTTAAGTCTGTTATAAAACAGCCGGATTCATATGGAGTTTATCATCTTATGAGTGTTATATTATTAATGATAATATAATATGTAAAAACTGGACGTTACGTAACTATTTTAATAACATATTAGACAATAAGTTATGTAATAACTTCCCTTCTCTACTATCAATACGAATATAATATAAAGACAGAGCTCTGATCTTTCACCAATAAAAAGCGAAAAAAATAAATAAAAACAAAGACAGCGATTAAATTATGTAAAAGTAATATTAATAAAACTATCACAACTGTCATACAACTTAATAGATAAATTCTGTTCGGAAAAATGAAGAGAAGTCTGACTTTGATTATTGGTCCATTATAGATTACCAGAATAGTAAATCAATTAAAACTGGACTCATGAATAAATTATGTTATTTTTGTTATGCTATAAAATGGTTTGGGGAATCTCCAGAACTGTACGGTTTGAATGGTAAAATCAAATTACAATTTATTGAAGATCCACCAGAACCGTTATGTAGTCTTATTTTCGATCAAAATATTACGAAGTCTACATCGTTCATGTCTGCAATAAGAAAATATAATTGTGAATTCCAAAAGACTCTTTTAGAGGAAAACAAATTTCAGATGGTAAATTTATGCAGACTTTTAAGATACAAGGTCAAATACAGCAAGTAGTTTATTCCGCGTTCATTTTCGAATAAACGATGAGGGGGTTGTCAAGGATTGTGGCTGTATGTTGGTAGATAAACGTATCATCGGCGTAGGTAGCTTGGATGGTGTTTTGGGTTTGGGGGATATCTGAAGTAAAAATATTGTAAAGGTCGGAAGAGAGATAACTTCCATAAGGAACTCCTGCTAGGATAGGAATGATAGAAGAAAAAAAATTACCACGACGAACTTTAAAGGTTCTATTTTCGAAGTATAAACGGGTTAATAAATAAAGGGGAGCAGAATAATTCATTTGTCTAGATTAAGCTTGTGTGTCAGACCCTATTATTGCTTGAGCCACATCCAGAAAGACTCCCGGGTAATAATTTTTATTTTCTAAGGAGGAAGAAATTTAATCGACTAGCCTGTGAACTTACTATATAGTATAATGATTTGCACGAAACCCAAATTGAGCATTGGGTATCACCTTTTGGGTTTCCATGATTGGTCTTAACCTTTTCAAAATGTCTTTCTCGAATAGTTTACTGAGCACTGAAAGTAGACTAATGGGTTTATAAGAAGTTGCTATATTGGAGGGTTTACTTTGATTAAGTATGAGAATAATAATGGATAATTGAAAATGACAGGATATAAGACAATCTTAATATCAAATAAAATAGAAAAGTTAACAAGGCAATTGTTTTTTAGGGAGATAATAATATCTTAATAAAATCTTGTTAGTTATCAAGTCATGAAAAAAGGATTTATTGGGCTTTAATCTTTGAATCACATTTGCAATTTCATTTGGAGAGATATGTTCGGTAGGATGAGGCATAGGAAGTGGAGTATAAAGAAAGTTGCTAATTTTGACTAATTGTTAAAATAGGAATAATGTCGGGGCGAGTTATGGAAATATTCGAGAGATGTTCCCTAAAAAAATTGGCTTTGTCAAGATCTAATAGGACGAGTGATCCGTCATATATTTTAATAAGACACGGTAATTATTTTAATTTAAGCATGTTTTTAGTGGTTTTCCATAATGAAGAATATTAAATATTTAGAGATTTAAATTTTGTGTCAAAAGGGTCGTGTTTATATTTTTGGATTACATTTGTAATGGTGTTAGATAAATTATTGAAAGTTGACATGTCGGGAGGTGATCTTTGTCCAACATTTTTCAGCAATTAAAATTGTAATATTAGGAGGTACGAGATAAGATTTGTGTTTTGAGTGACTATTCTGATTAGGAGGATAACAACACTCGTAGAAGCTGATTAAATTGAACTGACTAATAGGACTACGTTGGTGGACTACAGATTCAATTTTGTTACATGTTTTTAAAGGAAAATATTAGGTTTGTACAATTTTCTAATGTTGAGGAAAAATATTTCCAGTTAACTGGCCTTTTGAAAGGGAAGGGCGAGAAGAAATTAGAATTGAAGGTTCCACAAAGCTTAGTATAACGGATGAATGGTCAGAAGACAGGTCACATAGTTTTTTAATAGTGCGATTGGTAGGGTTAGGGATTGACAATACAAAAATTCCAGTAAATAAAGTTGTCTGTTCAAATGAGTTAGCCAATAAGTACGACCAGGAGGTGAAATAGTTTATAACCTGTTCTTTCGAATGGAATTATAAATTAGTCAACCTCTGAGATTTTCAACGTGGCTCCCCCATAGTAGATGTTACCTCCTTTCAAAACTTAATAACTATCAAACATGTAACTAAAATTCAAAAATATATATTTTTAATTTACCTTTAACTGGATTAAAATACTAATAACAAGTTATTTTTAGACCATAGTTATTATTTTCATATTACATATATCTATGGAGAGAATTTATCAGTTAATGTTATAGGTTTAATTATATCCTTTAATTTAATTAACATTAATTTTAAACCAATTTATTAATTTTATTGTTTATTTTAGTTTAATATACAAGTAATGAAAGAATATTTAGTAAAAATAATGTATGTATATCGTAAAAGTTATAATTATTATAACAAACTTAATTTTCATATGCTCATTATAAAGTTAATTTCTTCATCAATTAGATCATTAGGATTTATTTATTATCCAATATTAGAAACTTTATTTCTCAATTATGGAATCATTATTCTCTTTGAGAATTATATTAAACAAAATGAAAAAATTTCAGAATTATTAATCACATATAAATTTTATAATCAATCGTTGGAGTTGTATAAAGTTAAAAATATCAACAAAGAAAAAATTAATAGAGAAAAATATTTTTTGAAAAATATACAATTTTTCCCTAGAGTAAAATATTTAAAACAAGCTCAACTTAATGGGTATAAATATGTGGAAAATGTATGATTGTAAAATGAAACAGTTTTTAAATATTTTTTTGTTGTAATAAATGTCTACTATTAAACAAATCCAAACAAAATCTTGATAAAAAATTAAGTAAATATAAAGTTACTCAATTTAATTATGAGAAAGAAAAAAAAATTTTAAAAATCTGTTTCATGCTAGGATCATCCAAGATCTGGTAAAACTACATTGTTGTGGAATATTATTACAAAATATTGGATTCCTTATAAAAATCTCTATATTTTTACAATATCTATCGAACAACCAACCAATTTATGAAAAATTACACGAAATATTTAATAATTTTGAAGAAATTGAAACAATTATATGTAACAAAGATTTAATTTCTGTTGGTGAATGTAAACCTGATAGTTTAGTTTTTTTCCATTATTGTATTTTAGAAAACATTAATTAAAGAATATTTTGTAAGACCGAAAAAAAATTTCTTGTATTTATTTAAGTTAGTGTTATAGTTTGGTTGATTTACAACTTATAAGAAATAATTTAAACTTTTTAATTATTTTTAAACAAACAGATAATTATATTAAAAAAATATGAATTAATTTTATTAGTAACTATAAATCTTTTAATTAATTTTAAAAATTTTGTTTATTTTATTGGAGAATTCGATTTTTTTTTTTTGGTTTTATCGATGAATATTACAAAAGAGTTTATTTATAATAAACTCGGACAACTGGTGTGTGAAATTTAAATCATAATCCCCCTAACATGAGGTGTCAAGTTAAGATAAGTTGAGTTGTTACTTTAAATGTTATTTTTCTCAAATATATGAATAGTGTTGAATTAATTAAAAATAAAGTTAAGAAAAAAATTAAAACTGAATCAAATATAAAAAAATTAATAAATCCTAACAAATGACCATTATCAACAGAGGTTGATAAATTAATCATACTTGAAAAATAACTCAAAAACGTATATAAAAAAGAAGAAGAAACACAAATAAATTATGATAAAAAAAAAAAAACCTTTTAAACCTATTCCAAAAGGATTAAAATATATTGAAGATGTTTAAACAACAGATGAAGATATTATAATATGTATAATACCTGTGAATCCAAGTTTTATTGATATACAACAAACTAAAATGATCACTGCTTCTCTAAAACCAACAAGAGAAAGTGGAACACAGACAGCACCTAACATTAAGTAAGGGCAACTTGCAGTAAAATGAATTAAACAAATAGAAGATTAACAGTTTGGATTAAATGTTAAAAAGAAATAAATCATAATATGATTGGTAAATGTAAAACATATTTTAAAAATGATAACATTATTTTATACGAAAAATTATATCAAGGTACAAAGGGATTATGGATATTAACAGATCAAATTTGTAATAGTTCATCTTTATATACCACCGAAGATTTAACTACTTATAAAAAATATTACTTGAAACAGATATAATATAACAAAACAATGATAACATAGGTACAAATCCAAAAGCAAGTAAGGGGACTAAATGGATGAATCTAATTTCCCTCATATGGTCTAAATTTAAAAAATGAAAAAAAAACCTAATTTAACATGAAAGATCAGGTTTATTAAATTATACAGAAAACACTACAGAATATAAATATATAAATAATTTAAATGAATTGTTAAAAAGATTATATTTTATTGCTGCAGAATGAGCTGGAAACAATAATTTTCATAATGAAATATTTTTGAAAAATTTTTTAATTTTAAAAAGAAAATGTTTTATGATAAAAATATTTAACAAAAAACAGAAAATATTTAATGAGAAAAAATATGAGATAAATATCAGAAAATGTATAATTAGAAAAAATATAAGACAAAAAACAGAAAATGTTTAATGAGAAAAAGATTGTTGAGCACGAACCAGCATCTCTATACTACTTACAGGATATACCACTGCGGATAGAGTTGGATAATTGCTACATGCCATTTTTAACATTATCACAAACCAATTATAAATGCCACCAGAAAAAAAAAACCAAAATCAATATTAATAATTAAAATTATTGATATTAATTATTATTAATTTAATTAATAATAATAGAATATTAAGAATATTTGTGTGAAAATACAATTGAAAAAAGAAAATTAATGATATTTATATTTTAGAAAAATCCAAAACCTAATTACTTTTTAGTATTTAATTTTATAATCAACAGTTGTGGAGCATTACTACCACACAGCTGCCATTGTTTATTCAAGTAAAAACAAATTGTACATGAACACATTAATTGACAAGAATGAGCAGGCCAGTTTTCCACTGCGTCACACGTGAATGCGATGTTATTGATGTAATTGGCGACAATGACTATCGGAGGCTTTATCCAATAAGATTTTTTGTTGGCACTTTACCGAATACATATTCATAAAGGTCAGTTCTTTACCTATCTTTTAATGAAAGATAATTTTGTCAGCGGAATTTCTTTCAATTGTTTATCGATCCTCACATACGGCCACATCGGTCGGTTACTGCATACAATTATTTGGCGCCTTGTTATTGATTTTATAATGTGTATTTATTATTATTTATTGCTAATCTACTGCCATCATAGTCACATTATCACAAGTTTGAACCACTGGGCATTCTTATCAAATATTGCTATCATGACATAAAAATATTATACACATTATATCAAACTTGGTAACATAATGATAAACATTCTCTACGTGTAATTAGTTTTGTGATAGGAACACACATTAACAGATATGCAAAAAGTAACAGTATTATGTTATATTTTATTGTATTAAATGTTCGATTTCCAATAATACTAAAAATTACTGAATGTCCTATACATTTATAAGTAATAGTGTTTTTTTTTTTTTAATTAATAGTTCTATCAACAACAATATGGACAGGATATTGTTATATTCATGTCCCAAACAAATGGAATTAAAATAAAATAAAAACAGTAAGAATTATTATTAAAACTATGTACTCATATTACACTGCTTATTACAAGGTATTTACATATTTTGTATTTATTTTTTAGTTTTGTATAATACCAAAAGAAACGCTCCAAGATACTAGATAATGTTGTCATAGACGATTTTTTAAATGATGTTTAGTGGGAAAGGTGATAGACAATGATCTCAACATTTTTGAGAAACTATAAGGAAAAAAAACTTCTGAAGATATGAATCCAGCAAACAAAAAGAAATTCAATGGTTCGTCAAAACTGCATAAAACAATCTGTTCAAAAAAGAGAGAGAGCATGCGACTTAACTAATCCAGCAAATTCAAATGTGCCTGTTTATGTCAAACCACCACCTTCATCATTAACACAAACAGAAATCACTCAAAAATATGTTTGTTATACGGGAACACAATTAACTTTCTAAACTAATCATTATTCGTACCTAAAACGACAAATGGGAACACATAAAGCTCTGGTAGAAGATTATATTGAGCCTAAAACAACTCAATTGTCATATATAACAATAATAAATTATTAATGAAGAACTAAAGAAACTATGAATCTACTAAACATGTATGTATTTGCCGTTTTAATTGTTACACATTAAAATTAATATCAAATTATCTATTAAAGGAAAAAATATATATATTAATTTAAATATTCACCTTCACTACAGCTGGAACAGATAGTTACTAACATTTTCGTCCTAAAATTATATCTCAATAAAATATAAAATTTCAATATGCACTCTCTAAACAATATATATGCAAATGCCTAATATTCCGAGACTTGATTAAATGCAAAAAATTGAATAAAAAATATTTTAAACATCACTACAGCTGGAACAGTTAGGTACTAACATTTCCGTCCTAAAATTATATCTCAATTTTCATAGTTTTTCCCAACTATTAAAAAAACTACAATAAAAATAAAAAAACCTGACCTTTCCAATGCAACAATTAGATTCAAAATTCTTTTCGAAAATGTGTTACACTTGAAAATCGGAGTAGGATGTCTAGTAGAAAAGTTATTTACAAACCCATACAAAAATTATAATAATATAAATAACACATCATAATTGAACCAAGTCATTCTTCCCTTTGATTATAAGCAGGGCTATGAAATTAATGTGATTTAAAAATATTTTAAACATTTATTTTATTATTGAAACCGAACAAAGCTTTGTTTGTTTACTATATATATTTGTACAGTTTTTGATTATATATATTTTTTTTTAAAGATATTCTTTATTTTAATTAAATTTTAATATCTTCATAAAAGTTATCATTTACCGCCATTTTTCTTTTTTTTTGTGGGTTTTTTTTTCTTCTAAATGTTTAACCAAAATATTTTACCTATCGCCATCCTTGCTCTACAAAAGAAAAAAAAAAAAATTATAATTTATAATAAGAAATGAATGATCATAATATTTATTTTTAAAACTATCAAATTGATGATATTTGTAAACATTTAATTTTATTAAATTGAATATTTTTTTTGTAGTTTGAAGTTTAGCATTTTCCTTCTTGTTGGACTTTCATTAGTTTACCATCAGAAATTGAATGTTCAAAGTTTGACAACAGAAATAAGGATTATAACAAGGTAATAAATTATCAAATTATAAGTAATAAGTAATATAATGTATATATGTTTTTATTATTTATATTCAAATATATGAAACATAATGGTATTAAAATAATTTTAATTGATTATTTGTTTTTGTTTTCTGCAGAAGCAATACTATTAATGTCCAATCTAGCAGAGTTACAATCGATTAATGGAGAAATTTGTCACGTAAATAATTATCCATCACTTAAACCAATAGGAAATGAAACACTTCTAAGTAGAAGTGTTATTAACATTGATGAAGTATTGGGACTTGGTTATAAATTTAATCAAATACTCTTATTGTATGTATCATAATGTAAATGTGTAAAGTATAATTTGATTAAATTTATTACCTTGTGCTATTGCTACAGGTTTTTAACTTTCATTCTTGGCAGTTTAAATGATGAAGGATTGTAATTTTAGTAATTAATTTAGTTCTTAGTTTTACAATTTTTTTATCGTTTTGGACAACTTAGTAGTTATAAGCTCAAAATAATCTTCTTCTAAAGCTTTATGTGTCCCCACGTGTCGTTTTAGGTAACAATAATGATTAGTTGAGAAAATGCATTGTATTTCCAAATAACAAAACTATTTTTGAGTTTTATTGATCAAGATGTCGGTTTGAACATACTATGCACGTGATTAATTTGGATAGGCGTGTTTGAATTTGAAGTTTTAGATGTAGTTCTAATGCTTTCTGTTTGCTGCTGTATTGATGAGCATTGCGTTTCTTTTTTGTTCGCCGGGTAATAGATATAAGTTTTCAGAGATTTTTTCTTATTTTATTTTCTCGAAAATATTGATATCTCCATCTAGTATCTTGGAGGCATTCTTTTGTTCTTATTCAAAACATAAAAATTAATAACAAGAAATGTAAATAGTTTCTGATCAGGTGTCACATTACTAATAAATACATTATCATGTGCCTATGTAATCAATATACTTATGTATTATTTGGTAGTTGGAACCCAATGAACTACTATTTAGCTATATTAAATTACCATCCACTCATCGGGTTCTCAGTCATTTACACAATTGAAATCTTCTGATCAGCTTGTTTAATTGCGTATCACAAATGTATTTAATAACCGTAATGTTAATTTATCGTTAACAATAATAGCTTTCTTTCCACACCATTGTTTTTTTTTTTTTTTTTGCATTTAGATTTAAGACAGTTATTGTACTTAAAATTAAGACTAGTAATGCTGTATGCTCGAAGAATTATAAATACTTAGTGTTTAACATTTATTATATATTTATAAAATTAATATAAGACTATTTACTATTCTATAATTGATGTATTTTTAAATTTATTTTTGTAACCTCCCCCTTCTTATGAAGAAATCCTCTACTCGAGACAAGTTTAAATACTAACCTCTGTCATACCTATTAAGGTTAATATATATAAGTTTTAATATTGAAAATTTTGACAACAATGACGTTTGTCAATTTCTAAAATTATAGAGAACGTGTAATGACTAGTGATTAACTGGTATATGTACAAATACTTTATAAAACTGTAGTTGTGCAATTATACATTTTACAATTATACAAGTTTTTGTTATATTATTCCTACATTATTAATTTCGTTTGGGGGGGAGGGGGGGAGTGAACCTCTAAAACTTATGTACGGGCCTTGCCTATCCTAACCTTAATACAACCGCCGTAAAGTGTTACGTCGAGGGGCGGATCGCCATCATTTATTTAAATGAAAAACAATTTATAATTAAATACACATGTGGCTGAAAATCCCGTTTTCCCCTGCGGCGGGGCGGGCTCACATTTTATTACACAGACGCGTTATGGGCAGCAGTCGGGTTGTGACCCGCTTACTGCCCTTACATTTTCAAGAGTAGTGGGAGGGTTTGCCGCATCCTTTTCGACAGCAGCGATTGGCTCCCCGCTATTCTTGTTGACGGTGGTATCTTTTTGAGGCCACCGCATCCTCTTGCTGACGTGAGCACAGTTCGCGACAAGGCGGCCCTCGCCGTTGCACCGGTCACAACGTCGTTGCCGTGCCGAGTTTTTACACTCGGCAGCGTGATGTCCGCGGTCCTGGCATCGATAACAGATTGGAGGCCTTTTGCCGAGTACTTTAACTCGGCAGCGGGACCATCCGACCTGAATTCGGCCGGCCTCACCGATCTTTAACGCGTTCGCCGCCGGGAGCACGAAGCTGGCAACGGCGTTGCCTTTCCGAGCTCCCCTTGTGGCCGCAAGGTGACGGGTTGTGGGGTTGCCCCCGTGGACACCGCGCCCGCCGCTACCAGTGCGTCCTGGACGTCCATGACCGCGATCCATGGCGCCACGTCGAGGAGCAGGACGGAGGCTGTTGTCGTCGGCCTGTTAACCCTACCGTCGACGCCGACCACCGCCTGCAGCGTTTCCGGCTTCCTCCTCCTTCCTCTCCACGAGAGTGATCCCGCCCGCACGGCTCATGCGAGCGTTTAGGACCTCGATTTTCAAGGTCTTAAGATCGACTCCCTTAGTGATCCTCATCATCATGCCGGGCTGTGTCACTGCCGAGTCTGGAGCGACCCGGACAGTTAATCAATAAAATTAAAACTTCAAAACCCCCTCCTATATTTATTCAAGAACAAATGCTTATTTGTTATACAAATTTTTGTCTAAAAATTAAACAATTAACTGATGAATCAGGATTCGATTGCAAAAGCTCTACCAAAGGTATTAAACTTTAAACATATAGCCTTGACTCCTATCGATCAGTAGTCACTTACTTCAAGAATCATAACTTCTCATTTCACTCATTCCAACTAAAAGAGGAAAAAGCATATCGTGTCGTTATTAGAATCTTGTATTATTCAATCGACACCTCTTCTATTAAACAAGAACTATTAAATAAAGGATTTATCACTCGTAACATAATGTTTGTAACTAACAAGATTACCGATTCCTCCCTTCCGATCTTCTTTATTGATTTAGAACCGAGTCCATTAAACTCCGATATTTTCAAACTAACTACATTATGTTATACTAAAATCAAAGTTGAAACTCCCCATCCTAAAAAAAGAAATTCCGCAATGTCACCGTTGCCAGAACTATAGCCACACTCGTAGTTATTGTTATCATTCTCTTCGTTGTGTCCGTTGCGGTGAGCAACACGAGTCAACAGCATGCACCAAATAACACAGTTCTCCGGCTAAATGCGCTTTATGCAGTGGTAATCACCCGGCTAACTTTAGGGGTTGTCAATCTCACCTGGATCTTAAAAAAAACCTTCCACTTCAACCAACTCAAGGGATCACCTACGAGCCTACGTACCAAGCTTACTCACAACAGTTTCTCCCTATTAAATCAAGATTCTTGTCATACTCAAGATACCAACACCAGTCAAAATCAAAATCAAAATATATCTGCTCAACTTCATTATTTATCAACGAATTTAAAGCATTTATAAATCCTCTTATTTCACTTCTGACTACAGTCATTGATAAACTTATTAATAATGCCAACAAATAACTTACAACCACTCTCCTTATTTCTATGGAACGTTAACGGCATCCTGCAACATTTCAATGAATTACAACTAGTTCTAAATAAAAAAAAAGTTATTATAGCACTTATTTCGAAAACTCACCTAACTAAAACCTCTTCATTTAAGATTTTTGGTTACGATGTTATTAGAGATGACCACCCAGATAGTACCGCACATGGAGGTGCTGCTCTCCTCATTTCTAATAAAATTGATCATCTCCCCCTTCCACCATATCTGTCTACAAATATTTAAGCAGCAAGCATATCAATAAAGATAAACTTTCTAACTATCTCCATCTTTTCATGCTATTTTCCAACAGGAAGACCTTTTTCTTCAGCTGAACTGGGTATTCTCTCTCAAACTTTAAGCTTCACACATATTATCGGCGCTGACTTCAACGCCAAATATCAAACTTAGAGCCGCTACACCAACACCAGGGGCCGAGCTCTTCAAAATTTCATCTTGCTCAATCATCTCAAGATAATAGCACCTCTCTCTCCGATGTACTGGCCATCACACAGCAACCGCCATCCAGACAACCTTGACTTTTTTATCACCAATCTCCCTAATCATTTTTCCACCGAAATTGTAAATTTAAATGATCCAGCTTCTGATCATACACCTATCTTGCTTCTCATTGGTGCCCAACCCTCTTTGAAGAAAAATAGACCTACCATTACTCCGGGCTTTACAAACTGAAAAAAATTCAAAATTACTATTTCAAACAAAATAATTCTTAACACCAAATTAAAATCATCTTCTGATGTCGATCAAGCAATTGCCAAACTCTCTGATGACATTAAAAAATCAGCCTTGGACTCATCTACCCCGAGTTTTCCCTATTCTCAATCACCCAATCTCTCTCCGGAGTTAAAACAACTTATTGCTGAAAAACGCAGAGCCAGATCTAAATGGCATCAAACACACTACCCGGAGAATAAGGCAAACTACAATTATCTTTTTAACAAACTTAAATTTCTACTCAAAATTCACAAAACCAATCTGTACAATAATTACATACAAAATCTTTCCTTTAAAAATGGATCTCTGTGGCGCAAAACAAAGTCAATTTTATGGTTTAAGGACTTCCCTCCTAATTTACGCCGCCCAGATAACTCACTTGCTACCACAGACAAGGAAAAAGCTGATATTCTAGCTGAAGAACTATCAGGAGTATTCAAACCACAATCTCATTTCCACACCAGAACCGCATATGTCGAGAGTCATGGAGTCTTCAGTCAACTTTACCTATGGCTCTTCCTGCAAGACCAACCTTCCCAGCAGAGATAAAGTGTATTATAAAAAAATTGGCAAACAACAAATCCCCTTGATCTCCAAAAAAGTCGTTAAAAATCGCCCTGCGAAAGTGATCGTTCATTTATCACATATTTATAACGCTGCTCTTCGTTTATCGTACTTTCTACTACATGGAAATCTTCTGTCATTATCACAGTCCTCAAACCTGGCAAGCCTCCTGAAAATCTTTCCTCTTACAGGCTCATTAGCCTACTATCGGTATTGGGAAAAATTCTTAAAAAAATTATTTTCAAGCGTATCACCACTATAGCACAAGCAAATAACAGTATCCCAAACTTCCAGTTTGGCTTCCATTCTCACCATGCCACAACTCATCAACTTCATCGGGTTGCGGATTTCATCTCATCAGCTTGAAACTAAACAATACTGCGCCGAAGTCTTCTTGGATGTTGCTAAAGCTTTCGACACCATTTGTCATGAAGGTCTTCTTTTTAAACTAAAAAATATTTTTCCAGCCCCTTTATACCTAATACAAAAATCTTATCTTGAAAACCGTTTATTTAATGTTCATCTCAACCTGTAACACTCAAATCAATAACCTATCTCCGCTGGTGTCCTTCAAGGAAGTGACATCGCTCCACTTTTATATACCATATATACGTCCGACCTGCCTACCTCTGAAAATACCTCAGTCGGAACATATGCTGATGATACCGCCTTACTATCAGCTTCTTCAGACTACATGATCGCGTCTCAATAACTAAAAACTCACCTTAATACTCTTTCTCAATGGTTCATTAGCTGGAAAATAAAAATCAATGAATCAAAGTCCTCCTTTGTCACTTTCTTGCTCCGACCGAAAAAATGCGCAATGAAAATATTTAATATATTCTAATTGCCTATGATCTAAGATTCCCAGTACATTCCCAGTACATTCCCAGTATACGGTTTAGTTTCAAACCTTAATTTTGGATTTACGAAGATTACTTTCTATCTAGTGTTTTTCACTAAATGATTTGTGTTTAATCTCAAAATGTCTTTTCATATTTGAACTTTTGATGATGGCAACTGTTTGTTGACAAATCAAACAGACAGGTATAGCTCCGACACGATTAGGTAATGTAAAGCAATATAAATCAGTCCATTCTGGGAGAAACTGTCTATTTTAAGCTTCTACTTTTCTTTTTTTTTCTTTCCATACTCAATTTGTACAAGAAAAACTAACAGTTACTAGCCAACACACACAGCACATTATACAGTTTGAATATTATCTGTACTCGAAACTTGTCCGTCGCGGCGTGTTCGGCATTAATATAGTGCTCTACCACGCGTTCTACGCAGGCAGACTCTCAACTGTACGTACTTATTATTTATTATTGATTCAGAAATCGATTGATGTTATCACATTGGTTTTCACCCATTTATGATTAAAGAAATGCAGATTATTTTCAGTTACTTAAATAATTTTTTTGTCGTAATATTTTACATGACACACTTATAGTTTTTATATTTATATTATACAAATTTAAAAACTACTCCAGAATCCGTAAAAATAGTGTTCGCGGTCCGCCAGTTGGTGACCTCTTCTATAGGTATTACAAAAATAATTAGTTTAGCCCATGAGATACGGACGGCCAAAAACAAACGCAGAGCAAGGAGGCGTAATTCCAATTTAAAACCCACTATCGAACCAGTTGTCTCATCGAACATTTAAATGTCCGACCCACAATAATTCTTTTTCTGGACGGTAAACAACTTACCGTTAACTTAAAATAATAGATTGTTCTGCGATCGCGAATGTCACTAACGTTTACGAATATAACGAATAATAACAAATATATTCGGTATTTCCTTCCGTGATGATATCCTTTCTATATAGTATGTGATGACGTGTATTTATTTTCCTAATATGACAGTGTGGTTCTATGTTTTTAATTGTAAATGGTTTTACTAAAGTAAGAATGAAAAAAAATAATCAGCTAATAATTTTAGAAAAAAAAATAAAATGTATAAACGATTTTTTGTTTTTTCAATTTAAAGTGAATCTTTTCAAAATTGTTAAACCTCTATTAATACCTGCCGTTTTATGAGTTCTTTAATCATGTGTTAAAATAAAATTGTATAATTTAATTTTGCATGCATGTACTATATGTATATATTATATCCAATACTAAATAACTACGTGTACACAAAGCTGTGTAGTTAGGTAATGATAAAACTATCATTGCAACGGTATTTTATTGAATTGTTTTGCTTATAAAGAAGGTTGTAATTAAAATAGTGCACTGAAATTCATAAATTCTCAGTAGTAGATCTCTTATACGATGTCATTGTTCTAGAGCTTCTGGCACGACGTTAAGTCTGTAAGCTCGATGGTAATTATGTATATGTATGAACATACATGGGTGCCTATGTGTACGTCTAACATACGATGTCCGGATGTGTAACAACTGCGTCACATAACAAAACAAAGATGATAATACGTTTGTGTGGTGAGACTTGGCTGTTGTTTAAAGCTATGAATTTTTCAATTGTACTTAATTATAGATTCCTTTATGAAGAGAATAATTGATACATTTCTTGTATGCATATTTAATTAAAAACCATTGAACTTGAACATTTATAATGAAATTTATTACATTTGGTAAATTTATGTGCAACAAAAATATGTAAACAATGTAAACTAGGTATTTAAAAAAAAAAAATTATTTTTATCGGATAAACATAGTATTGTCAGCAAAATTTAAGATATGGATTATGTATTTCTTTAGTTTTTCACATTTATTTTTAGTTTTTTTAAATACATTTTATTATTATTCATTATACATTTTTTTTTTTAGTTTTTTATCAGTTCCGCGGATGCAGCCGAACGTTACGAATGTGTCTGTGTTTCCTCTCCGCTCTTTTTTTCGCTAATTAGTGCACTTTGTGACAATTGAATAAAACCATTTAAACTTCGCTATGTTAAATTTAATTTCTATTTTTTTTTTTTACCATAATACTGTAGTAGTAACAGTTTCATACTAAATACAATTCGGCATCTCGAAAGTGTGTCTAAAATGTTTATTCTAGTTTTACTGGTTTCGTCGCGCAGAAAATTACGTAACCATACCTTACGGCAGCGACCAAATGCTGGACAGTTAGTGGGTCGGGAGCGGTTTTACTCCATCGACTCTACAGCGACCTTCCAGTCATTTGCCAGTGACTCTTCCAATAACAGAAACGTGCTCTTAATTAGTAACAGGATAGTACAAAATCACGAGGAAAGGGAAGCCGTACTGAATAGGATCCAGGAGGTTAATGAGAGAGTACGTGCGCAGACCCCCGCGCCCGAGCCATTCAGCTGGGCGGCAAATCTGAGCTCGGCGTGCTCGCTAGCAGAAAGAGTACTGGACGAAGTCAGACGTATTCTAGATATGAGGATTCGCTTCTAAAACTCAAAGGTGGAGCAGGCAGCAGATCTAGCCCGGTGACTCTAAAATCGACGAGGGTTGGGGAATGCGCTAATACCGGACCACTCATCAGTCTAAGCCCGCCGGATGAAGAGGTAACCCAGGGGCACGCTTATCAACGCACGGTAGGAGAATCTATGAATGCGTTGAATAATGAAAATCCAGGTCTAGGAGCGCATCAGACTTTGAGTCTGGTTACAGAGTGCTGCGCGATCGTCAAAAATTTCAGCATCATACTGGCCGCGGAGAAGGAAAAGTATAGTATGAAACGCATAAGTATGAAGTCAATATCAGATCTACAGGAAATTCAGGCGTGTTACACCAAGCTCTTAGATGAACTCATTGCTGAGAACAGTCTCGTTGTCGGCAGATTACTTGAAGCACGGGCAAATACACGAACAAAGAAGCATAAAACCATGCTAAATAAGGATATACAAGATGGAGTTTTAAAAGGCTAAGGTAAATTACCCTCTAACACTTTAGCGGGCAGAGATACCGCCGTTACCAATAATGGCAAGGTCTCTTACGCTGACAGAGTGCGCTGCCGTGAGCCAATCACCACGGACACAGATGGGCAAATCTCTGATGCCTTACGGTGGTTCGGAGAAAGAAGAAAGGTAGCAAGGCACTTACGTCGGGAATTGATTCGGTAACCGACACAGGAACGCGTCAAAACAACCCAGCAAAGGCCAGGCAGGAGAAGATTTGCAAACTGAAGAATGTCGTTCCTCAAAAGTCGTTCGTTGTTTCTGTCGGTGAATCAGATGTCGGAAAAGTAAAGCGAGCTCTGTATACAGATATTCTCAAAAATAATATCGCTCCACACATTACGAGCAAAAGGGTCCTGCCCAAAGGTGACATATAAATCGTACCTGCGGACCAAGCTACCTATGATGCTCTTAATGCTTTAACGAACGAGAGGACCGACGTCAAAAAATCCTTGGAAAAATGGCCTATGGCCATGATATCGCGCAATATGCAGGAATTTTCCATTTAGAAGGTGATCAACTAACATATACAAATGCAATGGAACACGAAATAAAATTACCCGAAAACCAGAATCCTATATATCGTAGGCCTTATAGATTATCATATGCACAACAGGATGAGATAAACAATCAAATAACAAAAATGATGGCAGACTATATAAAAGAATCTTCACGGTCACCATGGAACGTCCCTCTTTTATTGGTAAAAAAGAAATTGGACGTATCAGGTGTACAAAAATATAGGATAGTAGTGGATTTTCGGACATTAAATTAACTATTAATCTTTTATATTGCCCAATATTTCTGAAATATTGGACCAGTTAGGGCAAAGCCAGTTATTCAGCGTTATAGATCTAGCGTCAGGTTTTTATCAGATTCCTTTATTTGAACCGTCATGAGAGTCTACCACATTTTCTACTTTAAAAGGGCTTTGGCAGGTTTAGCAGGAATAAAATGTTTGGTGTATTTAGATCATAATAATAAAATAATTATTAGATAATAATATATGGAAAAAATTTAGAAAATCATAATGAAAAATTGTGTGAAATGTTTTCTCGGTTATTAGAAAATAATATAAAAATACAGCCAGATAAATGTGAGTTTTTGAAGCGGGAATGTTTTTATTTGGGATATATAATAACAGAAAACGGAATAAAACCTGATAAAAAGAAAATTAAGTCAAAGGTGGAGTTTCCAGCATACAAAAATGCGAAAGAAATTAAATCAAATTTAGGTTTATCAGGATACTATAGGAAATTTATACAAGGGTACAGTACCGTACCTAAACCTATTACCCAACTCTTAAAGAAGGGTTGCACATTTAACTGGACGACTCTGTGTATTATTCATCATTCGTTTTGCTTTTTATCATATTGTACAAGATTTGATATCAAATATTAGGTATACATGTCAAATGCAATGAATCGTTTCGAAATATCTATTCGATTACACAATCTCACATTACACATCAGTAATTTTTACCTAACCCACCCCCAAACTACTGGCATCTCTCCACTTATTTGTTAGCCGTGTCTGTTCCGTCTTTACCCTAAGGGCATGTGGAGCATGAGCCCAGGGCCTTCGGAAAAATGGGGCCCCCTGTTACATTAATGTATGATCAAACAGCATATTTATTATGAACGTGTGAATGGACCTCATCACAAATCTAAAAATAATACATATGTAATAACACTATTATAATAATAAGTTTTTGTAATCAAATTATAACTTACTTAATATTTAACATTTTATTTTTTACTCTTTTGGCATTTATAGAATGATCCCACTTGTGTAAAAAGTGATTTTCTCTTGATAGTACAAAAAAATTAAATTGTCAAACAAATATTTAAGTCATAAAATTGTTAATTTCCGTAATTATTCAATTCCAGAAATCTTATAACCAATTGGAGATCTAAAAACAGGTACCTTAAAAAAACAGAAATTAATATATTATATTAAAACATAGACTTTAGACTTTTTAAAATTAAATTTATTTTGATATTAAATGGGAATTTCTTTTCCATAACTATAAGATTGAAATTATAATAACATAAGTAGGTAATATTAATTTGTAATTTATAGATTATAAAAAAGTTAAAAATTAATCGAAATTAGAAAATGTACAAACTATCACCAAAGAAAAATACTTACTACGGTTTACTTACGACAACCACTTAAGTAATGTAATTTATAAAAGTTAAGATTTTGTTAATAACAATTAAATATAATCTATATGTTGAATAAAACACAATTTGTTTCATTACTTATCTCTAATACTTAGCTAATAAACTTCAATTAAAATTTGTCAAAATCAGATTATTAAAAACATACAAATATTTAAAATAAAAAATAAAAACCATATTTGTTTCCGGTTTACCAATATTTTTACGATTTAATTGCGCTTTGACGATTAATTAGGAGTTAAAAATTATATAAAAATATCACATGGAACATATCCTATAAGCTGAGACCTTTTTCGCCGCGGTGTTCGATTCGTATAGTACATTTTGTAAACATTTTGAGTTAAAATAATTATATTTTGGTAATACACATATACAATTATATATATAAATAAAAATAATTTGTTTTCATATAATTGTTGCCTTTTAAACGTAGTTTCATCTAGTGTATTTATTATTAATTTACTTCAACATAAAGGAAATATAAGCAAAATGGTATAAGCACCTATAATTTATTCAGCGTTTAAAACCCGAATGATTTTCAAATTTTGTATGATTGTTCTATTGGGAATATTGCTATTGGACATCGGTTGTGTGTATATTATTGCCCTGAAATTTAGTGCGTTTAAGTATATAATAATTTATATTATAAACTTAATAATAATACATTAGATAATTTAGGTATGCATATATATACAAAATAAACTTTTTTCTATGCATTCTGTTACACAAATCGTCCACATTTCTTAGTTCCATCAAACTGCATACACTCAATAAATATATATAAATGTATACCCATAATAACCACAATTGTGTGTATATTATCATTGTTATGTTTAAGAAAGTTAAAAACAGTCGGTTGGGTATTCATGTGGAGTTTGCAATTGCGTTTCCTACAACTCTAATATTTGAACGTAAACCAACCATCGATGACGATAATATATGTAAAACCGGGACGTTCCGTAACCATTTTAATTTCATACTAGGTAATAAGTTATTACATCCCTTTCTTATTATTAATACGAATATAATATTTGTAAATAATTGCAATATTAATACCAACCATAGTTATGTAGATTGTACACGTACCTATATAGTTTATATTGTAATTTATAATACAAATGTAATCAATCGAATGCACTAAAATACTACTGCATTTCTTGACATAAAAAATAATACAGGTATTAAAAATTTTCTTTGGGTCCGTCCGGGAGTTGAACCCGGGACCTCTCGCACCCAAAGCGAGAATCATACCGCTAGACCAACGGACCGCTACGTGTATTAAGGGTTGCTTTTATTATATTAAATTGTTTTACGCAAAAATGTATAGGTTTAAAGTCTATACCATAAACTTAATAATTATACATTAGAAAATTTAGGTATTTTATTTGCTTTAAAATTAAAAGTTATGTCAAAGTCTGTTATAAAAAAACCGGTTGGGTATTCATGTGGAGTTTTGCAATTGCGTTTTTTTCATCTCTAATATTTGGATGTAAACCATCTGATGAGTGTAATATTATTGATGACGATACTCATACGGTACTTAGATAGATTATTGAAAGTTGACATATCGGGAGGTAGTCTTGATCTTTGCCAACAAGAGCGGCTCCTACGTTTTTCAGTGATTAAAATAAGATTTGTGTTTTAAATGACAACTCCGATTAGGATGATAAGAACAGTCATTAACAGCTGATTGAATTGAACTGACTAATTATTTGGCTGCGGATTTCGTTGCATGTTTTAAGGGAAAGTTTTAGGTTTATACAATTTTCTAATGTTGAGGAATAATATTTCCAGTTGAATGGACTTTATAAAAGGGATGGACGAGGAGAAATTAGAATTGGAGGTTACATAAAGTTTAGAATAACGAATGAATAGTCAGAAGATAGGTCATATATTTTTTGAATAGTGTGATTGATAATACAAAAATTCCAGTAAACCAGGTTGTCTGTTCAAATAAGTTAGCCAATAAGTAGGACCAAGGAATAAAATAGTTGAAAAGCCGATTTTTCGAATGGAATTATAAAATAGTCGACCTTTAAGATTATTAACGCGACTTTCCCATGGTAATTAATATTCATTCAAAGATCAAAAGGATATCTAAGATAATAATACTCAAGCAGTTTTCATAGCGTTGTTATAGTTTCCGATAAAATAATATGAAAAGTAAAATACGATCAAATGGTTGGGTAATATAATTTATTAAGTACAGTAAAATAAAATGTAACATAAATACATAAAATCAACTCGGAGTTCACATATCAAGTAACTTATTTAAACCTATAAATTGTTGTATAAAATAATTTTATATAATAAAAGCATCCCTTAATATACGTAGCGGTCCGTTGGTCTAGCGGTATGATTCTCGCTTTGGGTGCGAGAGGTCCCGGGTTCAACTCCCGGACGGACCCAAAGAAAATTTTTAATACCTGTATTTTTTTTTACGTCAAGAAATGCAGTAATATTTTAGGGCATTCGATTGATTACATTTGTATTATAAATTACAATATAAACTATATAAGTACGTGTACAGTTTACAAAACTATGGTTGGTTTATTATTGTAATTATATACATACATTAGAAAATGCCGTGAAATAGACAATTTTCAACTTTAAACGATTATAAAAAAAGTTATTGCGATACGCTCAATTTTTAAATATGATGTTTTATTGTGTTGTTCAATATGCCATTCTTCAGGTGGTGTATTAAAAATGAGTCTTATTTCTATAATTGTTAAACATATCAAACTCCCTTAAGTTGTAAAATTTCCTAAATTTACATTATTCCCAAAGAGAAAAGGATTTCTCTAATTTGCAAGTTGCCCTTTTTTTAATTTCATTCCATTAACAATTTTCATTTTTTGAAGTGGTGACTTCCATGGAAAATAAAGCTAGTTCTACGAGCTCATCCGTAACGTACCACATGTGACGTTCTATAACCTTTTTATCTGCAATGCTGATTTCATTATCGATAGCTTTATATTTTTTAAGTTTTAGCCAAGTCCAAAATTTTTATATACGCAAAATTAACAATATATAAATCTCTTTTAAGGCCCATTTGGACTTATGGCTAACAAATCTGGGGAAGCGCTAAACCGTCCCAATTAAAAACCATTCAAGCATTCCAATCCATATCCCTCCGTCTCATAGCCTCTGCTCCATGGTATGTCACAAATAATGCACTCCACAAGAACTTAAAAATACAAATTTTTGAGCAACTTACCAAACAGTATTACATTAAATTTCACAAAAAATTACAGTAACATCAAAATCCTTTTATATCCCACCTATCCTCACTTACAATACCTGAAAAATCTCCTCGTTGCCTTAAAAGGCGCTGGTGTCGGGATATTTTGTAATAAATAAAAAATAACTATAAATTAGGTTTAATTTAAATCTGAAGGGTTTTATCACTGGATGGTCTCCCTTATCATGTCTTTCTGTTTGTCTTCATTATTGTTTTTTTCACATTTGCTTATTGTGTTTTGATAATACAGATTGTAAATTTTCAAATAAAAAAAAAAAAAGTTTTAGCCATAAATCCAGATTCTTTTTTAGGTGTTTTAGCTGCTAATGGGAATCCATGGTTTTATGTGCAGTAATGTTCCAATCCGTAGTAGTTAAGTTTCTTTCCGTTTAATAAGATGAAATAAATCACATTGCTTGCAAATTAAAAGCATTTTTATCGCGTATATCAGTTAAGCCATCTACCTTGACCGGTGGATTGACCGGCCCTGAAGCACGTCAATGCATATTGATAATTGTTTATTCAAAGTGAATAAAACTAATTTACAAAGCTCCAGATAATAATCTTGAGTCGAGTTGATTTATTTTCTGTTAAGAATAGCTCAAGAGTTTTTAGAGTAAAACTATTTATCGTTTCATCATTAAATACCAGGTCAGTATTTTCAAGGCTTTTTCCAATAATAATGAATACCATTTTATCGCCAAAATATTGCTAGTTGTGTGTTTTCAAAATCTATTTTCTCTTTGTTGTCTTTACGAATGTTCATTTACTTCCCACACACTGACAAAACCTTTTTGTAAATTTCATATAAATTGCCTAATTCTTACTCCTTAAATCTATCATGCCGGAGCCCCAAATTTTACTTTCTATAAACTGCGAGTTACGCGTTTATTGTTATATATTAATAATATAGATGTGTGCAACGAACTATGTTAGCAGAAAAAATAGTACCTCACTCGTCAAGTAACAAATTAGCGGTTTTCGATAAAAATCTGGGGGTACATTCTAGTTTTGAATTTTAAATTCGGTTGTCTACTGTACGAAAAGTAATAAAACAAAAAACTTAATATAAAAATATATTGAGTCAATATATTTAAAAGCTATTAACTCACCAAAACACATTTAATAGACTTAATTGTTATAACACTTATTTATTTTTAAATACAAGACTGCGGCTATTGGGCGTACCGGTGAAATTACGAATTGTATTTGCCAAAAATTAAATGTGCGGATAGTGCTATATGGAGTGTATGGCTTATTACTAACGAGGATATTGAATTAAAAAAACCTATTATGTAAAGGCTGCCGTATACACTCCGAATACGTAAACTACGCCACGAATGAGCCATCAAAATTTCAATTTAATTAGTCTAAATTCTGTTTTCCACGTTCACAATTTATAATCATTTATATTATATAAAAACAATGAACTTAGGCAAAATGTATCGGTCTTACTTTATTTAAAAGTAACATATTTAAACCTATAAATTGTTGAATGAAATAATTTAACATAATAAAAGTATCCTTTGGTCTAGTGGTATGATACTCGTTTAGGGTGCGAGAGGTCCCGGGTTCAAATCCTGGATGGACCCGAAGAACATTTTTTTTCCTGTATTATTTTGTATGTTAAGAAATGCAATAGTATTATAATTATTGTATTTATTGTATTATACATTTCATAATAAACTATACCGGTACGTGTAAAAACTATATACCTATATTATTAACTAGCTGAATAACCCGGCTTCGCCCGTGTACAGTTTTTTTGTGTAACCTACTATAACTTTTATTTTATCAGTTTTTATATTTATTATAGGCTGTTTTTAGTTTATCCTAGGTTGCCCATGTATTGTAACAATCAGAAGTCAGCAAAAAATTATTTTAATATTTTAAAGACAAATTGTAAGATACAATTTTAATCGACAAAATGTTGAAATAAAATATACCCAAAAAATTATAACTTTCTGTAATAATACATTATGGTGTTATAAAAACCCGCCAATGTTTATATTGACATATTTTGTTCATCTCAATACCTCTTTATAAACAGTATTTTTGGTACTGCCTTTTGGGGCTAAAATAACCAAACTACTGGCAGAGCTAACTCTAGAACATGCGACATAGAACTGTCCATGTGAAAAACATTCTTCTCTCAAGTCAATCCCTGCCATGCTCAATGATTGTCCTTGAGACTTATTAATAGTCATAGCAAAGGAAAGTTTGAGTGGAAATTGTATTCTTTTAAACTCAAAGGGATAATCAGTTGGAATTAACGTTATTCTCGGGATTAAAACTATATCTCCTCTAGCACACCCAGTGATAATAGCTTCTATTACATTTTTGTGCAGAGCTTTAACTTGCAATCTAGTTCCATTACACAATTTAGGTGGGTTAAGATTTCTTAGTAACATTATAGGTGCTCCAATTTTAAGGATAAGTTTATGTGATGGAAGACCAGAAGGATTCAGATTATTAAGAAATTCTAAAGGGTAATGGACAGCATCATCTGATTGAATCACCAAATCAAAAGATTTATATTCAACAGCTTTTTCATTAAATGCCTTTAGTAGAATTTCATTGATTTCGGCTGCCTTGTCGTTTTTTGGAGTTAAGATGGCTCGCTCGCACAACCATTCGATGGGTTTCATCTTGATATTTATTATATCTGGGTAAATTCTGGAAGTTAGTTTGATAAAGAGCTAACAACTGTACACACATTTGAGGGAATAGTGATCTCACCTTCCAATGAAGGGAAATTTCCGTCTCCTATTTTAAGTAACATCTCAGCGAAAATCCCAGCAGATGTGTCACCTTTCACATGAACCCTCATATTTTTATGAAGTGCAACTTTCTGGATATGTGGCCACAAATACGAAGCTTTTAGACATGACTTTACTTCATCAGCCCTTGTACCCCTAGGTATAACTAACCTTTTAAAATGCGAATTTCGAAAAATCCTTTCTTAGTGCGCCTATACATAGTAATAAGTACGTTTACAAAAATTTCATATCCATAGCTTCAGCAATTCCGGCTAGGCGATGATGAATCACCCAGGACAAGTCTTTTTATATATACAGATATTACAATTATTTTTATTGGAAAATGCTATGAATTAGACAATTTTCTTGTTGGCGAGTTTTTCTATAAAATATTTGTGTGAATAAATCATTTTCTTTAGAGTAAATTTTTCTTCCCCGATATTCCCATATTTCATTTTTCAATTTGTTGTACCTATGATAATTAGGCATTATTAGGCAACATAATAGAAGAATTAAATAATATGCCAAAACCACTTTGTTCAACTTACGTTGACTACTGAATTGCGGAGAACCTGTAGTTTATCCGTTGACCAGAGATCAACTCATCCGGAATTATGTCATTTACCGTTAGGTCCATGAATATTAAACGTCCTGTTACAGGTCTGGTGAAGGCCTGACGCAGGTACGTATTTTTCTCGTTTGAATTAGTCTCCGGTTCTTCAGGTAATTGAACGAATGAAATAGAGCCCAATCTAGGTGCAAGGGCTCTCCGTATTTCCTCTCCACGCTCCTGCGCCCGCGATGATGCCGATGGTGCGCTCTCCAGCGTCGGCAGTGCCACCAATGCCTGTGCACGTTCTATCGTAGACGGTACACACACTTTTTTCGTTAGTGCCTCCGTCGCCGGTGCATTTTCCTCCGTCGACGATGCCATTGTTAACGGTGCACGCTTTCCGGTGGACGGTGTCACCGTTGCCGTGGCACGCTCCTTCGTCGACAGTGACACCGTTAACACTGTATAATCCACCGTTGACGGTCCACACTCCTCCGTCGATGGCGATACTGATGTTGGTGCACATTCTAACGTCATTAGTGCCACCAGTACCGGTGCACTCTCCTGTGTGATTGGTGCCACTGATGCCAGTGCACGCGCCTCTGACGACGGTGCCGACGTTACCGGTGCACGCTCTTCCGTCGACGGTGCCACCGGTGTTGGTGCACAATCTAACGTTGTTGGTTTTACCATTGCCGGTGCACTCTCTAACGTCATTGGTGCCATTGATGTCGGTAAACTGTCTAACGTCATTGGTGCCACTGCTATCGGTACACTTTGCTTTGTCCACGGTGTGGCTACTCGCTGCAGAAACGGGTGCCGAAACGGTCGTTGCAAAAACGACCGTTTCGGCGCCGTTACCGATGCACTCCTCTCTTGCGTCGACGGTGCTACCGTAGCCGATGCAATCTCCTCCGTCGATGGTGCCACTGTTTCTGGTGCACTCTCAGGTGTCGATGGTGTTGCAACTCGTTTCAGAAACGGTCGTCGTAAGAATGACCGTTTCGACGTTGTTGTCTGGGCCTGTTCCAGTGGTGATTGTTTTGACGTTTGTTTTCCGTTGACGGCGGCAGCAAACAGTGTTTAAACAATTACCCATACTAAAAAAAGTTAATTCAGATGTTTAGAAATCAATTAATAAAATATAGAATTACAATTTAAGAAAACCAGTTCACATAAGCCTCTAAAGGCCGTTAAAACGTTGAAAAATATTCAATATTTATTTAATAATAAAAAGTATTTACCTGATTATAATAAGTTACGAAATTTCGCTAATAAACTACGAATAGAAATCAGAAAAATACAAAAAATGATTTTGAATATTTCATTGTTTAATTAATCGAAATGATTGTGAACTAAATCTTAATATGTTGATTTTGATGTCGTGGTAACAGAATTTGTTTTACCGACCAGCTATAAGAGTAACGCTTTGATTATTTACAACAATCGCATTGCGGTAGCCAACACATTTTTGAAAATGCACTTTTTGACGGAATATATAAAAAAAAAAACTTTCTATCGATGAGCGAATCGTCAGATAAATCCAATACATATTAGTATAGTTTTCTATTGGTTTGGAGTTGAGTTAACAAACAGATAAATTCGGGGTTGTCTGGTTGTTACCTCAAGATTAGTCTTATCGTTAATCGTAATATTTTATTTCTACCCAACAACTGTTTAGTCAGGTAATAACATAATAGTAAGAATAATACTTACTTTTCAAACACTGTCCGACAACGTCCGTAACTCGGTCGTGCGAAACTGGAAACAGTGTCGGCAATTGTTCCGGAAATTATTTTTCGCATTCAAATTTTAAGCATATTGAGTAGTGACGTATTTACACTCCTTTTTGGGCTAGTGGGAGGTGGTTATATTATTGTAATTATTTTATAAATCAGTTTAAAATGCTTAAATTTAATTTTAATCTGTATTTATGTTAACTAATTAAGGCTTCAAACAATTTTTTTTTGGGGGGGGGGGGGTATATATACGCCACTGGAGATAATAATAATGTTTTGGACGCTCGAGAGGGAAGAAGTGTATAAAGTTTCATATTATCACCTGTAATAAAACCCCGGGTGGCAGTTTAAAAACTTATTTTTTATTAAAATAGATAAGATCATTATGTTTTATTGTCCTGCCCATGTCACTATTTAAAAGACCTGCACTCATCAGTGTATTTTTTAAGGAATTTTCACTGGGCGACATACAAATTTGCTCATATTCTACAATAATAAATGTATTTTGTATTTAATATCGATAATACGACCATTATTTTATGTATCTACTAATTTATTGTAATCATTACCTAATAATTTTTCTTTTACATAGAATAAAAATTCTTTTTTTAATAATTTGTGTCGCCCAGTATTTGAAAATACTGTCAACTAGGTGACGAAATATTTTCACTAGCTCAAAAAATGCACTGCCACTCATACTACAGCGCCGCACTATTGTATTATCAGTCTTTACTCATTCCTTGTTTTTAATGCATGTTTCGTTCTCTTTTCTAGTTATTATTTTGGCATTTGCGTTTTTTGCAATAATTGTTTTGTATGATTTTGCGACTTAACGTTAATAAACTATTTCTATACCTAAGAAAATCATTACAGATTTATCAGATGGAAGACGAGATGTAGTTACGTCAACCAGAGAATGCTGCCTACAGTCACACTTCACACACCACTGTTCACATTCTTCCAACAAGAACTAATCGTCATCGGAACAAGTAAAGGAGTTACTTTTGCCAACCTGGATGCGATTGAATGATTTCAAAAAGAGTTGGTCACAGGTATAATTGCCGGCGTTCAATACGGTCGGATGGGAGGTAATCACGGCCGCACTAGCGCGCATGAGGTTTCCGTCATACATCAGGCGGATGATCGGGTCGTATCTGAGCGGCCGAGTTCTGATCGTGCGCGACGACCCGTCGACCGGTCTCGAGACGGCTCCGGTAACCTGCGGGGTACCTCAAGGATCCGTTCTCAGACCGCTCCTCTGGAACATAGCGTACGACGCCGTCCTCCGCTTACCCCTCCCGAGGGGAACGATCACTATCGGCTACGCGGACGATACGCTGATCGTGGCGGAGGGTGACACGGTGGAAGGCGCACAAAATCGGGCCAACGCCGCTCTGGCGACCGTCTCCAAAGAAATCGGGGACCTGGGACTACAGCTGGCCGTCCAAAAGACGTCGGTCGTGACCTTCAGTAACCGGCGCTGCGGATCCGATTCGACAGCGAACTCATCGCGCCTAGCGAGTCCCTAAAGTACCTCGACCTTGTGCTGGAGAACAAGGGGACTCTGTATGGCGCGCACTTTCGCGATGTGTCCGACAAGGCCCAACGCGTGATGTCGTCGCTCGGCCGGCTCTTGTCCAACATCGGCGGCCCACGGGAGCGCAGGCGGCGGCTACTGGTGAGCGTCTTGCACAGCGTGCTGCTGTACGGCGCTCCCACGTGGGCCTTCTCCCTGCCTTTATGCCCCCGGGGCCTCGCTGCTATGGCAGCCGTCCAGAACTTAATAAAATTCATCTTTTAACCCTTTCTTCATTTGCTCATTTTTGTCCAATTAAATATTTTCCTGGCATGTTGGTTGTCAAAACACTTAGAAAGCTCAGGACTTTCATATTTTTGTGGTATCGATGAAAAAAAGGTAGTTAGCACCCTTTTTTTATATCCTTAAGTATTGTGGTGAGACGAATATTTCTTATTGAAAAATAAATTAGGTAGGATTGTGCTTGGTTAATTTTTTTCATTGAACTTGTTTTCCAATAGTGTAATGAAATGCCAAGTATGGTTTTTCACCTGCAGCTATGATTTAAGTCATTTGTGGTAAACAATTTTGTTTATCGCCACTAATACTCCTGCAGATATTGGTAGCTACAACATGTTGAAAACTAGCGATATCATATCTTGCTCCAACTGCAGCATCGTTAATTTTTTTCTGAATGTCAAAAGCCCACTTTTTATGATTTAACGGGGAAATGCTCATACATTTTGTTGGGGCTAAAATAATAATTTAATGATATAAGTATCTATATAGAAAAAAAAATAACTAACATATTATAATATAATAATAGGTAGGTTAGGAATAGCTAGGAAAAATATCATTACTATTATTATCATTATTATATTTTTGTGTTTACAAATTTAAATGTTCAATTAACAAGAAGCAAATAATCTTATTTATTTTTTCAAATAATATATATTAGTAAGAATTTTTACTACTTCATTTATAATAAAAAATAAAATTTAGAAGTTTATTTTGTTTGAGTATTTCATAAGCAAGTGACACATTTGTTTTACTTCCGTACAGAACAGGAGTGTGAATTACCTACTTATTAAGTTGCTACATAGAATTGCATAATTGAATTACCCTAATAAATGTTTTCGGAAAAAGAAATGTAAAAGTTTTACTCAAAATCTAAATTTTCTGAGATATTTATAATAAAAATAAAAACAATAATTATAGGTCATCAAACTTATCAAGTTATACAAAATTATATTATACAATGTAATATATACCAGTTTTATACTTACTTGTCGATGAATCAAATTTACAAATTTTTAACAAATTCAAAAGAGTTGGGCCAGCAATAGTACAAATGACTGTATCGTATAATATTACAATTTCATCAGGTTGTTCAACAGTCGGCGGATTAGTTTTAGCAGGCACATGAGTCTGACATCTTAACTCAAAGGTTCTCAACCGGGGTGACATGTCACCCTTGCGTGACATGGATCCAATGTAGGGGTGACAAGAAAATCTTGGAAAAAGTTTAAAAATATAGACATTTTTTTGAAAAAAATGTATTATTGTAACCGTTGTATTATTGAAAAAAAATTTAATAATATAACGATTATTGATCGTTATTTAAAACCACGAGAATAAAATATATTATTTTAACAAGACTCCGTCAAATCAAATATAATTCACCGATACGTGTAGAAACATTATTAAAATCCCGATAAGAAAATATAATTGTCTAATTTTAAAATTTTAGATTATCGTAATATGTATTCTCATTCCAGGTAATACCCGACCCGTCTTATATTAGGTATATTGTATATATAAAATATAATATACATTATCTCCTATAATTAGGGAGTTTCCACCATTTAATACTGGTAATTAATAACATAAATACGTCCGTTCGACGTACGACAACGCTGTGTTATCTGAAACATATCTTAGTCAGTTTTTCTACATTCACTAGTGACTACGCACGACTATAATATGCTTTACTGATTATTGTGAATTATTATTTCAAGCTAGTATAAAGTGTTTATTATATCAGTTAAAATTTTAATTCTTCATTTGAAATTGTATAAAATACAATATATTTTTTAAGTGAAAAAAGATTTGTGAAAAATCGAAAATATTATTATCAAATACTATTTTGCTATAGCTATAGTATGGATAGATTTATTACTCGGACCTCGAAACTGATTGAAAGCTCACCATCAACTTCTGGAATGTCAAAACAGAGTGAAGACCCACCATTAACTTCCGGGACTTTAAAACAGAGTAAAGTTAAGTGTCGGTTGTACAATGAATCTTATATATCCATTGGTTTTACATGGTGTGGTTCAGAAGATGAACCTATTCCCGAGTGTATAATATGTGGAAAAAAATTTACCAACGAATCGATGGTGCCTAACAAATTGAACCGACATTTTATTAAACAACATTTTCACTTAAAGAACAAAAGTATTCACTATTTCAAAAGACTTTTAAGTAGCCAAAAAAAAGAAGCAATCAAGTTCACAAAAAAAGTTAAAATTTCTGAGAGGGCTCTCGAAGCTAGTTTTGTTGTTTCCCAAATGATTGCTAACAATATGAAGGCCTATACTATTGGAGAAAATGTAATCAAACCTGCGTGTAAGGAAATGGTGCGAATAATGATTGAAGATGATGCGGCTCTTGAAATAGACAAGATACCCATGTCTAATGACACTATTACTCGTCGCATAAGTAATATCTACTGACATATTTGTCAGTAGATAAAAAGAACACACTGTAGAAAAAATGAAACTTTCTCGGTACACACTTCAAGTTGACGAGTCAACTGTTAGCGATGGAAAATGCTACATGATAGGATTTGTTCGTTTTGTTGATGGTTATAAACCAGTTTTTGTGTCTGAAAGAGTTAAAAACAAATACAAGAGGCAAAGACATTTTCGAAACAATCAATTTTTTTTTTGAAAATAATGGTATATTGTGGAGTGACTGTGTTGGAATATGCACTGATGGAGCTCCAAGTATGACCGGAAGTATCAAAGGGTTTGTTACACTCACTAAAATGAAAAACCCATTAATCGTTAAGACTCACTGTTTCATCCACAGAGAAACGCTGATGACAAAAACGTTGGGTAGTGAACTCAATTATATTTTGATTAATGCCGTTCGTATTGTCAACTACATTAAAGGAAAGCCCTTGAAGAGTAGGATTTTTGCCGAAATTTGTAATTCGATGGATGCTAGTTTTACAAATTTGCTGTATCATACCGATGTGAGGTGGTTATCGAGAGGAAAGGTCTTAGCACGTCTCTACGAACTTAAAGAGGAACTTTTTCTGTTTTTCATGGAAGAGAAGAATGAAGAATTTACAAGTTTTTTGGAAGATCACGATTGGATATCAAAATTTGCATACTTGGCTGACATTTTTCAGCATCTTAACTTAGTTAATTCTAGTTTGCAAGGGCCATTAGAGAATGTATTAACTTCCACCGACAAACTTTCAGCTTTTCAGGAAAAAATCTCTGTCTGGTGTACAAACTTAAGCAAAAACAAAATGTGTAGTTATTATTTTTCTGCGTACTGTATTTTTTATAGGGCTTGTATTTTATATTATTATTATTTTGATGTTAGGGAGACGTAGTGTTGGGTTATCGTAGATGAGGGTGACATGAATCCAAAAAGGTTGAGAACCACTGTCTTAACTTAATTACAGCACTGTTATGGAATAACTGTGACAGTAATAGATCTCCGTCCTAATAAACAAAATAGATAATTTATTATTTCATAGCTCAAATAAATAAAAACAAATTATCAGGAATAAACCTCTGTGTAAAATTTGACATGATCACTTGAAAATCCAATACGAACACAAAACCAATCGGGATAACTGTGTGCAAGTTTCGTATTTATCACTGTTATTGGAAGGCATATAATCGAAGTAATATGTTCACTAAAATTATACATACGTTCCACTAGCAATATTCGATAAGAAAGCCCAGTGGTTCCAAAATTGCGATAAAATGACTATAAAGGCATAGATACCTACCTCTTTCGTATTTTACGTAGTTCCGGGATATAGTATAAGACGTTCAATTCTAGGAATTTTAAAGTTGATTATAAATTCAAAAATCCGTATCTCGTGTCCAATTCAATATTTTCCTGGCATATTGGGTCTCAAAATACTCGAAAAACTTGGGGCTTTCATAATTTTAGGGTTTCGTTGATAAAAGGTTGAATTACCCTCAAATTTGAGGGGAGGGTTGAAATTTTTATATTCCTCTTTAACCCTTTCGTCATTTGGTCATTTTTGTCCTATTTAATATTTTCCTGGCATGTTGGGTCTCAAAATACTCGGAAAACTAAGAGCTTTCATAATTTTATAGTTTTGTTGACAAAAGGGTGGGTTGCTCCTACAATTGATGGGGGTTGAAATTTTTATATTTGGTCATTTTTGTCCAATTCAATAATTTCCTGGCATGTTACTCAAAAAACTCAGAGAGAGAGAGAGAGAGAGAGAGAGAAAGGGAGAGAGAGTGAGAGGGAGTGAGTGAGTGTGTGTGTGTGAGGGGTTGAAATTTTAAAATTCCTCTTTTAACTCTTTTGTTGTCTAGCAAAACTGTTGCCGTAATAGTTCTATTCAATTTCGAAATTTTCGATTATGATTAGTTAATTATTGTTTATTTGGTCAACCGAGATGTCTATTATTCTTTTCTCGTCCTTATCTTTCACATTCGAAATTAATACCATATAAGCTATATTTCATTCATAATGAAATTAATTAGCACGGACGTTTTCGCGGTAGGCACAAGCCACGAAACCCTTGGTGCTTTAATGTCCCTATTCACATTAGTCGCGTTCGCAAAGCCGTACCGCTTAGACGTGTAATGTACGCTCCGCCATTGTTTTTTCCGCCTGCCCGCAAAGGTTGGCCGATTTAAACCCGGTTTAAATTAAAAATTGCGTCTCATCTCGTACATTACATTCCGCAAAACTGCGTTTAAATCGTTTTTTTTTTTTTTTATAATGTAACCACGTGTTTTGTTTTTCGCGATATGTTATTGCGTTTTAATTCCGAAATCGTTTATCGCAAAACAGTTCGCGTGCGGGCCGGCGACGCATTCGAGTCGTCCCGATTGCGATGATTGCGTCGATTGCGACCATTCCAAGATTCCGGCATTATCAGTAAGTACAATTGATTGATTCATTAGTATATCCCTTTAACCACCACCACCGTCGCGCGTGCAAAACCGTTGTCGTAATCGTTCTACTCAGTTTCCATAATTTTGATTTTTTTAATATTAATTCTTCATTTTTTGACCAAATTTAGTTTTTAATTATTCTTTTCTCGTCCTTATTCTCATTCTTAAAAAAAATTTGTATTGTTCTTTTCCTGCTTCGTCTTTTTTGTAGTTCCGGGATATTTATGACGATCAATTCTAAAAAATTTTAAAGTTGATAATAATTTTAAAAATCGATATCTCGTTTCTAATTTAAAATGTTTTAGATTACGGCAACTGTTTTGCACGCGCGACGGTGGTGGTGGTAAAAGGGATATACTAATGAATCAATTGTACTTACTAATAATGCCGGAATCATGGGATGGTCGCAATCGACGTAATCGACGCATTCAACGCAATCGGGATGACTCGAATGGGTCACCGACCCTCACGCGACAGTTTGGCGATAAACGATTTTGGAAGTAACAATAGAAAAAGGCGGAAAACAAAATACGTGGTTACATTGTAAAAAAAAAGCTATTTAAACGCAGTTAGGCGGAAAGTAATGCACGAGATGAGACGCAATTTTTAATTTTAACCGGGTTTGAATCGGCCAAATTTTGCTGGCAGGCGGAAAAAACAACGACAGAACGTACATTAACACAGAATTCCTAAACTAGATTAAATAGTTAATATACAAGACGTAAGCATTGATAAGTATCCACATGAAAGGATTATATTGTACAATTAAAACGATTACGTACAGATAAATCGAAAAATTACAGATAAGATTTCCGTAAGTTAACAATAATTTACAGTAAACAAAAGAATTATACCTGGCATAATGGTATTTTAATATGATTTATGAAATATACCATAATAAAATATATAAATTACACATAAAACCAATATGGAAGATATTATTAAAATAATTGATTTACAAGAAACATTAAAAAAAAACCATTATATTGTACATTAATATAGCATACAATTAAGGTAACTAAAATAAGTGCTATATATTTTTTATTTTTACTCCAAAAGCAATAAACCTTACCTTTTTTTTTGCCAATTTATCAACTTTCGTGAGGCGTAAAAAGAATGAGTTTTCATCAACAAATTTTATTTAAATTACTTTCTTATAGTTATGGTTATAATTGGAGGGTTATGAATAATAATAATAAAAAATAATAATAGCTTTAGTTCTTTTATAATCATGGATCAGTATTTAAATACAATATACGCACAAAAAATATTATAATATACAAAGCTAGATATCAAACGATATAGTATACAAGCACTTGTATATTAATTATATTTATTCTATACTATACATTATGTAATATAACCTAATCTAACCTAACCTAAACGGATTAATAAGTGCTTACGAAAAAAACCAAATTAAAATTTCTCAGAATCAAATTTCCCAATACGTATCATAGGCATTATCTTAGGCATAATTATAGATTTTCAAGTAATCCATAAATAATTTAATTATTAATATCAGTTGTGCAACTAAACATAAAATATCTATCTAATTATAAGTAAAGAATAGTGTGCAGTTAATAAGCAAAACAGTAAACCAAATTTTAATCACGAATAAAAGACTTGTCATATATATAATTTATGTAGGAGTTATAGATGATTCAATATGTTTTATTGTGTATATAATGCGCATTAATACAAAATAATACGTCATTAAAGTGTTTACAAGTATTTTTATGTGCGATACGCAAATATATCATTATTTAAATATCTTTTTATAAAATTCATATAGTTATAAATAATTATTATACGATTTCACATAGTAAAAAAACTAAAATCTATATTGTTATAAATACATACGCTTTATGCTAGATTTACATTTTGTTAATAATATTTGAAAATTGATATTATTCATCATAATTCAAGTTTATTGATAAAACTAGTAAGTGCTTATGCACTTTATTAATAATTTTATTACAAATTATTGGATTCCTTTTTCAAAGGTAAGTTGAGAGTTAATAAATCTTAGACAAAAATAAACTGTTTAATGTTAAAAGGAATTATATGTAACAGACGTATAATTATAAAATACTCGTGTAAAACGATTATAATTTATAGTATACGTAAAAGATTTATAGATTATAAAATACGTTTTATAACGTACACAATGCAAATAATACTAAAACAATTAGCGATTTAACAGTTAACAGGTGTTTATAATTGAGGTGTGCATAAATTACACTATTCTGATATATTCTAAATGCAATCATATTGTCATTGTATATAATTAATACACTTTAGAATAATTATGTGTTTAACAGTATATCTATTTAAGTAGTAATAAACGTTAAAATTCATATTGTTTTCTATTAATATAGATTCTATTGTATAGATTTGAAACTTAAATTTTATGTACTAGATACTCATCAGGATGGCTTTACAATTCTTTCATATTTTACGATGTTTAAAATTATTTTTCATAATTTGGACGTATGTTGATAAAACAAGTAAGTATGAAGAAAAAAATTTTAACCACTTTACTGTTTTATTTTAATTGTTCCAAATCACTTCTGTTTGTTTTGAATCTCAAGAATTTTAAATTCATTGAGGGCTATCTTTGAAAACAAAGGTGTTGTTGAACAAAATGTACCACTATCCACAATTTCCGAACGATTTCTCCAAAGTTAATTGATTTGTATAATAGAATTTTGAGGATTGTTAATCCCTGGACATTCAAAATGAGCAGTATGATACTACTAAATTAGGTACAAGTTTACAAACAAAAGTATTAAACTTTATTTGAAACTGTTCAAGGGGTTAGAGATTTGTAAATTGTTCAGGTAAATATGTGTAATAAGTACACTAAAAATAAATCAGGGAGAAAAATATGGTGAAATGCGTACACCCCACCGACTATAAAAAATAGTAAGTAGGACCTTCTACATGTGTAGGTAAATGATAATTGTAAAAATTATTTAAATATTGTAGGTATAGAATTTATAAAGATTAACATTTTGTTTTGTACTTTGATATATAGAATAGAAGCGAAACGAGAGCACACACGAGAAATATAATATAGTCGCCGAGGGAGCCAGTTTTCGTAAGCGTCTGCTAGAGTCGTAGTATATATCCGTGAAAAAGAAGGATTGAATGAGAGAGCCGCTGAGTAAGTGAGTATCGAGGAGGAAATCGGACGTCTATAACTAGGAAAAAATGGACGATAGTGTGAGTGTGCTGTCTTCCGGATGACTAATATCAATTTTAATGTATGACAGATAAATTATTTAAATGGCTTAATGACTAATATAAATTGGGTAGGTTTGTGATTCGATACATGGTAAAACGGTCTCTCTAAGTTGAAATGCCTAAAAGGTATAAGTAATCGATAATTTCAGTGAATGGGTTAAAATTTTCTAATACCTTTTTTGACACTAAATTTGTATATCTTAAGGTATCATAGTTAGACGAATATTTCTTATTGAAAAACAAATTGGTTTGGATTGGGCTTCGATACATGGTTAAACGGTCTCTCAAAGTAAAATTCCCTAGGAGTTATGAGCAATTAAAAAATTGAGTAAAAGGATTAAAATTTTTAAATTCCTCTTCTAACCCTTTTGTCATTTAGTCATTTTTGACCAATAAAATATTATCCTGGCTTATTGGGTGTCAAAATACTCAGAAATCTCGGGGCTATCGTATATTTAGAGTTTTGTTGACAAAAGGGTAGTTTGCCCCGAAATTTGAGGGGGCGTTAAAATTTTCTTATTCCTTTTTACACCCTTTCAACATATTGAAATTTAACAATACATAACAAACTACAATGAAGATATAAGAATAATAAAATTTAATAAAATATAATACTACGAATGATATGATAATATCATTACAAATGTTTGTCATACACTTTAATTTGCTTGCCTCAATCGTGAAATCAAATGTAACAGTCTATCAATTGTAATATTATTTAGTTGGGTAGATATTTATTTATTTGATAAAATTATTATATTTTAACTAATGTTAAAAATAGTATTTTTACATGTTTAATTGTATATGTTTTAGATTCAATTACTCTGTCTGATTTAAAACAAGTATGTTGTGTTGATAATGGAGTAAATTCAATATATAGTTTAGGAAATGCTAGTCAATATTGTACAGCAATATCATCAATTGGTTCAAATTCTGTAAGTAAGTATTTACTTAAAATACAATTGCATTAAATTATACTCCGTTATTTAGTATATTTCAGTTATCTATTGAAACTAGAACAACTGTAACAATGAATAGTTTACATTGGTAAAATAAATCAAAAAGGGAACAATAGCCTTTTAAAAAAATGACAACCAATAAATGAAAGTATAGTTAAATAGTTTAGTTAAGTTAATTTACATCATGTCAATAAATATCAATCCCATAGTTTAGAGATCCCATGGATTTTTAAAAATAATATATTACATTATAATATATATATATATTATTTTAGTTATTATATATATATATATGAAATTAATTAAACTATTCATTAAACTTAATATTTTTAAACTTATTGGTAGTTTCTATACTTATAAATAATATGATAAATTGTATAGCAAACAAGAATACCATAATTATCCTAAGAGGAAAACTACCGTATCTAAAAGTTTATGATTATGAGGGCTACAAAGAAATGAAAAAACACATAGAGTCTGAGAATGCAACGACTTCATTTATAAATCAATTAGAAACAATGATATGTGAAGAAAAAATAGATGCAATGGCATTTGACAACTTTGATTCGGTGAATGCATTTTTGAATATTAAATAAATTTAATTTATAAGATAAGTTTAAAATAAAACCTTTGATTTTTGCTCTTAATTTTTTTTTTTAGGACTTACCAAATTTAACTATTGATATGGACTTTCAAAAAAAACTTCGAGATTTTTTTAAAAAGTTGAATGTGAAATTCTCCAATGTATTATTTGGATTGATAATTGCAAAAGAAAAAGAGAAAGTTAAAAATGGTAATTTTAAATATTCTCCTCTACTACTTTTTGGCCAACAATTTCGAATATGATTTATCAACGTTTAATAAATATATGTAATATATGTAATATATTTAACCCTCAAAAGCAAGACGAAATATCGTCTTGAGTAAAAAAAAAAGACGATATCTTCTCACCAGACTTAAGTCCACTGATGTAAGTGGGTTTGTGTGAACGTAGGATATTGTAAATAATCTAATTTGCATCTGTACGAAACAATTTTTCTCATAAGGCTAAATATACTTTTCAATTTCACCAAATAATACGAACCATATACATAATTTCAAATACCTAAAATTATGATGTTTTATGTGAATAATAATTTTATAAGTAAAACATAATTTTGGCACAAACAACTTGTTCAATATATTGACACATTGATCACCATAAGTTGTACTTAACGGTATAAAAGAAAACAATTGTGTATTAGTTAATTTTTTGCTATAACTATTAAACATTTCAATTTTATAAACATGTTAAAAATTATAGCATTTTGTTATTTTCGTGTTTTATGTGGATGACATTCAAGGCGATTTGAGATGATAATACATAGAAAATTGTAATACTTTTTTTAGTAAGGAATCAAAATATTTTACAGAACTAATTGTTTTTCCGTAAGCAATGATTTCTTCTTATGTGCAAATATTAATTTTAATAAACTACCATTCCAAAATAAGTATTTTTATAATCACATTTGAACATTATTATCCTTAAATTGTCTTATTAATTTTATTCATAATACCCAAGTAATTTTTAATCAGTATCCAATCCATGTTGCTACATTTCTATCGCTAAATATATGTTATATTTACTACGATAAATCGACTAACTAAATATAAGCTATATTTCTTCTTAAATGGAATAAATTCTTTTTATTCTTATTATTTTTCTTTAGGTTTCTATAATTTTTATTGCTTACGTACGTATAATATAAAAAGTATATAATAATTGTATTTTTTAGCTTATGTTCCGAGTATTCTTAAAGAGGGAGTTCAATTTTATATGATTCGATCCTTTTCATATTATAAGTGTAATAGAAATTCACGTCAAAAAGGAATGCCTAATACATCACCGGTGAAATCGATGGTAAGAAATTATTAGAATTTAAAGGGGATGCCATAACATGATTTTGGGTGTATAATGGAAATCAATCAACATCTGTTCTAAAGTTAAAGCATAAACTTTAATCTAAAAGTAGACAATATTCCCGAGGGCTAGACGATGTGTTTTATTTATTAATCTAAATATATAATTTTTCACATAATTCTAAAATAACGGCTATTTCAACAATATTATATAAATAAACCGTTTCAAAAATGAATTTACAAACAACGCATAGTGTTGATTTCTTTATCTAACACAAAAGTAATGTCGGATTTAAGATGACTGTCATTTTTTTTTTTTTTTTTGTAAGTTGCATTGGTTTAGCTATTTTTGTTATTTGTAATCATTGTGTTTTGTAATGATAAGTGGTTTTGTGGTTTTTAGTGATTGTTTGTGTAGTATCGCAATGAAAGGGTACAGAAAGTAACGGTGTGATTTGATTTTGTAAACTCACTACCAGAATAGTGAACATTAGGCATTCACTGTACGGAAATTCCGTACAATTCTTGAGCATTACATTGCATCAAACGAATTAACTGTTCGACGTTTGATCAAGAAATTTGAAGAAAGTGGTTATCTCGTTGACTAATCTCGTTTCGAGGAGACTAATCCTTTCCACCTCGATATTTTCTCATGAGGGTACTCTAAGTCAAGAGTATACCAGAACAAACTAAATATATGACTTAGAACATTAACAGGAAATATGACGTATACCCGACGAACTTCTTAGACCAATGTATGATCGGGATAGGGTCAATTTAACGGAACGAGTAATCGCCTGTAGGGCTAGTAGGAGTTATGGGGTGTCCGTTATGGATACCTGTTATGTATTTTCACGTTTAAAGCTAAATTTCTGAAGATAATGATATGTGATTTTGTTTTTATTTATAGAAAAAAATTGTATTTAGCAGTTTGAAATCCTGTGTTCTTTTTGAGACACCCTATATTATAGCGTATGTGGGTTGGCTTTATTTTACTCACTTTATGTAAGGTAGATTAGGTTATAATTAAATATTATATGACCAAATTTTAAATTAATATTTGATGATAATTTACTTCCAGGAAGATACTATAAAATTGTTAAAAGAAAATGAATTCGATTTGTGTAATGTCATATTAATTATACGCATAGTTGTAAATAATGTTTTATCATTGAAAGCTTCCGGGAAAGATGACACCTCATACACAACTGTAAGTGTTGAAGTGTTAAAGGTTCTCGTTATGATTGTGTAATGATTATACTTATGATAAAAATAGAGGTTCCTTAATTTTATGAATAAAATTTAGTGTAGCAATTCAATATTTAATTTATTATAACATTAATATATTAGTATTATTGATTTATATTTAAGCACTGTTCGACAAACCTTCCCAATGATTGGGCAAAATATTGTTCAGAGACTTTGGAGGGATTTTACGCAAAAGTAAGAAAACAATTTTATTGGAAAGCAATAATATTTGTAAATTTTAATGTCAATATAATACACTAAAATTAATTATTAGTTCTGTTGTACGATGATAATGGTTTACACCCTAAGACATAATACTATCGATAGTAAAAATGTCTTATTGCAAAAACGCAAAAGCAAGATAATGTAAACAATGTGAATAAATAATAATATAAGCAATCCCGAATAGATTGAATATATATTGTGAAATATAATAATGTACAAAACCGCTTACATAATTTATACCATTTTACAGTTTATATATTTTACAAATTATTATTATTAAATAACATTACATTATTTTCTATTGTAGTAATGATTGCTCATATTGTTATTCGTTCATATTGGATTTAATCATTTTTTTAGTCTCTTATTTTACTTGCACGGCATTGCTTCAAATAGAATACGGTAATAGAACAAATGAATTTGGGAATGTAAAAGATAGATAACGATAAACAAAAAAAGTGTCACAAAGCAAAATAAAAAATGAAAAAAGCATAAAGTGAAATATTAGTTTTATGAAAACAGAATTATTAAAAAATAATTTTATATCCCAAAAGTTAAAAAAAAAAATTGTACTATTATTGTTGAATTAATTCATTATTACGATAATTATACAATTTTTACCCGTATGGTACAAGAAGCATAAGCAAATGTAATAGGAATAAAACAATAGTATAGGCGAATAGTATTAAAAGTATTTACAATAGTCCCTACTTATATAATAACACTAATATTATATCCGATTGAACCTCTTGTATTTTGTTAGTGTTCCTTTTTTTTTAGATCTCCCCAGAGCAGGATTCCGTAGGTCCATATTAGGATCTATGTGTGTGGAGGAAATGGATTTTTCGGCTGCGTATTAGGCAACTGATGTATCAGGATGTGTAGGTTTGTCTGCGGTGTATATATTATATAGAGTGAGAGTTAGAGCTGACGGCAATAAAACGTTCAATTAATTAAGAAGTTAGGAGGATGTAGTATAAAGGAAGTAGTATTTTTTTTTAGTTTGTAAAATAGCTGCATGATGTGTTCTAAATGTTTCGGCTTTGTCTGTGTCATTTATTGCACAGGTTTCATTTTGATTTTTTAGTAGAGAAACGAATGATTAATGTTTACGTATTTTTTGAGTAGCTCTCCAGAGTGATACTTTTTTGATAAAGTTATCGGAATGTTGATGACCTACTCTTATTAGTGGGTGCACATAGGTTGTAAAACCATTATTATCGAAGTGATACCTAGTTTTTTGCCACGTAGCCCGAGCGCTTCTCTTTTGCACAATTGGCTATATTATGTGAATGTGAAGTTTGAGCTGGATTTATTTAAGGGGAAGAGTTTCATATGCATGAGCTCCAGGCAGCAAATTGAGAAGAGGTTTTTGAGAAGAGGTTGTTGACAGTCTCATCGATATCTGTATCTATATTTAGGCGAATGCTTAAATTAATTTGATTAATTAGGTTTGAATAAAATGCTTTCCATTTCGTTACCGCCTACGATAAAAGTATTGCCAAAGGATTTAAAAAAATCTTTTCAATTTTAATGCGGAGATGGAATGCTTAGGATGGCAGTATGCTGATGTTATTGTAATCGGTGTGTGACCAAGTGTTATATGAATGCAATTTGCTTGAATATGTGGTTCATTATATAGGGGAAGTGGGTGTAAAAGAATTGAGGATTTTATAAATATTCTGCACCTCTTTGAACAGTGCCGTCGGGGTGGTTTGTATATAGATGGTGTATCCTGATATGAAGATTTTGATGCGAGTTGTTAAGTGGGCTTCCGATATAAGAGCGATATCTAGTGGCATTTCTTGTAAAGTTAAGAGTATATTATTGTGATGATTTTTATGGCTATTAAAATTTCATAAAACTAATAATAATGATATAATATGATAATTATTAATTAAATTTACCAGAATTTCTAGTGTATATAATTTTTTTTATCACATATTTTACTTTCTATCAATGACTTGCAAATCAAATATGGTACAAAAAACGAATGTTTTTGGAATAGTCAGTACCAGTAAAACGATTAGCAAATTTGATAAATATCACAACAGAAGACATTATATAAATAAATAAATAAAGAATATCAATAAACAAAATATCAGTAATATCAAAACAAAAAGATTTTAAAATCATTAAATATCTTAATAATAATACAAAAAAAATTCGTTTTATTGTTGTTAATATATTTATCATAAATTTTGCAATTTTTTTTAATTTTGGATAATTCCTAAATAATCAAAGTATAATTAGAAAAAACAATATTTTTCATTTAAATTCACATCTCTTTCATGCTATTTACTTTGCTATATTATGAGGAAACCAGAGATTATATTACTGTTCAGATAATACGAATAGATAACTTATAACTAAACTATTCCCAAAAATAATATTTTTGTTAAAATGTTTTTAATGTTCATCATTCTTTTAACGAGATGGTGCATTTTCAAGTTTTCATTCTGTTGATAAGGTAATACCCTAAAGCTACGGAATGTCAATGTAAAATTAATAAAGGGTAGTAAAAATGTTTTTAAACTTATGATTATCTTACATTTGGTGTGTCTCTGTATGTTGACATAAGGGCTACCTGTAACATAACGTTGTGTATTAGCCTGATTTTTAATATAAATTAATATCAGCGTTTAGGGGTCCGGACATAACCACATAATTTTTTCAAAAAGACAATTTTAACAAAGTTATCAAATTATATATAAACATGAAAACTGGATGCCTTCAACGAAATTGATTCCATCTAGTTTTTAATCAAATAGGGCTTGTTAGATCATATGATTAATGGACTTACTATATAATCCCATCTTGAAGTCTGAAAGTTATCAATATTTTGTATGCGATAAAATCAATGCACTTTGAACGATATGAATAATTCTTATTCTACTAATAGCATTCAATTAAATTATAAACAACCGTTAACATTATACTTATGCAATTGAACTACTCAATATAAGAGGTTAATGAAAATGGTTCATCAATTAAAATAAACCCTTGGATAATGATGATCATAAACTCTTCCTATCCTTAAGCTCATATTAACATATCTAGTTGAAAATGGTATCTGAAATATAAGTGAATTAATACCCAAACTAATACGACACATTTGACATAATCGAATTGAGTTTATGGGCTTAATGAACCTTCACCCTCCTTCCTTTCTTACAACTAGTAGACGAGGTAAATGTTACTTTAAATCTCTAGTGACATACTTGATAATTTTCGTTACATTTTGATAACATTTAAACATAATATTTTTATTCTAGTGGGCCAATTTCATAGACGTAATTACTTGTATAAATGAACACTAAATACTTTTTTAAAAATATATTTATTATATGCGATTAATTTTATCATAGGGAATGTTAATCTATCGTTACAAAATGCTCGGAGCTTTCCTATACTCTATAGATAATGATGATTATGGTAACAAGTGCGAATGTGGAACCTTCGCTGCGTTGAACGTCATCAATGCTGGTATAAATAGATCTATTAAAATACAAAGCTGTCCAACATGGGGCCTCTTACCCAGGGAAAAATCCAAAACCAATGGCACCGGAAAGTAACTTCTTGCATTATTGAATTTCCACAATATTGTTGGATGAATAAAAATAAAATATTTTTGGAATAAACCAACAATTGTATTTTTTTTTTTAATTTTATCGACTTATAAACAGACAAAAATATGTTTTATATTGATTTTACATATATATTGTTCTACTTTATGGGTAATGTTCTATATTATGACAAGCATTACATCTTGTTTATGGACATAAATTCATAAAGGGTTGTGATTATTTTCAAACCAATTATGATCCTGTAGTTAAACCTAAGAATTACATAATACTTAGATTAGTACCTGTTTAGGCTGGTCTCTATTTTTGTTGTTTCTTGGGATTGGGTGAGGTTTGACAGGCGGAGCAGAATTTTTCCCATTGTATATTTTTCGCTATCTGTATAGAGGCATCATACTAATCAGATGATTCATTCTATAAAAATAACATTAGGCAATATGGTTATAAAAAATAATAGTTTTACTATAATTATTTACTTACATTACTGTTAATCTGAGTATGTTTATTCTGAGTTACCATTGTTTGTTACATTGGTTTTTTTAATAATAAAAAATAAATAATTGTTAAAGTCGAAGTGATTTTTAAATCGCAAAAACCTGAACACTTGTTGAGCATGGCTTGGATATTAAGAAAATATGTTCATTAACCTGACCCAAACAATACGTGGATAAGAATTACATTTTTCTGTATTACTGAAAAAATAGAAAATCTCTCTTAACAGGAGCAAGATGAATTAATTGGCCATGTAAATAACGGAGTGATGAATAATATTTTCAACTATAAAAAAAATTAATTGATTTTTTAATATCTGATCAAACTGATCAAAAGCAACTGGCCGAGAAAGCTTTAAGACATTTGATCCCCTACTGCACAACATATAGAAGTTAACAGGCTTTACCTTCCTACTGTTGCATGAAAAACAAATGTCGTAATAAACATAATATTGACGCTGATTTAATACTAAAAATATCTAGTATGCAGTTGAACTAGGACGAGATTTTTAACAAAAAAGAACATGGTTTGCTAAAGTCATCTAGCGGTGAAACACAAAAACTGCAGCAAACGACATTAGAGATTAATATCAGATATGTGATAAGAACCCAAACAACCATTGATAACAGCGATAGCAGTGAAAGCAGCGATAAGAGCTTGATAATAGGAGGTAATATGTCTTATTTACGTGATAACAGGTGTGTGGTGATATGGTAGCGTGGAAAAAGAGTAAATTTATAGTCAAATATGAAATGTACAATCAATATAGGCGGGGAAGGGCAAAAGTTCGCGAGGACCCAAAAACTTCCGTTTCACCCTACTTGGGACTTTTTATAAAAATTCTAGTTTTATCATCTATTGAATATACCTAATGATTTGTTAAACTAAAAAATTCGTGCAAAAATCAACTAAATTTTCCATCTGAAAAGAATTTGTTTTCGTGCTGAATTCTTCTTCCGCCAATAAATCCTTTAATGTACTCATAATTTTAAATGTGACCATTTTATGTCGTAAATCTAATCAGTGATAATTAAGTACACGAAAACAGGCCATTTGAAATGGCAGATAGCTACCCAAAATTTGTTTGTTTGTATAACCACCCAAATATATACATTGTCACTTCATTATATAATAATAATATAAACGATTCCCAAATAGACAAAAATAACACAAAAATATTATTCAATTCATATCAAATTGTAAAGAATTCAAAACACTTTTATGTTTTGGAACGCTGTAAGGATGCCATTAAACTAATTTAAATAGTTAATATACAAGAGGTATGCATTCATTGGTATCCACATGAATCGATTATATTGTATAATTATAATGATTATGTACGGATAAAACGAACAATTACAGATAAATTTTCTGTAAATGTACAATACTATACAGTCAACAAAATAATTATAGCAGGCACCATGTTATTGTAATATGATTTATGAATCTAACCATAATTTAATATATAAATTATACATAAAAACAATATGATAGATATTATTTAAATAATAGATATCCAAGAAACATTATTATATATTATTTGAGCATACAAGTAAGGTTATTATAAAATAAGTGCTATATATTTTTTATTATTTCTCCAAAAACAATAAACTTTCTTTTTTTTGCAAATTTATCAACCCTCGTGAAGCGTAATAAGAGAATGAGTTTTCATCACTATATTTTATTTAAATTACTTTCCAATTGTTATGATTATAATAGGAGTGTCATGAATAATAATAATAAAAAAATAATTATAACATTTGTTCTCTTATAACCGAGTATCAGTACTTAAAAACAATATATGTACACAAATTATTATAATATACAAAGAAAGTTACGTATACAAGCTCTTGTATATTGATTATATTTATTCTATCCTTTGTCTCTTTTCGCGTATCTCCTATCACAAATTAAAATCAATCCCGTTTTCTTTTTTACGCTATTACACCAGTGCCCGGATTCTTATAAAAAAAAAATCACAATAACAATAAGTTCACAAAACTATTTTGGATAAAAGAAAATTACTCTGTTATACCATTTATCACCTTAAGGTAAATACATTATATTACATAACCTAATCTAATCTAAACTAAACGGATTAATAAGTGCCTGCGACAAAAAAATTAATCAAAATTTCCTTGAATCAAATTTAAACTAAATCAAACCGAACCTGTATCATAAGCATTATCTTAGGCATAATTATAGATTTTCAAGTAATCCATAAATTATTTTTATATTAATATCAGTTGTGCAACTTAATATATAATATCTATCTGATTATAAGTAGAGAATAGTGTGCAGTTAATAAGCATAACAGTAAACCAAATTTTAAACACGAATAAAAGATTTGTGTAATAATTTATGTAAGAGTTTTAGATGATTCAATATGTTTATTGTTTATATAATGCGCATTAAAACAAAATAATATGTCATTAAAGTGTGTTAACACTTTTTATGTGCGATTCGCAAATATATCATTATTTAAATGTTTTTTATAAAATTCATATTGTTATAAATAATTATTATATGTTATCACATAGTAAATAAACTAAAATCTACATTGTTATAAATAGATATGCATTATGCTAGATTTACATTTTGTTAATAATATTTGAAATTTATACTTATTTATCATACTTCAATTGTTTATTGATAAAATTAGTAAGTGCTTGTGCACTATATAAATAAGTTTATTACAAATTATTGGATTCCTTTTTCAAAAGTTAATTGATAGTTAATAAATCTAAGACAATAATAAACTGTCTAATTTTAATAGGAATTATATGTAACAGTCGTATATTTATAAAATACTCGTGTAAAAAGATTATAATTTATACTATACATAAAAGATTTATAGATTATAAAATGTGTTTTATAATGTACACAATGCAAATAATACTAAAAAAAATTAGCGATTTAACCGTTAACAGGTGTTTATAATTGAGGTGTGCATAAATTACACTATTCTAATATATTTTAATGCAATCAAATTGTCATTGTATATTATCAATACACTTTAGAATAATTATTATTATGTGTTTAACAGTATATCTATTTAAGTAGTAATAAACGTTAAAATTCATATTGTTTTCTATTAATATAGATTCTATTGTATACATTTGATACTTAAATTTTATGTACTAGATACTCATCAGGATGGTTTTACAATTCTTTCATATTTTACGATGTTTAAAATTATTTTTCATAATTTGGACGTATGTTGATAAAACAAGTAAGTATGAATAAAAAAATTTTAACCACTTTACTGTTTTATTTTAATTATTCCAAATCACTTCTGTATGTTTTGAATCTCAAGAATTTTAAATTCAGCGAGGGCTATCTTTGAAAATAAAGGTGTTGTTGAACAAAATGTACGACTATCCACATTGTTGCATTAAGGTATGTTGCTGCCCCGGGGCACTTAAATAAATGCTATACTTGAGAAAACTTCCAATACATTATTTTTCAATGAAACGCGTTTTATTATAGATTTGTATACAAATATAATGATTTTATTTCTGTGGTGTGAAGTATAGGAAACGATATTTACAAAAATACTAAATTGTTATAAATTAAAAGTAATATCATCAAAGTATATGCAATGGATATTATTTTAATTTGTATTACCTGTTTGTCTACCTAAATTATGTTATAACTATGCCGTCCACTATTCACCTTAAACTTTACCTGTTGTTTTAGTGTATAATGTTGAAATATATATGGTTAAGTGTATCAATACAAATTCTGTTTATATATAAATATATATTTTTGTAATAGATAATAATTCAGACTTTTTTTGTAACTTTTATTGTAATTAATGTCTTCTTTAAGCAGCGAGCAAAACAATTTTTAAAAAAAGTCGGAGCAGTTGCTTACACGCAGTGAAGATTAAATCTACACAACCATATATAATAACAGGCAGGTACTATAAAGATTACCGTCCCTGATATATGTCATATATGGACCACATCTTATCCCATTTCTCTATAAAAAAAAATTATTGTTTTAGTATCACATTATTTACAAGATAGACGTTAGTCTTTAAATTTATATATTCAAATAACCCGTAATACGTATAGTAAATTTAAAAATTAATGTAATAAAATACAATATTTAAATTAACAAAATATAAATAATAAAATTAATTATTAAATGCATTGATTGCAATAAAACAAAATTTTCAAATATAATATTTTGTCGCAATCATCCATTTCATGAAAATAGTATAAAACACTATTACGCGAATTTGACATAGTGTAATGTTTTACAATGTAATCGATCACTTCGTATTTTAATATAAAATATTAACAAAACTAAGGTTGTAATACTATTTCATTTTAACAATGCAAGTAGTATTTTCCGAACAATTTGTCCAAAGTTAATTGTTTTGTACAATAGATTTTTGAGGATAGTTAAACCCTGGAATTCAAAACGTGCAGTATAATATTTTAAATTAGGTACAAGTTTACAAACAAAACAATTAAACTCTATGTGAAACTGTTTAGGGGGTGAGAGATTTGTAAATTGTTCAGGTATATATGTGTAATAAGTAAACTAAAAATAAATCAGGGAGACAAACATGGTGAAATGCGTACACCCCACTGACCTTATAAATTACTAAGTAGGACCTTCTACATGTGTAGGAAGTATGAGGTATGAATTATTTTAATATTGTAAGTATAGGATTAATAAACAATTAACTTTTTCTTTTATACTTTGATATATGTTAAATAAAAACGAGAGCATACAAGAGGAATATAATATTATCGCTGAAGGAGCCAGTTTCCGGAAGTGTCTGCCAGAGTCGTAGTAGTTATCCGTGAAAGAGAATGAGTGAATGAGGGATCCGAAGAGTGAGCGAGTATAGAGGAGGAAATCGGACGTTTATAAATAGGAAAAAAATGGATGATAGTGTGTGTGCTGTTTTCCGGTAGACTGATATCAATTATAATGTATGAAAGATAAAGTATTTAAATGACTCAATGACTAATAGAATTTAACAATGCATTAAAAATTACAATAAAGATATATGCATAATATAATGTTATAAAATATAATACTAAGAATGTTATGATAATATCATTACAAATGCTTGTCATACAAAACGATAAGCTTGCCACAATCATGAAATGAAATGTAACATTCTATAAATTTTAAAATTTTTTAGTTCAGACATGGGTAGATATTTAATTATGTTATGTAATTATAATATTTTTATCAATGTTAAAAATGGTGTTTATCACATGTTTTACTGTATATGTTTTAGATTCAATTTGTCTGTCTGATTTAAAACAAGTATGTGTTATTGAAAACGGAGTAAATTCAATATATAGTTTAGGAAATGCTAGTCAATATTGTACAGCAATATCATCAATTGGTTCAAATTCTGTAAGTAAGTATTTACATAAAATACAATTACATTCAATTATACTCCATTATTTAGTATATCCATACATAATAGATCTTTATAGAATTAAACTATATTAATTAGTACTTATATATAACTTACATATATACCATACAGAAAAACTCGTTAAGCGCTTCGAACCCGGATATCTATAATTAGACTTGTATATTATTGTTGACTCTGGGTTTTGTAATTTTTTTTTCGTTTGTGGGTTACCTATGGAATACTAGAAATTAAAAATCGTATTTTATAAACATTCTTAAGATTAAATTAATTTGATTGATAGATATGGATTAATATAGGTGTAAATATTTCGTAAAAATTCGAAGCATTTCCATATTCAATAAAGTTTATTGCAAAAAAGAAATTAGGAAATTAACATACTTTTAACATCTAAACTATAACTTAAATTTAAACATTTTAATAATTATATATATATATATATATATATGAAATTAATTAAACTATTCATTAAACTTAATATTTTTAAACTTATTGGTAGTTTCTATACTTATAAATAATATGATAAATTGTATAGCAAACAAGAATACCATAATTATCCTAAGAGGAAAACTACCGTATCTAAAAGTTTATGATTATGAGGGCTACAAAGAAATGAAAAAACACATAGAGTCTGAGAATGCAACGACTTCATTTATAAATCAATTAGAAACAATGATATGTGAAGAAAAAATAGATGCAATGGCATTTGACAACTTTGATTCGGTGAATGCATTTTTGAATATTAAATAAATTTAATTTATAAGATAAGTTTAAAATAAAACCTTTGATTTTTGCTCTTAATTTTTTTTTTTAGGACTTACCAAATTTAACTATTGATATGGACTTTCAAAAAAAACTTCGAGATTTTTTTATAAAGTTGAATGTGAAATTCTCCAATGTATTATTTGGATTGATAATTGCAAAAGAAAAAGAGAAAATTAAAAATGGTAATTTTAAATATTCTCCTCTACTACTTTTTGGCCAACAATTTCGAATATGATTTATCAACGTTTAATAAATATATGTAATATATGTAATATATTTAACCCTCAAAAGCAAGACGAAATATCGTCTTGAGTAAAAAAAAAAGACGATATCTTCTCACCAGACTTAAGTCCACTGATGTAAGTGGGTTTGTGTGAACGTAGGATATTGTAAATAATCTAATTTGCATCTGTACGAAACAATTTTTCTCATAAGGCTAAATATACTTTTCAATTTCACCAAATAATACGAACCATATACATAATTTCAAATACCTAAAATTATGATGTTTTATGTGAATAATAATTTTATAAGTAAAACATAATTTTGGCACAAACAACTTGTTCAATATATTGACACATTGATCACCATAAGTTGTACTTAACGGTATAAAAGAAAACAATTGTGTATTAGTTAATTTTTTGCTATAACTATTAAACATTTCAATTTTATAAACATGTTAAAAATTATAGCATTTTGTTATTTTCGTGTTTTATGTGGATGACATTCAAGGCGATTTGAGATGATAATACATAGAAAATTGTAATACTTTTTTTAGTAAGGAATCAAAATATTTTACAGAACTAATTGTTTTTCCGTAAGCAATGATTTCTTCTTATGTGCAAATATTAATTTTAATAAACTACCATTCCAAAATAAGTATTTTTATAATCACATTTGAACATTATTATCCTTAAATTGTCTTATTAATTTTATTCATAATACCCAAGTAATTTTTAATCAGTATCCAATCCATGTTGCTACATTTCTATCGCTAAATATATGTTATATTTACTACGATAAATCGACTAACTAAATATAAGCTATATTTCTTCTTAAATGGAATAAATTCTTTTTATTCTTATTATTTTTCTTTAGGTTTCTATAATTTTTATTGCTTACGTACGTATAATATAAAAAGTATATAATAATTGTATTTTTTAGCTTATGTTCCGAGTATTCTTAAAGAGGGAGTTCAATTTTATATGATTCGATCCTTTTCATATTATGAGTGTTATAGTAAACCACATCAAAAAGGAATGCCTAATACATCACCGGTGAAATCGATGGTAAGAAATTATTAGAATTTAAAGGGGATACCATAACATGATTTTGGGTGTATAATGGAAATCAATCAACATCTGTTCTAAAGTTAAAGCATAAACTTTAATCTAAAAGTAGACAATATTCCCGAGGGCTAGACGATGTGTTTTATTTATTAATCTAAATATATAATTTTTCTCATAATTCTAAAATAACGGCTATTTCAACAATATTATATAAATAAACCGTTTCAAAAATGAATTTACAAACAACGCATAGTGTTGATTTCTTTATCTAACACAAAAGTAATGTCGGATTTAAGATGACTGTCATTTTTTTTTTTTTTTTTGTAAGTTGCATTGGTTTAGCTATTTTTGTTATTTGTAATCATTGTGTTTTGTAATGATAAGTGGTTTTGTGGTTTTTAGTGATTGTTTGTGTAGTATCGCAATGAAAGGGTACAGAAAGTAACGGTGTGATTTGATTTTGTAAACTCACTACCAGAATAGTGAACATTAAGCATTCACTGTACGGAAATTCCGTACAATTCTTGAGCATTACATTGCATCAAACGAATTAACTGTTCGACGTTTGATCAAGAAATTTGAAGAAAGTGGTTATCTCGTTGACTAATCTCGTTTCGAGGAGACTAATCCTTTCCACCTCGATATTTTCTCATGAGGGTACTCTAAGTCAAGAGTATACCAGAACAAACTAAATATATGACTTAGAACATTAACAGGAAATATGACGTATACCCGACGAACTTCTTAGACCAATGTATGATCGGGATAGGGTCAATTTAACGGAACGAGTAATCGCCTGTAGGGCTAGTAGGAGTTATGGGGTGTCCGTTATGGATACCTGTTATGTATTTTCACGTTTAAATCTAAATTTCTGAAGATAATGATATGTGATTTTGTTTTTATTTATAGAAAAAAATTGTATTTAGCAGTTTGTAATCCTGTGTTCTTTTTGAGACACCCTATATTATAGCGTATGTGGGTTGGCTTTATTTTACTCACTTTATGTAAGGTAGATTAGGTTATAATTTAATATTATATGACCAAATTTTAAATTAATATTTGATGTTAATTTACTTTCAGGAAGATACTATAAAATATTTAAAAGAAAATGAATTCGATTTGTGTAATGTCATATTAATTATACGCATAGCTGTAAATAATGTTTTATCATTGAAACATTCTGGGAATGATAACTCCTCGTACACAACTGTAAGTATGGATGTTTTAAAGATTCTTGTTATGATTGTGTAATGATTATACTTATGATAAAAATATAGGTACATTAATTTTATGAATAAATTTTAGTGTAGCAATTCAATATTTAATTTATTATAACATTAATATATTAGTATTATTGATTTATATTTAAGCACTGTTCGACAAACCTTCCCAATGATCAGGCAAAATATTGTTCAGAGACTTTGGAGGGATTTTATGCAAAAGTAAGATAACAATTTTATTGGAAAGCAATAATATTTGTAAATTTGAATGTCAACATTATATACTAAAATCAATTATTAGTTCTGTTGTACGATTATAATGGTTTTACACCCTAAGACATAATACTATCGATAGTAAAAATGTCTTATCGCAAAAACGCAAAAGCAGGATAATGTAAACAATGTGAATATAGTATATAAGCAAATATAAGCAAACCGGAATAGATTGAATATAGATTGTACAATATAATAATGTACAAAACCGCTTGCATAATTTATATTATACTGTTTAATTTATATTTTACTGTTTATATATTTTACAAATTATTATGATAAAATAACATTACTATATTTTCTATTGTAGTATTGTTTGCTCATATTGTTATTTTTTCATATTGTATTCAATCATTTTTTTAATCTCTTATTTTACATGCACGCTATTGCTTCCAAAAGAAATACGGCTTAAAAACAAATGCATTTGAGAATGTAAAAGAAAGATAACGATAAATAAAATAAGTTTCACAAAGCAAAGAAAATAAATGAAAAAAGTATAAATCGAAATATTAGTTTTATGAAAACAGAATTATTAAAAAATAATTTTATATCCCAAAAGTTTAAAAAAAAATATACTATTATTGTTGAATTAATTCATTGATACCAAAATTATACAATGTTTACCGGTATGGTACAAGAAGCATAAGTGAATGTAATAGGAATAAAACAATGGTATAGGCGAATAGTATTAAAAGTATTTTCAATAGTCCCTACCTCTATACTAACACTAATATTATATCCGATTTAACCACTTGTACTTTGTTAGTGTTCCTTTTTTTTTAGATCTCCTCAGAGCAGGATTCCGTAGGTCCATATTAGGATCTATGTGTGTGGAGGAAATGGATTTTTCGGTTGCGTATTAGGCAACTGATGTATCAGGATGTGTAGGTTTGTCTGCCATGTATACGAGGTATGACAATAAAATAACGAGACTTTTTGAATAAAAGTTGTTTATTTTTAAAATGTTATAATTTAATGATTATCATCTTCAAAGTACATTCCCTCAGCATCAATACACTGTTGCATACGTCGCTGCCATTCTTGAAAACAGTGTTGCCAATTGCTTTCATTCAGCCCTTTTAGAAGTTCTGCCGTTTTCACTTTTACGTAATCAACTGTTTGAAAATGGGTTCCTTTTAATAAACTTTTAATTTTTTTGAATAAGAAGAAGTCACAAGGAGCAAGGTCTAGCGAGTACGGGGGATGTTGAAGTACAGAAATTTTTTTTTCAGTTAAAAAACGTTGAATTGAAAATGCACTGTGAGCTGGAGCATTGTCTTGGTGAAGAACCCAGCCATTTTTCCATAGATCTGGTCGCTTCTTTTTGACACGTTCTCTTAATTTAATTAATACCTCTTTATAATAATATTGATTGACTGTTTGCCACTAGGAACCCATTCAACAAAAATTATTCCCTTAATGTCAAAGAAAACAATGAGCATTGCTTTGAATTTCGACTTGCTCATTCGTACTTTCTTCATTCTTGGGGAAGTTGGTGTCTTCCAATGCATGGATTGCCTTTTAGTTTCAGGATCATATGTAAAAATCCATGTTTCATCACACGTAATAATATTATTTATAAAAGATGGATCGTCTTTGATGATTTTTAAGGTGTCTGAACAAATTTCTTTTGATTGAATTTTTGATCAATCGTTAAATTTTTAGGGACCATTTTAGCACACACTTTTTTCATATTTAAATTTTCAACTAATATTTTACGAACACTTTCTCTATCAATATTTACCATCTCTGCTACAGCTCTAACACTTAATCGACGATCTTGCCGAATAATTTTGTCGATTTTTTCAACGTTTTAGTTTGTTGAAGACGTGGTAGGACGTCTAGAACGATCATCGTCTTCGACGTCCTCCCTTCCACTACAAAACCGTTTGTGCCATTCAAAAACACGAGCTCTTGATAAACATTCTTCACCATAAACTTCACATAACATACGAAACGATTCCGCGGCAGTTTTTTTTAATTTAACAAGAAATTTAATGTTAACACATGTTGTTCGATTTTTATATCTAACATTTTTCGGCAGTATAGTCGAACTCGCACTAATAACAAGGCTACTAACGTATAAGAAAATGAATTGATGCCATCAGTGTTCATAGTACTTTTAGATAAGTGTTTTCTAATCATATTTCAATAATCATATTATAGATAACGTTAATAGTTTAGGTTATATTTAGAAAGTCTCGTTATTTTATTGTCATGCCTCGTATATTACATAGAGTGAGAGTTAGAGCTGACGGCAATAAAACGTTCGATTATTGAAGAAGTTAGGAGGAGGTAGTATAAAGGAAGTAGTATTTTTTTTTAGTTTGTAAAATAGCTGCATGATGTGTTCTAAATGTTTCGGCTTTGTCTGTGTCATTTATTGCACAGGTTTCATTTGATTTTTTAGTAGAGAAACGAATGTATTATGTTTATGTATTTTTTGGATAGCTCTCCAGAGTGATCCGTCTTTGACAAAGTCATCGGAATGTTGATGACCTACTCTTATTAGTGGGTGCACATAGGATGTAAAAACATTATTATCGAAGTGATAACTAGTTCTTTGCCACTTAGCCCGAGCGCTTCTCTTTTGCATAATTGGCTATCTTATGTGAATGTGAAGGTTGAGCTGGATTTATTTAAGGGGAAGAGTTTCATATGCATGAGCTCCAGGCACAAATTGAGAAGAGTTTTTGAGGTTGTTAACAGTCTCATCGATGTCTGTATCTATATTTAGGCGAATGCTTAAATTAATTTGATTAATTAGGTTTGAATAAAATGCTTTCCATTTCATTATGCTTTAGTATAAAGAGGTCGTAGCTGGATAGTCTGGGGGTTTGGAATATAAAATCAAAAGTATTGATGAGTGATCTGAAATTGTATTTTGGAGATTTTCAATTGAGCAATTAAATCTATTTGGTATTTTATTGATGAAAATGACCAAAATATCGGTTTGTTTTCTCGGTGAGATTTGCCAGTAAGAGTCACATGGAGTAAATAGAACATTGAATTTTTTACTGTCAGTTATTTGTTTTAGTGAGTTTCCACGGGGTGAGTTCGAATGACTGCCTCATTGTATTTGATTAGCATTCAGGTTACCGCCTACGATAAAGGTATTGCCCAAGGATTTAAAAAAATCTTTTAAATTTTAATGCGGTGATGAAATGCCTAGGATGGCAGTATGCTGATGTTATTGTAATCGGTGTGTGACCAAGTGTTATTTGAATGCAATTTGCTTGAATATGTAGTTCATTATATAGGGGAAGTAGGTGTAAAAGAATTGAGGATTTTATAAATATTCTGCACCTCCTTGAACAGTGCCGTCGGGGTGGTTTGTATATAGATGGTATATCCTGATATGAAGATTTTAATGCGAGTTGTTAAATGGGTTTCGGATATAAGAGCGATATCTAGTAATATTTCTTGTAATGTTAAGAAAATATAAAAGAGATGATTTTTATGGCAATTAACGTTCTATAAAACTATTAATAATGATATAATATGATAATTATTAATTAAATTTACCAGAATTTCTAGTGTATATAATTTTTTTTATCACATATTTTACTTTCTATCAATGACTTGCAAATCAAATATGGTACAAAAAACGAATGTTTTTGGAATAGTCAGTACCAGTAAAACGATTAGCAAATTTGATAAATATCACAACAGAAGACATTATATAAATAAATAAATTAAGAATATCAATAAACAAAATATCAGTAATATCAAAACAAAAAGATTTTAAAATCATTAAATATCTTAATAATAATACAAAAAAAATTCGTTTTATTGTTGTTAATATATTTATCATAAATTTTGCAATTTTTTTTAATTTTGGATAATTCCTAAATAATCAAAGTATAATTAGAAAAAACAATATTTTTCATTTAAATTCACATCTCTTTCATGCTATTTACTTTGCTATATTATGAGGAAACCAGAGATTATATTACTGTTCAGATAATACGAATAGATAACTTATAACTAAACTATTCCCAAAAATAATATTTTTGTTAAAATGTTTTTAATGTTCATCATTCTTTTAACGAGATGGTGCATTTTCAAGTTTTCATTCTGTTGATAAGGTAATACCCTAAAGCTACGGAATGTCAATGTAAAATTAATAAAGGGTAGTAAAAATGTTTTTAAACTTATGATTATCTTACATTTGGTGTGTCTCTGTATGTTGACATAAGGGCTACCTGTAACATAACGTTGTGTATTAGCCTGATTTTTAATATAAATTAATATCAGCGTTTAGGGGTCCGGACATAACCACATAATTTTTTCAAAAAGACAATTTTAACAAAGTTATCAAATTATATATAAACATGAAAACTGGATGCCTTCAACGAAATTGATTCCATCTAGTTTTTAATCAAATAGGGCTTGTTAGATCATATGATTAATGGACTTACTATATAATCCCATCTTGAAGTCTGAAAGTTATCAATATTTTGTATGCGATAAAATCAATGCACTTTGAACGATATGAATAATTCTTATTCTACTAATAGCATTCAATTAAATTATAAACAACCGTTAACATTATACTTATGCAATTGAACTACTCAATATAAGAGGTTAATGAAAATGGTTCATCAATTAAAATAAACCCTTGGATAATGATGATCATAAACTCTTCCTATCCTTAAGCTCATATTAACATATCTAGTTGAAAATGGTATCTGAAATATAAGTGAATTAATACCCAAACTAATACGACACATTTGACATAATCGAATTGAGTTTATGGGCTTAATGAACCTTCACCCTCCTTCCTTTCTTACAACTAGTAGACGAGGTAAATGTTACTTTAAATCTCTAGTGACATACTTGATAATTTTCGTTACATTTTGATAACATTTAAACATAATATTTTTATTCTAGTGGGCCAATTTCATAGACGTAATTACTTGTATAAATGAACACTAAATACTTTTTTAAAAATATATTTATTATATGCGATTAATTTTATCATAGGGAATGTTAATCTATCGTTACAAAATGCTCGGAGCTTTCCTATACTCTATAGATAATGATGATTATGGTAACAAGTGCGAATGTGGAACCTTCGCTGCGTTGAACGTCATCAATGCTGGTATGAATGGATCTCCTCCGATAGAAAGATGTCAAACATGGGGCCTCTTACCCAGGGAAAAATCCAAAACCAATGGCACCGGAAAGTAACTTCTTGCATTATTGAATTTCCACAATATTGTTGGATGAATAAAAATAAAATATTTTTGGAATAAACCAACAATTGTATTTTTTTTTTTAATTTTATCGACTTATAAACAGACAAAAATATGTTTTATATTGATTTTACATATATATTGTTCTACTTTATGGGTAATGTTCTATATTATGACAAGCATTACATCTTGTTTATGGACATAAATTCATAAAGGGTTGTGATTATTTTCAAACCAATTATGATCCTGTAGTTAAACCTAAGAATTACATAATACTTAGATTAGTACCTGTTTAGGCTGGTCTCTATTTTTGTTGTTTCTTGGGATTGGGTGAGGTTTGACAGGCGGAGCAGAATTTTTCCCATTGTATATTTTTCGCTATCTGTATAGAGGCATCATACTGATCAGATGATTCATTCTATAAAAATAACATTAGGCAATATGGTTATAAAAAATAATAGTTTTACTATAATTATTTACTTACATTACTGTTAATCTGAGTATGTTTATTCTGAGTTACCATTGTATGTTACATTGGTTTTTTTAATAATAAAAAATAAATAATTGTTAAAGTCGAAGTGATTTTTAAATCGCAAAAACCTGAACACTTGTTGAGCATGGCTTGGATATTAAGAAAATATGTTCATTAACCTGACCCAAACAATACGTTGATAAGAATTACTTTTTTCAGTGTAACTGAAAAAATAGAAAATCTCTCTTAACAGGAGCAAGATGAATTAATTGGCCATGTAAATAACGGAGTGATGAATAATATTTTCAACTATAAAAAAAATTAATTGATTTTTTAATATCTGATCAAACTGATCAAAAGCAACTGGCCGAGAAAGCTTTAAGACATTTGATCCCCTACTGCACAACATATAGAAGTTAACAGGCTTTACCTTCCTACTGTTGCATGAAAAACAAATGTCGTAATAAACATAATATTGACGCTGATTTAATACTAAAAATATCTAGTATGCAGTTGAACTAGGACGAGATTTTTAACAAAAAAGAACATGGTTTGCTAAAGTCATCTAGCGGTGAAACACAAAAACTGCAGCAAACGACATTAGAGATTAATATCAGATATGTGATAAGAACCCAAACAACCATTGATAACAGCGATAGCAGTGAAAGCAGCGATAAGAGCTTGATAATAGGAGGTAATATGTCTTATTTACGTGATAACAGGTGTGTGGTGATATGGTAGCGTGGAAAAAGAGTAAATTTATAGTCAAATATGAAATGTACAATCAATATAGGCGGGGAAGGGCAAAAGTTCGCGAGGACCCAAAAACTTCCGTTTCACCCTACTTGGGACTTTTTATAAAAATTCTAGTTTTATCATCTATTGAATATACCTAATGATTTGTTAAACTAAAAAATTCGTGCAAAAATCAACTAAATTTTCCATCTGAAAAGAATTTGTTTTCGTGCTGAATTCTTCTTCCGCCAATAAATCCTTTAATGTACTCATAATTTTAAATGTGACCATTTTATGTCGTAAATCTAATCAGTGATAATTAAGTACACGAAAACAGGCCATTTGAAATGGCAGATAGCTACCCAAAATTTGTTTGTTTGTATAACCACCCAAATATATACATTGTCACTTCATTATATAATAATAATATAAACGATTCCCAAATAGACAAAAATAACACAAAAATATTATTCAATTCATATCAAATTGTAAAGAATTCAAAACACTTTTATGTTTTGGAACGCTGTAAGGATGCCATTAAACTAATTTAAATAGTTAATATACAAGAGGTATGCATTCATTGGTATCCACATGAATCGATTATATTGTATAATTATAATGATTATGTACGGATAAAACGAACAATTACAGATAAATTTTCTGTAAATGTACAATACTATACAGTCAACAAAATAATTATAGCAGGCACCATGTTATTGTAATATGATTTATGAATCTAACCATAATTTAATATATAAATTATACATAAAAACAATATGATAGATATTATTTAAATAATAGATATCCAAGAAACATTATTATATATTATTTGAGCATACAAGTAAGGTTATTATAAAATAAGTGCTATATATTTTTTATTATTTCTCCAAAAACAATAAACTTTCTTTTTTTTGCAAATTTATCAACCCTCGTGAAGCGTAATAAGAGAATGAGTTTTCATCACTATATTTTATTTAAATTACTTTCCAATTGTTATGATTATAATAGGAGTGTCATGAATAATAATAATAAAAAAATAATTATAACATTTGTTCTCTTATAACCGAGTATCAGTACTTAAAAACAATATATGTACACAAATTATTATAATATACAAAGAAAGTTACGTATACAAGCTCTTGTATATTGATTATATTTATTCTATCCTTTGTCTCTTTTCGCGTATCTCCTATCACAAATTAAAATCAATCCCGTTTTCTTTTTTACGCTATTACACCAGTGCCCGGATTCTTATAAAAAAAAAATCACAATAACAATAAGTTCACAAAACTATTTTGGATAAAAGAAAATTACTCTGTTATACCATTTATCACCTTAAGGTAAATACATTATATTACATAACCTAATCTAATCTAAACTAAACGGATTAATAAGTGCCTGCGACAAAAAAATTAATCAAAATTTCCTTGAATCAAATTTAAACTAAATCAAACCGAACCTGTATCATAAGCATTATCTTAGGCATAATTATAGATTTTCAAGTAATCCATAAATTATTTTTATATTAATATCAGTTGTGCAACTTAATATATAATATCTATCTGATTATAAGTAGAGAATAGTGTGCAGTTAATAAGCATAACAGTAAACCAAATTTTAAACACGAATAAAAGATTTGTGTAATAATTTATGTAAGAGTTTTAGATGATTCAATATGTTTATTGTTTATATAATGCGCATTAAAACAAAATAATATGTCATTAAAGTGTGTTAACACTTTTTATGTGCGATTCGCAAATATATCATTATTTAAATGTTTTTTATAAAATTCATATTGTTATAAATAATTATTATATGTTATCACATAGTAAATAAACTAAAATCTACATTGTTATAAATAGATATGCATTATGCTAGATTTACATTTTGTTAATAATATTTGAAATTTATACTTATTTATCATACTTCAATTGTTTATTGATAAAATTAGTAAGTGCTTGTGCACTATATAAATAAGTTTATTACAAATTATTGGATTCCTTTTTCAAAAGTTAATTGATAGTTAATAAATCTAAGACAATAATAAACTGTCTAATTTTAATAGGAATTATATGTAACAGTCGTATATTTATAAAATACTCGTGTAAAAAGATTATAATTTATACTATACATAAAAGATTTATAGATTATAAAATGTGTTTTATAATGTACACAATGCAAATAATACTAAAAAAAATTAGCGATTTAACCGTTAACAGGTGTTTATAATTGAGGTGTGCATAAATTACACTATTCTAATATATTTTAATGCAATCAAATTGTCATTGTATATTATCAATACACTTTAGAATAATTATTATTATGTGTTTAACAGTATATCTATTTAAGTAGTAATAAACGTTAAAATTCATATTGTTTTCTATTAATATAGATTCTATTGTATACATTTGATACTTAAATTTTATGTACTAGATACTCATCAGGATGGTTTTACAATTCTTTCATATTTTACGATGTTTAAAATTATTTTTCATAATTTGGACGTATGTTGATAAAACAAGTAAGTATGAATAAAAAAATTTTAACCACTTTACTGTTTTATTTTAATTATTCCAAATCACTTCTGTATGTTTTGAATCTCAAGAATTTTAAATTCAGCGAGGGCTATCTTTGAAAATAAAGGTGTTGTTGAACAAAATGTACGACTATCCACATTGTTGCATTAAGGTATGTTGCTGCCCCGGGGCACTTAAATAAATGCTATACTTGAGAAAACTTCCAATACATTATTTTTCAATGAAACGCGTTTTATTATAGATTTGTATACAAATATAATGATTTTATTTCTGTGGTGTGAAGTATAGGAAACGATATTTACAAAAATACTAAATTGTTATAAATTAAAAGTAATATCATCAAAGTATATGCAATGGATATTATTTTAATTTGTATTACCTGTTTGTCTACCTAAATTATGTTATAACTATGCCGTCCACTATTCACCTTAAACTTTACCTGTTGTTTTAGTGTATAATGTTGAAATATATATGGTTAAGTGTATCAATACAAATTCTGTTTATATATAAATATATATTTTTGTAATAGATAATAATTCAGACTTTTTTTGTAACTTTTATTGTAATTAATGTCTTCTTTAAGCAGCGAGCAAAACAATTTTTAAAAAAAGTCGGAGCAGTTGCTTACACGCAGTGAAGATTAAATCTACACAACCATATATAATAACAGGCAGGTACTATAAAGATTACCGTCCCTGATATATGTCATATATGGACCACATCTTATCCCATTTCTCTATAAAAAAAAATTATTGTTTTAGTATCACATTATTTACAAGATAGACGTTAGTCTTTAAATTTATATATTCAAATAACCCGTAATACGTATAGTAAATTTAAAAATTAATGTAATAAAATACAATATTTAAATTAACAAAATATAAATAATAAAATTAATTATTAAATGCATTGATTGCAATAAAACAAAATTTTCAAATATAATATTTTGTCGCAATCATCCATTTCATGAAAATAGTATAAAACACTATTACGCGAATTTGACATAGTGTAATGTTTTACAATGTAATCGATCACTTCGTATTTTAATATAAAATATTAACAAAACTAAGGTTGTAATACTATTTCATTTTAACAATGCAAGTAGTATTTTCCGAACAATTTGTCCAAAGTTAATTGTTTTGTACAATAGATTTTTGAGGATAGTTAAACCCTGGAATTCAAAACGTGCAGTATAATATTTTAAATTAGGTACAAGTTTACAAACAAAACAATTAAACTCTATGTGAAACTGTTTAGGGGGTGAGAGATTTGTAAATTGTTCAGGTATATATGTGTAATAAGTAAACTAAAAATAAATCAGGGAGACAAACATGGTGAAATGCGTACACCCCACTGACCTTATAAATTACTAAGTAGGACCTTCTACATGTGTAGGAAGTATGAGGTATGAATTATTTTAATATTGTAAGTATAGGATTAATAAACAATTAACTTTTTCTTTTATACTTTGATATATGTTAAATAAAAACGAGAGCATACAAGAGGAATATAATATTATCGCTGAAGGAGCCAGTTTCCGGAAGTGTCTGCCAGAGTCGTAGTAGTTATCCGTGAAAGAGAATGAGTGAATGAGGGATCCGAAGAGTGAGCGAGTATAGAGGAGGAAATCGGACGTTTATAAATAGGAAAAAAATGGATGATAGTGTGTGTGCTGTTTTCCGGTAGACTGATATCAATTATAATGTATGAAAGATAAAGTATTTAAATGACTCAATGACTAATAGAATTTAACAATGCATTAAAAATTACAATAAAGATATATGCATAATATAATGTTATAAAATATAATACTAAGAATGTTATGATAATATCATTACAAATGCTTGTCATACAAAACGATAAGCTTGCCACAATCATGAAATGAAATGTAACATTCTATAAATTTTAAAATTTTTTAGTTCAGACATGGGTAGATATTTAATTATGTTATGTAATTATAATATTTTTATCAATGTTAAAAATGGTGTTTATCACATGTTTTACTGTATATGTTTTAGATTCAATTTGTCTGTCTGATTTAAAACAAGTATGTGTTATTGAAAACGGAGTAAATTCAATATATAGTTTAGGAAATGCTAGTCAATATTGTACAGCAATATCATCAATTGGTTCAAATTCTGTAAGTAAGTATTTACATAAAATACAATTACATTCAATTATACTCCATTATTTAGTATATCCATACATAATAGATCTTTATAGAATTAAACTATATTAATTAGTACTTATATATAACTTACATATATACCATACAGAAAAACTCGTTAAGCGCTTCGAACCCGGATATCTATAATTAGACTTGTATATTATTGTTGACTCTGGGTTTTGTAATTTTTTTTTCGTTTGTGGGTTACCTATGGAATACTAGAAATTAAAAATCGTATTTTATAAACATTCTTAAGATTAAATTAATTTGATTGATAGATATGGATTAATATAGGTGTAAATATTTCGTAAAAATTCGAAGCATTTCCATATTCAATAAAGTTTATTGCAAAAAAGAAATTAGGAAATTAACATACTTTTAACATCTAAACTATAACTTAAATTTAAACATTTTAATAATTATATATATATATATATATATATGAAATTAATTAAACTATTCATTAAACTTAATATTTTTAAACTTATTGGTAGTTTCTATACTTATAAATAATATGATAAATTGTATAGCAAACAAGAATACCATAATTATCCTAAGAGGAAAACTACCGTATCTAAAAGTTTATGATTATGAGGGCTACAAAGAAATGAAAAAACACATAGAGTCTGAGAATGCAACGACTTCATTTATAAATCAATTAGAAACAATGATATGTGAAGAAAAAATAGATGCAATGGCATTTGACAACTTTGATTCGGTGAATGCATTTTTGAATATTAAATAAATTTAATTTATAAGATAAGTTTAAAATAAAACCTTTGATTTTTGCTCTTAATTTTTTTTTTTAGGACTTACCAAATTTAACTATTGATATGGACTTTCAAAAAAAACTTCGAGATTTTTTTAAAAAGTTGAATGTGAAATTCTCCAATGTATTATTTGGATTGATAATTGCAAAAGAAAAAGAGAAAATTAAAAATGGTAATTTTAAATATTCTCCTCTACTACTTTTTGGCCAACAATTTCGAATATGATTTATCAACGTTTAATAAATATATGTAATATATGTAATATATTTAACCCTCAAAAGCAAGACGAAATATCGTCTTGAGTAAAAAAAAAAGACGATATCTTCTCACCAGACTTAAGTCCACTGATGTAAGTGGGTTTGTGTGAACGTAGGATATTGTAAATAATCTAATTTGCATCTGTACGAAACAATTTTTCTCATAAGGCTAAATATACTTTTCAATTTCACCAAATAATACGAACCATATACATAATTTCAAATACCTAAAATTATGATGTTTTATGTGAATAATAATTTTATAAGTAAAACATAATTTTGGCACAAACAACTTGTTCAATATATTGACACATTGATCACCATAAGTTGTACTTAACGGTATAAAAGAAAACAATTGTGTATTAGTTAATTTTTTGCTATAACTATTAAACATTTCAATTTTATAAACATGTTAAAAATTATAGCATTTTGTTATTTTCGTGTTTTATGTGGATGACATTCAAGGCGATTTGAGATGATAATACATAGAAAATTGTAATACTTTTTTTAGTAAGGAATCAAAATATTTTACAGAACTAATTGTTTTTCCGTAAGCAATGATTTCTTCTTATGTGCAAATATTAATTTTAATAAACTACCATTCCAAAATAAGTATTTTTATAATCACATTTGAACATTATTATCCTTAAATTGTCTTATTAATTTTATTCATAATACCCAAGTAATTTTTAATCAGTATCCAATCCATGTTGCTACATTTCTATCGCTAAATATATGTTATATTTACTACGATAAATCGACTAACTAAATATAAGCTATATTTCTTCTTAAATGGAATAAATTCTTTTTATTCTTATTATTTTTCTTTAGGTTTCTATAATTTTTATTGCTTACGTACGTATAATATAAAAAGTATATAATAATTGTATTTTTTAGCTTATGTTCCGAGTATTCTTAAAGAGGGAGTTCAATTTTATATGATTCGATCCTATTCATATTATGAGTGTAAAAGAAAATCACATCAAAAAGAAATGGCTAATACATCACCGGTGAAATCGATGGTAAGAAATTATTAGAATTTAAAGGGGATACCATAACATGATTTTGGGTGTATAATGGAAATCAATCAACATCTGTTCTAGAGTTAAAGCATAAAATTTAATCTAAAAGTAGACAATATTCCCGAGGGCTAGACGATGTGTTTTATTTATTAATCTAAATATATAATTTTTCACATTATTCTAAAATAACGGCAATTTCAACAATATTATAAAAATAAATGTTTCAAAAATGAATTTACAAAAAACGCATAGTTTTGATTTCTTTATCTAACTCAAAAGTAATTTCGGATTTAAGATGACTGTCATTTTTTTTTTTTTTTTTGTAAGTTGCATTGATTTAGCTATTTTTGTTATTTGTAATCATTGAGGTTTTGTTATGATAAGTGGTTGTGTGGTTTTTAGTGATTGTTTGTGTAGTATCGCAATGAAAGGGTACAGAAAGTAACGGTGTGATTTGATTTTGTAAACTCACTACCAGAATAGTGAACATTAAGCATTAACTGTACGGCAATTCCGTACAATTCTTGAGCATCACATTACATCAAACGAATTAACTGTTCGACGTTTGATCAAGAAATATGAAGAAAGTGGTTATCTCGTTGACTAATCTCGTTTCGAGGAGACTAATCCTTTCCACCTCGATATTTTCTCATGAGGGTAATCTAAGTCAAGAGTATACCAAAACAATCTAAATATATGAATTAGAACATTAACAGGAAATATGACGTATACCCGACGAACTTCTTAGACCAATGTGTGATCGGGATAGGGTCAATTTAACGGACCGAGTAATCGCCTGTAGGGCTAGTAGGAGTTATGGGGTGTCCGTTATGGATACCTGTTATGTATTTTCACGTTTAAATCTAAATTTCTGAAGAGAATGATATGTGTTTTTGTTTATATTTACAGAAAAAAAATTGTATTTAGCAGTTTGAAATCCTGTGTTCTTTTTGAGACACCCTATATTATAGCGTATGTGGGTTGGCTTTATTTTACTCACTTTATGTAAGGTAGATTAGGTTATAATTTAATATTATATGCCCAAATTTTAAATTAATATTTGATGTTAATTTACTTCCAGGAAGATACTATAAAATCGTTAAAAGAAAATGAATTCGATTTGAGTAATGTCATATTAATTATACGCATAGTTGTAAATAATGTTTTATCATTGAAAGCTTCCGGAAAAGATAACTCCTCGTACACAACTGTATGTATTGAAGTTTTTATGATTCTTGTTATGTTTGTGTAATGATTATACTTATGATAAAAATATAGATACATTAATTTTATGAAAATAATTTAGTGTAGCAATTTAATATGAAATTTATTATAACATTAATATATTAGTATTATTGATTTATATTTCAGCACTGTTCAACAAACCTTCCTAATGATTGGGCAAAATATTGTTCAGAGACTTTGGAGGGATTTTACGCAAAAGTAAGATTACAATTTTATTTGAATGCAATAATATTTGTAAATTTGAATGTCAATATTTTATACTAAAATGAATTATTAGTTCTGTTGTATGATTATAACGATTTTACACCCTAAGACATAATACTATCGATAGTAAAAATGTCTTATCGCAAAAACGCAAAAGCAGGATAATGTAAACAATGTGAATAAATAATAATATAAGCAAACCCGAATAGATTGAATACAGATTGTACAATATAATAATGTACAAAACGGTTTGCATAATTTATATCATTTTACCGTTTATATATTTTACAAATTTTTATGATAAAATAACATTACTATATTGTCTATTGTACTATTGTTTGCTCATATTGTTATTCTTTCATATTGTATTCAATCATTTTTTTAGTTTCTTATATTACATGCACGCTATTGCTTCCAAAAGAAATACGGTTTAAAAACAAATGCATTTGATTATGTAAAAGAAAGATAACGATAAATAAAATAAGTGTCACAAAGCAAAATAAAAAATGAAAAAAGCATAAAGCGAAAGATTAGTTTTATGAAAACAGAATTATTAAAAAATAATTTTATATCCCAAAAGTTAAAAAAAAAAATTGTACTATTATTGTTGAATTTATTCATTAATAAGAAAATTATACAATTTTTACCGGTATGGTACAAGAATCATAAGCGAATGTAATATGAATAAAACAATAGTATAGGCGAATAGTATTAAAAGTATTTACAATAGTCCCTACTTATATAATAACACTAATATTATATCCGATTGAACCACTTGTATTTTGTTTGTGTTCCTTTTTTTTTAGATCTCTTCAGAGCTGGATTCCGTAGGTCCATATTAGTATCTATGTGTGTGGAGGAAATGGATTTTTCGGCTGCGTATTTGGCACTGATGTATCGGGATTTGTAGGTTTGTCTGCGGTGTATATATTATATAGAGTGAGAGTTAGAGCTGACGGCAATAAAACGTTCATTTAATTAAGAAGTTAGGAGGATGTAGTATAAATGAAGTTGTATTTTTTTTTTAGTTTGTAAAATAGCTGCATGATGTTTTCGAAATGTTTTGGCTTTGTCTATGTCATTTATTGCCCAGGTTTTATTTTGATTTTTTAGTAGAGAAACGAATGATTAATGTTTACTTATTTTTTGGGTAGCTCTCCAGAGTGATCCGTCTTTGATAAAGTCATCGGAATGTTGATGACCTACTCTTATTAGTGGGTGCACATAGGTTGTAAAAACATTATTATCGAAGTGATACCTAGTTTTTTGCCACGTAGCCCGAGCGCTTCTCTTTTGCACAATTGGCTATCTTATGTGAATGTGAAGTTAAATTTATTCTGATTTATTCTGTTGATAAGGGAATGCCCATAAGTTACGGAATGTTAATGTAAAATTAAAAAATGGTAGTAAAAATGTTTTTAAACATTATACATACACATCATACATATCATACATTTGGTGTGTCTCTGTATGTTGACATAAGGGCTACCTGTAACATAACGTTGTGTATTAGCCTGATTTTTAATATAAATTAATATCAGCGTTTAGGGGTCCGGACATAACCACATAATTTTTTCAAAACGACAATTTTAACAAAGTTATCAAATTATATATAAACATGAACACTGGATGCCTTCAACGAAATTGATTCCATCTAGTTTTTAATCAAATAGGGCTTGTTAGATCATATGATTAATGGACTTACTATATAATCCCATCTTGAAGTCTGAAAGTTATCAATATTTTGTATGCGATAAAATCAATGCACTTTGAACGATATGAATAATTCTTATTCTACTAATAGCATTCAATTAAATTATAAACAACCGTTAACATTATACTTATGCAATTGAACTACTCAATATAAGAGGTTAATGAAAATGGTTCATCAATTAAAATAAACCCTTGGATAATGATGATCATAAACTCTTCCTATCCTTAAGCTCATATTAACATATCTAGTTGAAAATGGTATCTGAAATATAAGTGAATTAATACCCAAACTAATACGACACATTTGACATAATCGAATTGAGTTTATGGGCTTAATGAACCTTCACCCTCCTTCCTTTCTTACAACTAGTAGACGAGGTAAATGTTACTTTAAATCTCTAGTGACATACTTGATAATTTTCGTTACATTTTGATAACATTTAAACATAATATTTTTATTCTAGTGGGCCAATTTCATAGACGTAATTACTTGTATAAATGAACACTAAATACTTTTTTAAAAATATATTTATTATATGCGATTAATTTTATCATAGGGAATGTTAATCTATCGTTACAAAATGCTCGGAGCTTTCCTATACTCTATAGATAATGATGATTATGGTAACAAGTGCGAATGTGGAACCTTCGCTGCGTTGAACGTCATCAATGCTGGTATGAATGGATCTCCTCCGATAGAAAGATGTCAAACATGGGGCCTCTTACCCAGGGAAAAATCCAAAACCAATGGCACCGGAAAGTAACTTCTTGCATTATTGAATTTCCACAATATTGTTGGATGAATAAAAATAAAATATTTTTGGAATAAACCAACAATTGTATTTTTTTTTTTAATTTTATCGACTTATAAACAGACAAAAATATGTTTTATATTGATTTTACATATATATTGTTCTACTTTATGGGTAATGTTCTATATTATGACAAGCATTACATCTTGTTTATGGACATAAATTCATAAAGGGTTGTGATTATTTTCAAACCAATTATGATCCTGTAGTTAAACCTAAGAATTACATAATACTTAGATTAGTACCTGTTTAGGCTGGTCTCTATTTTTGTTGTTTCTTGGGATTGGGTGAGGTTTGACAGGCGGAGCAGAATTTTTCCCATTGTATATTTTTCGCTATCTGTATAGAGGCATCATACTGATCAGATGATTCATTCTATAAAAATAACATTAGGCAATATGGTTATAAAAAATAATAGTTTTACTATAATTATTTACTTACATTACTGTTAATCTGAGTATGTTTATTCTGAGTTACCATTGTATGTTACATTGGTTTTTTTAATAATAAAAAATAAATAATTGTTAAAGTCGAAGTGATTTTTAAATCGCAAAAACCTGAACACTTGTTGAGCATGGCTTGGATATTAAGAAAATATGTTCATTAACCTGACCCAAACAATACGTTGATAAGAATTACTTTTTTCAGTGTAACTGAAAAAATAGAAAATCTCTCTTAACAGGAGCAAGATGAATTAATTGGCCATGTAAATAACGGAGTGATGAATAATATTTTCAACGATAAAAATATTAATTGATTTTTTAATATCTGATCAAACTGATCAAAAGCAACTGGCCGAGAAAGCTTTAAGACATTTGATCCCCTACTGCACAACATATAGAAGTGAACAAGCTTTACCTTCCTACTGTTGCATGAAAAACAAATGTCGTAATAAACATAATATTGATGCTGATTTAATAGTAAAACTATCTAGTATGCAGTTGAAATAGGACGAGATTTAAACCAAAAAAGAAAATGTTTCGATAAAGTCATCTAGCGGTGAAACACAAAAACTGCTGTCAAACGACATTGGATAGAGGGTAATATCAGATATGTGATAAGAACTCAAACAACAATTGATAACTGTGATAGCAGTGATAGCAGCGATAAGAGCTGATAAAGGAGGTAATATGTCTTATTTACGCGATAACAGGTATGTGGTGATATGGTAGTTTGGAAAAAGAGGAAATTTATAGTCTAATATGAAATTTACAGTCAATATAGGCTTCGATGGGCAGAAGTACGCGGGAGACCATGAAACCTTCGCTTCACCCTACTTAGGTCTTTTTATAAAAATTCTAGATTTATCATCTATTGAATATACCTAATGATTTGTTAAACTAAAAAATTCGTGAAAAAATCAATTAAATTTTCCATCTGAAAAGAATTTGTTTTCGTGCTGAATTCTTCTTCAACCAATGAATCTTTTAATGTATTCATAATTTTAAATGTGACCATTTTATGTCGAAAATCAGTGATAATTAAGTACACGAAATCAGGCTATTTTTAATGGCAGATAGCTGCCCAAAATTTGTTTGTTTGTAGAACCACCCAAATATATACATTGTCATTTCATTATATAATAATAATATAAACAATTCCCAAATAGGAAACAATAACACAAAAATATTATTCAATTCATATCAAATTGTAAAGAATTGTAAAGAAATAAACAATTATACGTTTTGGAATGCTGCACGGATCCCATTAAACTAATTTAAATAGTTAATATACAAGAGGTACGCATTCATTGGTATCCACATGAAAATAGCTGAATAAACCCGGCTTCGCCCGTGTACAGTTTTTTTGTGTAACCTACTATTACTTTTTTTTTATCAGTTTTTATATTTATTACAGGCTGTTTTTAGTTTATCCTAGGTTGCCCATGTATTGTAACAATCAGAAGTCAGCAAAAAATTATTTTAATATTTTGAAGACAAATTGTAAGATTCAATTTTAATCAACAAAATGTTGAAATAAAATATATCCAAAAAATTATAACTTTCTGTAATAATACATTATGGTGTTATAAAAACCCACCAATATATTTATATTGACATATTTTGTTCATCTCAATAACTCTTTATAAACAGTATTTTTGGTACTGCCTTTTGGGGCTAAAATAACCAAACTACAGGCAGAGCTAACTCTAGAACATGCGACATAGAACTGTCCATGTGAAAAACATTCTTCTCTCAAGTCAATCCCTGCCATGCTCAATGATTGTCCTTGAGACTTATTAATAGTCATAGCAAAGGAAACTTTGAGTGGGAATTGTATTCTTTTAAGCTCAAAGGGATAATCAGTTGGAATTAACGTTATTCTCCAATAATATATAATAATTATAATATAAACCAATATTTATATTGATGAACATAAAATATCTATCTTATTATAAGTGGAGAATAGTGTGCAGTTAATAAGCATAACAGTAAATCAAAATTTAATCAGGAATTAAAGATTTACATTCTGTTAATAATATTTGAAATTTGAAATTATTCATGATAATTCAATTGTTTATTGTTAAAATTAGTAAGTGCATGTGCACTTTATAAATAAGTTTATTACAAATTATTTGATTCCTCTTTCAAAAGTTATCTAATAGTTATTTAGTAGTTAATAAATCATAGACAAAAATAAACTGTTTAATGTTAATAGTTATTATATCTAACAGACGTATAATTATAAAATACTTGTGTAAATAGATTATAATTTAGAATATACATAAATGATTTATAGATTATTAAATCCGTTTTATAATGTAGACAATGCAAATAATACTAACATAATTAGTGATTTAACCGTTAACAGGTGTTTATATTTGTGGCCTGTATATACAACAATATTCAGATATATTCTAAAATCAATTATATTATCATTGAATGTTATTAATACATTCTACAATAATAATTATTCTGTGTTTAACAGCTTATCTTTCTCTGTATTAATAAACGATAAAATTCATTTTGATTTCTATAAATATACATTCTATTGTGTATATTTAAAACTTGAATTTTATGTACTCGATACTCATTAGGATGGCTTTACAATTTATTCATATTTTTCAGTGTTTAAAATTATTTTTAATAATTTGGACGTATGTTGATAATACAAGTATGTATGTAAAAATAATCATAATCAGTTTACTGTTTTATTTTAATTATTACGAATCACTTCTGTGTGTTTTTAATAACAAGAATTTTAAATTCAGGGAGGTCTATCTTTGAAAAAAAAGGTGTCAAAAGCAAAGGTTATTATTATAGTTTGTATTACCTGTTTGTCTACCCAAATTATTTTATAACTACGCCGTTCATTATTCACCTTATACTTCGTCGCTCTAAGAAAATTGTACCTTCTCTGGTTATGAGTTATGAGGTTTGAATTATTTAAATATTGTAGGTATAGACTTGATAAACAATTAACTTTTTCCTTTATACTTTGATATATATAGAATAGAAACAGGGGCATACAAGGGAAATATAAAAAAATCGCCATGGGAGGCAGTTTCCGGAAGCGTCTGCCAGAGTCGTAGGAGTTATTCGTGAAAGAGAATGAGGGAATGAGAGAGCCGATGAGTGTGCGAGTACCAAGGGGGAAATCGGACGTTTATAAAAAGGAAAAAAATGGACTATTGTGTGAGTGTGTTGTCGTCCGGTCGACTGATATTAATATTAATGTGTGACAGATAAACTATTTAAATGACTTAATGACTAATACAATTTGACAATGAATTTTAAATTACAATGAAGATATATGCATAATATAATGTTATAAAATATAATACTAAGAATGTTATGATAATATCATTACAAATGCATGTCATACAATAGGATAAGCTTGCCACAATCATGAAATGAAATGTAACAGTCTATAATTTGTAATATTATTTAGTTCAGTAATAGGTAGGTATTTAATTATGTTTTATAATTTTAATATTTTTATCAAGGTTAAAAATGGTGTATATTACATGTCTAATTGTATATGTTTTAGATTCAATTTGTCTGTCTGATTTAAAACAAATTTGTGTTATTGATAACGGTGTAAGTTCAATAAATAGTTTAGGAAATACTAGTCAATATTGTACAGCAATATCATCAATTGGTTCAAATAGTCGAAGTAAGTATCTACATAAAATACAATTAAATTAATTTGAACTCTATTATTTAGTATGTTCATACATAATACATCTACATAGACTTAAATTATATTAAATTGTTACGTGAATATACTATTGGAAAAACAGTTTTTGTCGAAAATTACCGAAAACGAAGAAAAAACCCAAAAGCCTAGAAAAACGTACATAATTTATGTACAATCTGAAAATATTAATCCTATAAGGAACTAAGACTAACGGGCTGGGCTAACTGGCTGATCTGTTGTAGCATAAATAAATTGTGGCAATTTATATTTAGTTTTACGTCTATACGGACGCGAAATAGCAGGACATTTAGGCGAATTTTAAATAATATAAGGGGAAGCATTGGATTTATATTTATAAATTAGTCTTATCTTAATTATATCTATGTTTGAAGATAATTAAAGGAAAATGACTATAAATACTAAATTATTAGTGATTGTATTAATTTTGGACGATCTTAAACATTCTCTATGTATCTCTTTAGTTTTTTTGTCCTGCTTCAATATCCCACTACCGGCTTAAAATTTTTAAAATTATAAAATATAGGTCTATAAAGTAGGATGATCATTTTTATGTTAGTTCACGGCTTTCTAATAATATTTTTTGGATGTCAGTGTCAACATTATTTCAGTTAATATTTATTAAAACTAGAACAACTGTATCAATAAAGTGTCTACATTGATAAATTAAATTAAATTGAGAACAATAGATTGCTAACGAAAATGAAAACCGATAAATTAATGTACAGGTAAATAGATTAGTTCTATTAATTTACGTAATGTCAATTAATACCAATCCCATAAATTTTTCGATCGCTTAATTTTTTAATATCAAATATCAAATGATAAAATTGATTTTCACATTTTTTAGATTTATTTAGATATAGATTTATATAATTATAACTACTTCGAAAAAATTTGAAGCATTTCCCTATTCATAAAGTTTATTAAAATATAGAAATTAGGAAATTAACATGCTTTTAAAATCTAAGCTATAACTTAAATTTAAAAATTTAAATATTTACTAATAAGTGTTTATATAAAATTAATTAAACTAATGTGTAGTTTGTCGTATTATAAATACAACGATAAATTTGTATAGCGAGCAAGAATTCCATAAGTCTCTTAAGAGGAAATCTACCGTATCTTAAAATATATGATAATGAGGGCCATAAAGAAATGAGTGCACACATATACTCAGAGAGTTCAATGACTTCATTTATAACACAATTAGAAACAATGATATGTGATGAAAAAATAGATGCATTGGCTTTTGACAACTTTGAATCGGTGAACGCATTTTTGTATATTAAATAAATTTAATTTAAAAGATAAGTTTAAAATAAAAACTTTGATTTATGCTTTACATTTTTTTTTTTTAGGACTTACCAATGATGAGTATAAATATGAGTTATCAAAAAAGACTTCGTGATTTTTTTATAATGTTGAATAAGAAATTTCCCGATTTATTATTTGGATTATTAATTTCAAAAAATAAAAATAAATTGAAATATGGTAATATTAAATAATTATAATATAATTTATTATTGAGATAATAAATGTATTTATCGCAAAATGTAATGGTAATCTATGAATAATCATAATACATAATAATAGATAATCATTATTTTTTTAAATATCTATTGTTTAATATTAAAAAACACAACGGATTTCAATTTACAAAATATACTCTTCAACTAACTTCGGTCAAATAAAAGTGTAGTATGATTTATTAATGTTTAATATATATATATGTAATATATCTAACCTCAAAAGCAAGACAAAAAAATTAGTCCTGAGTAAAAAGAAAGGCAATAATCTTCACACCAGAGGTGAGCCCACCAATGTAGGTACGTTGGAACGTAGGATATTGTACATAATTTAATTTGAATCTGTACAAAAGGACTTTGCTTAAAAGGCTGAATATACTTATAGCACACCATGTTCAAAATATTGACATATTGATCACCATAAGTTGTATTTAACGCTAAAATAGAAAACAATTGTGTGATATTTAATTTTTTATTATAACGGTTAATAACATTAATTTTAATAAAAATGTAAAAAATTTTAGCTTATGTTCCGAGTGTTCTAAAAGAGTCAGTTCAATTTTATATGGTTCGATCTCTTTCATATCATAGGTGTAAGAGAAAATCGCATCAAAGAAACATGAAGAACACATCACCGGTAAATTCGATGGTAAGAATATATTAGAATTTAAAGAGGATGCCATAACATGTAAGTAGGTGACATGCAATAAAATGATTTTGCGTCTATCATAGAAATCAATTTATTTCTGTTCTAGAATAAAGCATCAATTTTAAATCTAAAAGTAAACAATATTCTCGAGGGCTAGACGATGTGTTTTATTCATTATTCTAAATACATAGAGTTTTTCAATATAAATCGTTCATAAAGAACGGCGATTTAAACATTATTTTATATATAAAAGTTTCAAAAACGAATTAAAAAGTATATTGCATAGTGTTGTTTTCATTATATGCCGTTTCTCAATAGTAATGACAGATATAAAATATAAAAAAATTTTTATTTTTTTTTTTTGTAAGTTGCATTAGTTTGGCTTTTTTATTGTATGTTGTCATTTAAGTTTCGTATTGATAAGTTGTTTTGTGGTTCATAGTGATTTTTTGTATAGTATCGCAATGAAAGTGAACAGAAAGTAACGGTGTGTTTTAATTGTGTATACTCACTACCATAATTTTGAACATTTCGTGGTCACTGTACTGAAATTCCGTACAATTTATGGGCACCATATTGCATTAAACGAATCAACTGTTCGTGTGTTGATCAAGAATTTTGAAGATTGTGGTTATCTCGTTAGACTAATCTCGTTGCGAGGAGACTAAACCTACTCCCTTCGATTTTTTCTTATGAGGATACACTAATTTACGCGTTTACAAGAAGAAAGTACAGATATTTTTTAGAACATTAACAGGAAATATGACGTATACATGACAAACTTCTTTGAACAATGTATGTTTTGGTTATGGTCAATTTTACCGAACGAGTGATCGCTTGTACGGCTGGTAGGGGGATGGGAGGTTACGTGACCGTTATGTTTTTTACGTTTAAATATAAATTTCTGAAGAGAATGATATGTGTTTATTGTTTTTATTTACAGAAATTAATTTTATTTAGCAGTTCGTTATCATGCATTTTTTTGAGACACCCTTTATTATAGCGTAGGTGGAGTGGCTTTATTTTACTCACTTCATGTAAGGTTGGTTAGGTTTAATTTTATATTACACTACCAAATTTTACTTTAATATTTGTTGTTCCTTTCAGGAACGTACTATACAAAGGTTAAAAAATCATGAATTTGATTTGAGTAATGTAATATTAGTTATACGCATAGTTGTAAATAATGTTTTGACATTGAAATCTTCCGGAAAAGATGACACCTCGTACACAACTGTAAGTATTCATGTAATGTACTGATTTGAACATAATAGATTATATTTAAGTATAGGTACAATAATTTTATGAAAATAATTTAGTGTAGCAATTCAATGTCTAATTTATTATATCATTAATATATTATTATTATTGATTTATTTTTAAGCACTGTTCGACAAACCTTCCCAATGATTGGGCAAAATATTGTGCAGAGACTTTGGAGGGATTTAACGCAAAAGTAAGAAATCAATTTAATTGGAAAGCAATAATATTAGTAAATTTTAACGTCAATATTATACCCTAAAATTAATTATTAGTTCTGTTGTAGGATTAAAATAGTCTTACGCTTTAAGACTTAAAACTTTCGATAGTAATAAGGTCTTTTGGCATAAATGCAAAAGCAAGAGAATGTAAACAAAGTGAAAAAATAATAATATAAGCAAACCTGAATAGATTGAATATATATTGTGAAATATAATAATGGACAAAATTGCTTACATTATTTATACCATTTTACCGTTTATATATTTTACAAATTATTATTATAAAATAACATTTCTATATTTTCTATTGTAGTATTGTTTGCTCATATTGTTATTCGTTCATATTAGATTTAATCATTTTTTTAGTCTCTTATTTTACTTGCACGCCATTGCTTCAAAAAGAATACGGTAATAGAACAAATGAATTTGGGAATGTAAAAGACAGATAAAGATAAACAAAAAAAGTGTCAACAAAGTAAAAGAAAAAAATGAAAATATCATAAGACGAGATATTAATTTTAAGAAGACAGAATAATTAAAAAATCATTTTTTATCCAAAAGTTAAAAAAAAATAGTACTATTATTGTTGAATTTATTCATTAATAAGAAAATTATACAATTTTTACCGGTATGGTAAATGAGGCATGAGCGAATGTAATAGGAATAAAACAATAGTATAGGCGAATAGTATTAAAAGTATTTACAGTAGTCCCTACTTATATAATAACACTAATATTATATCCGATTGAACCACTTGTATTTTGTTAGTGTTCCTTTTTTTTTAGATCTCATTTCATTATGCTTTTGTATAAAGAGGTCGTAGCTGGATTGTTTGGGGGTACGGAATTTATAATTAGAAGTATTGCTAAGTGATCTGAAATTGTATTTTGGAGATTTTCATTTGAACAATTAAATCTATTTAGTATTTTATTGATGAAAATGACCAAAATATCGGGGCGTTTTCTCGATGAGTGTGGCCAGTAAGAGGCACATGGAGTAGATAGAACATTGAATTTTTTACTGTCAGTTATTTGTTTTAGTGAGTTTCCACGGGGTGAGTTCGAGTGACTGCCTCATTGTATTTGATTAGCATTCAGGTCATCGCCTACGATAAAGGTATTGCCAAAGGATTTAAAAAAATCTTTTAAATTTTAATGCGGAGATGGAATGCCTAGGATGGCAGTATGCTGATGTTATTGTAATCGATGTGTGATCAAGTGTTATCTGAATGCAATATTCTTGAATATGTGGTTCATTATATAGGGGAAGTGGGTGTAAAAGAATTGAGGATTTCATAAATTCTGCTGCATCTCCGTGAACAGTGCCGTCGGGGTGGTTTGTATATGGATGGTGTATCCTGATATGAAGATTTTCATGTGAGTTGTTAAGTGGGTTTCGGATATAAGAGCGATATCGAGTGGTATTTCTTGTAATGTTAAGAAAATATAAAAGTTGATTTTTATGGCTATTAACGTTCTATAAAACTATTAACAATGATATAATATGATAATTATTAATTAAAGATACCAGAATTTCCAGTGTATATAATTTTTTATGACTAACACTAATAGTCATTCTTTTGACGAGATGGTGCATTTTCAAGTTTTTCATTCTCTTGATAAGGGTAGACCATAAATCTGTGAAATGTTAATGTATTATTAAAAAAGGGTAGTAAAAATGTTTTTACACTAATGATTATCTTACATTTGGTGTGTCTCTGTAAATTGATATAAGGGCTAACTAATCTAACGTAGTGTATTAGTCTGATTTTTAATATAAATTAAAATAAATATACATCCAAAATAAAATTGTTTTGTTTTCAATTTCTTTGTAAAGTAAATTAGTATTATAATAGATTTATCATTTATAAAGGCCGACCTTTGAAGGCCGTAGCTGGGAAGCGTTTAGAGATCCGGTCATAATCACGTAATTTTTTCAAAGAGACAATTTTTATCAAAGTTATCAAATTAAATATAAATATAAAAACTGGATGCCATCAACGAAATTGTTTCTATCTATAGTGTTTCTCAAGTAGGGCTTATAAGATCATATGATTAATGGACTTACTATATAAACCCATCTTGAGGTCTGAAAATTATCAATATTTTGTATGCGATAAAATCAATGCACTTTGTACGACATGAATAATTCTTATTCTACTAATAGCATTCAATTAAATTATAAACAACCGTTACATTATAATTATGCAATTGAACTACTCAATATAAGAGGTTAATGAAAATGGTTCATCAATTAAAATAAACCCTTGAATAATGATGATCATAAACTCTTCCTATCCTTAAACTCATATTAACATATCAAGTTGAAAATGGTATCTGAAATATAAGTGAATTAATACCCAAACTAATACGACACATTTGACGTAATCGAATTGAGTTTATGGGCTTAATGAACCTTCACCCTCCTTCCTTTCTTACAACTAGTAGACGAGGTAAATGTTACATTAAATCTCTAGTGACTCACATGAAAATTCTCGTTACATTTTGACACCATTTAAACTTAATATTATTATTTGAGTGGGTCAACTACATAGACGTAATCACTTGTGTAAATGAACAAATATACACTAAATACTTATTTTAATGTATATATTATATGCGAATTATCTTATCATAGGGAAAGTTAGTCTATCGTTACAAAATGCTCGGAGCGTTCATACAGTGTATAGATCAAGATGATTATGGTAACAAATGCGAATGTGGAGCCTTCGCGGCGTTGATTGCCATCACTACTGGTATGAATGGATCTCCTCAAGTAGAAGACTGTCAAACATGGGGCCTCTTACCCAGGGAAAAATCCAAAACCAATGGCACCGGAAAGTAACTTCTTGCATAATTGAATTTTCACAATATTGTTGGATGAATAAAAATAAAATATTATTGGAATGAAACAAAAATTGTATTATATTTTTATTTTATCGAATTATATACAGCCAAAAATATGTTTTATATTGATTTTACATATATATTGTTCTAATTTATGGGTAATGCTCTTTTTTATTACAAGCATTACATCTTGTTTATGATACATAAATTCATAAAAGGTTGTGATTATTTTCAAACCAATTATGATCCTGTAGTTAAACCTAAGAAATACATAATACTTTAATTAGTACCTGTTTAGGCTGGTCTCTATTTTTGTTGTTTCTTGGGATTGGGTGAGGTTTGACTGCGGGAGCGGAAGTTTTCCTATTGTATTTTTTTCGCTATCTGTATAGAGGAATCATATAGATCAGATGTATCATTCTATAAAAATAACATTAGGCAATATGGTTATATAAAATAATAGTCCTACTAAAATTGTATACTTTCTTTACTGTTAATCTGAGTTTGTTTATTCTGAGTTACCATTGTTTGTTATATTGGTTTTTTTAAAAATAAAATATAAATAATTTTTAAAGTCGAAGTGATTTTTAAATCGCAAATATCTGAACGCTTGTTGAGCATGGTTAGGACATTAATAAAATATGTTCATTAACCTGACCCAAACAATACGTGGATATGAATTACTTTTTTCAGTGTAACTGAAAAAATAGAAAATCTCTCTTAACAGGAGCAAGATGAATTAATTGGCTATGTAAATAACGGAGTGATGAATAATATTTTCAACGATAAAAATATTAATTGATTTTTTAATATCTGATCAAACTGATCAAAAGCAACTGGCCGAGAAAGCTTTAAGACATTTGATCCCCTACTGCACAACATATAGAAGTGAACAAGCTTTACCTTCCTACTGTTGCATGAAAAACAAATGTCGTAATAAACATAATATTGATGCTGATTTAATAGTAAAACTATCTAGTATGCAGTTGAAATAGGACGAGATTTTAACCAAAAAAGAAAATGTTTCGATAAAGTCATCTAGCGGTGAAACACAAAAACTGCTGTCAAACGACATTGGATAGAGGGTAATATCAGATATGTGATAAGAACTCAAACAACAATTGATAACTGTGATAGCAGTGATAGTAGCGATAAGAGCTGATAAAGGAGGTAATATGTCTTATTTACGCGATAACAGGTATGTGGTGATATGGTAGTGTGGAAAAAGAGGAAATTTATAGTCTAATATGAAATTTACAGTCAATATAGGCTTCGATGGGCAGAAGTACGCGGGAGACCAAGAAACCTTCGTTTCACCCTACTTAGGTCTTTTTATAAAAATTCTAGATTTATCATCTATTGAATATACCTAATGATTTGTTAAACTAAAAAATTCGTGAAAAAATCAATTAAATTTTCCATCTGAAAAGAATTTGTTTTCGTGCTGAATTCTTCGTCCACCAATGAATCCTTTAATGTAATCATAATTTTAAATGTAACCATTTTATGTCGAAAATCTAATCAGTGATAATTAAGTACACGAAAACAGGCCATTTGAAATGGCATATAGCTGCCCAAAATTTGTTTGTTTGTATAACCACCCAAATATATACATTGTCATTTCATTATATAATAATAATATAAACAATTCCCAAATAGGCAACAATAACACAAAAATATTATTCAATTCATATCAAATTGTAAAGAATTGTAAAGAAAAAAACAATTATACGTTTTGGAACGCTGCACGGATCCCATTAAACTAATTTAAATAGTTAATATACAAGAGGTACGCATTCATTGGTATCCACATGAAAATAGCTGAATAAACCCGGCTTCGCCGGTGTACAGTTTTTTTGTGTAACCTACTATAACTTTTATTTTATCAGTTTTTATATTTATTACAGGCTGTTTTTAGTTTATCCTAGGTTGCCTATGTATTGTAGCAATCAGAAGTCAGCAAAAAATTATTTTAATATTTTGAAGACAAATTGTAAGATTTAATTTTAATCAACAAAATGTTGAAATAAAATATACCCAAAAAATTATAACTTTCTGTAATAATACATTATGGTGTTATAAAAACCCACCAATATATTTATATTGACATATTTTGTTCATCTCAATAACTCTTTATAAACAGTATTTTTGGTACTGCCTTTTGGGGCTAAAATAACCAAACTACTGGCAGAGCTAACTCTAGAACATGCGACATAGAACTGTCCATGTGAGAAACATTCTTCTCTCAAGTCAATCCCTGCCATGCTCAATGATTGTCCTTGAGACTTATTAATAGTCATAGCAAAGGAAACTTTGAGTAGGAATTGTATTATTTTAAACTCAAAGGGATAATCAGTTGGAATTAACGTTATTCTCGGGATTAAAACTATATCTCCTCTAGCACACCCAGTGATAACTATAGCTTCTATTACATTTTTGTGCAGAGTTTTAACTTGCAATCTAGTTCCATTACACAATTTAGGTGGGTTTAGATTTCTTAGTAACATTATAGGTGTTCCAATTTTAAGGATAAGTTTATGTGATGGAAGACCTGGAGGATTCAGATTATTAAGAAATTCTAAAGGTTAATGGACAGCATCATCTTATTGAATCACCGAATCAAAAGATTTATATTCAACAGCTTTTTCATTAAATGCCTTTAGTAGAATTTCATTGATTTCGACTGCCTTGTCGTTCTTTGGAGTTAAGATGGCTCGTTCGCACAACCATTCGATGGGTTTTATCTTGATATTTATTATATCTGTGTAAATTCTGGAAGTTAGTTCTGATAAAGAGCTAACAACTGTACACAAATTTGAGGGAATAGTGATCTCCAATGAAGGGAAATTTCCGTCTCCTATTTTAAGTAACATCTCAGCGAAAATCCCAGCAGATGTGTCACCTTTCACATGAACCCTCATATTTTTATGACGTGCAACTTTCTGGATATGTGGCCACAAATACGAAGCTTTTAGACATGACTTTACTTCATCAGCCCTTGTACCCCTAGGTATAACTAACTCTTTAAAATGCGAATTTCGAAAAATCCTTTCTTAGTGCGCCTATACATAGTAATAAGTACATTACTCAAAATTTCGCGTATCTCGTACCACAAATTAAAGTCAATTCCATTTTTTTTTTACCCCATTACTCTAGTGCCCAGACTCTGATAAAAAAAATCACATTGACGATAAGTTAAAAAACTAATTTGGATAAATGAAAAATACTCTATAAAACCCTTTATCGCCTTAAAGGTAAATACATTATTCTACATAATCTAATCTAACCTAACCTAAACGGATTAATAAGTGCCTGCGACAAAAAACCAAATCAAAATTTCTCTGAATCAATATGTATCTTAGGCAAAATTATAGATTGTCATGTCATCGAAAAATTTTTTTTATATTAATATCAGTTGTGCAAGTAAACATAAAATATCTATCTGATTATAAGTGGTGAATAATGTGCATTTTATAAGCATAACAGTAAATCAAATTTTAATCACGAATAAAAGACATATGTATAAATATAATTTATGTAGGCGTTTAAAATGAATCAAAATGTTTTGTGTATATAATGCGCAGTAACAACAATATCATACGTCATTTAAGTGTTTACAAGTATTTGGATGTGCGATACGTAAATATATTATTATTTAAATGTATTTTTTTTAAAATTCATAAAGTTATAAATAATTATTATACGTTTTCACATAGTAAAAAATCTAAAATCCATGATGTTATAAATATATACGCATTATGTTAGATTTAAATTTTGTAAATAATATTTATAAATTTGAAATTATTCATCATAATTCAATTGTTAATTGATAAAACTAGTAGGTGCTTGTGCACTTCATTGATAAATTTAGTAAATGCTTGTTCACTTTATTAATATTTTTATGAGACATTTTTGGATTCCTTTTTCCAAAGTTAGGTGATAGTTAATAAATCTTAGACAAAAATAAACTGTTTAATGTTAATAGGAATTACATGTAACAGTAGAATAATTATAAAATGAACGTGTAAATAGATCATTATTTATACTATACATAAAAGATTTATAGATTATAAAATGTATTTTATAACGTACACAATGCAAATAATACTGACAAAAATAGCAAATTAACTGTTAACAGGTGTTTATAATTGTGGTGTGCATAAATTACACTATTCAGATATATTATAAAACCAATAATATATATACTTGTCATTGTCTATTATTTTTATGTGTTTAACAGTTTATCTATCTAAGTAGAAGTAAACGTAAAAATTCATATTGTTTTCTATTAATATACATTCTATTGTGTACATTAGAAACGTAATCTTTAAGTACTAGATACCCATCAGGATGGCTTTACAATTCGTTCATATTTTACGGTGTTTAAATTTATTTTTCATTGTTTGGATGTATGTTGATAAAACTTGTAAGTATGTAAAAAAAAATTATGACCTCTTTACTGTTTTATTTTAATTATTCCGAACCTCTTCTGTATGTTTTGAATGAAAAGATTTTTAAATTTAGTGAGGGCTATTTTTGAAAATAAAGGTCGCTGTTAAACAAAATGTACGACTATCCACATTGTCGCATAAAGGTATGTTGCTGCCTCGGGGCACTTAAAAAAAAATGTTATACTTGAGAAACAACCAATACATTTTTTTTTTATACAACACATTTATAATTGTCTCGTATTAAAAGGAAGTGATTTTATTCCTGTGGTGTCGAGTATAGGAAACGAAATTTACAAAAAAACATAATTGTTTTAAAATGACAGTAATAACATCAAAGTATATGCAAAAGGTATGATTATAATTTGTATTACCTGTTTGTCTACCAAAATTAGGTTATAACTATGCCGTCCACTATTCACCTAAACTACGTCGCTCAAAGGAATTTGTACCTTCTCTGGTTATGAGATCCTGACCATATTATTTTTACATCACTTTCAATTAATAAAACTAAATTAAATTGTTAAATTAATTCTTTTCACATTTTGTTGTTTTAGTGTTTAATACAAAATATATTTGGATAAGTGTATAATACACATAATGTTTATATATAAATATATAATTTTGTAATAGAAAATAATTCAGACTTTTATTGTAACAATAATTAAAATCTTATTTAATCAGCGAGCAAATAAATTTTATAAAACGTCGGAGCAGTTGCTTACAGGCAGTGAAGATTAAATCCAATTAACCATTTCTAATAACACGTAGGTATTATAAAGAATACTTTCCCTGGTATACGACATGAACCATATCTCATCCCATTTCTCTGTAAAATAAAGTTATTGTTCCAGCAACACATTATTTACAAGATAGACGTTAGTCTTTAAATTTATATATTCAAATAACCCGTAATACGTACAGTAAAGTTAAATATTAATGTAAAAAAGTACAATATTTTAATTAACAATATATAAATAATACAATTAATTATTAATTGCATTGATTGCAACAAAACAAAATTTTCAAATATAATATTTTGTCGTAATCATCTATTTCATGAAAGTAGTATAAAAAACTATTACGTGAATATACCATAGTGCAATTTTTTACAATGTAATCGATTACTTTGTATTTTAAAATAAAATATTAACAAAACTAAGGTTGTAATACTATTTCATTTTAACAATGCGAGTAGTATTTTCCGAACAATTTGTCCAAAGTTAATTGATTTGTACAATAGATTTTTGAGGATAGTTAAACCCTGGACTTTTAAAATGTGCAGAATGATATTTTAAATTAGTTACAAGTTTACAAACAAAACAATTAAACTCTATGTGAAACTGTTTAGGGGGTGAGAGATTTGTAAATTGTTCAGGTAAATATGTGTAATAAGTAAATTAAAAATAAATCATGGAGACAAACATGATGAATTTCGCATACTTCACTGACCATATAAATTACTAAGTAGGAACTTCTACATGTGTAAGAAGTATGAGGTATGAATTATTTAAATATTGCCTATATAATGCATGATATTATGTAACAAAATATAATACTAAGAATGTTATGATAATATCATTACAAATGCATGTCATACAATAGGATAAGCTTGCCACAATCATGAAATGAAATGTAACAGTCTATAAATTGTAATATTATTTAGTTCAGTAATAGGTAGGTATTTAATTATGTTTTATAATTTTAATATTTTTATCAAGGTTAAAAATGGGGTTTATTACATGTCTAATTGTATATGTTTTAGATTCAATTTGTCTGTCTGATTTAAAACAAATATGTGTTATTGAAAACGGTGTAAGTTCAATAAATAGTTTAGGAAATGCTAGTCAATATTGTACAGCAATATCATCAATTGGTTCAAATCGTCAAAGTAAGTGTCTACATAAAATACAATTAAATTAATTTGAACTCTATTATTTAGTATGTTCATACATAATACATCTACATAGACTTAAATTATATTAAATTGTTACGTGAATATACTATTGAAAAAACAGTTTTTGTCGAAAATTACCGAAAACGAAGAAAAAACCGAAAAGCCTAGAAAAACGTACATAATTTATGTACAATCTGAAAATATTAATCCTATAAGGAACTAAGACTAACGGGCTGGGCTAACTGGCTGATCTGTTGTAGTATAATTAAATTGTGGCAATTAATATTTAGTTTTACGACTATACGGACGCGAATTAGCATTACATTTAGGTGAATTTTAAATAATTTAAAGGGAAGCATTGGATTTATTTTTATAAATTAGTCTTATCTTAATTATATCTATGTTTTGAAGATAATTAAAGGAAAATGACTTTAAATACTAAATTATTAGTGATTGTATTAATTTTGGACGATCTTAAATATTCTCTATGTATCTCTTTAGTTTTTTTGTCGGATATCTTCCAGTTTCAATATTCCACTACGGGCTTAAAATTTTTAAAATTATAAAATATAGGTCTATGAAGTAGGATGATCATTTTCATGTTTAATTCACGGCTTTCTAATAAAATTTTTTGGATGACAGTGTCAACATTATTTCGGTTAATATCTATTAATACTAGAACAACTGTAACAATAAAGTGTCTACATTGATAAATTTACTCAAATAGAGAACAATAGACTGCTAACGAATATGAAAACCGATAAATTAATGTACAGGTAAATAGATTAGTTCTATTAATTTACGTAATTTCAATTAATATCAATCCCATAGATTTGTTGATCACTTAATTTTTTAATATTTATATATTACTAGAATAATAATCAGGTTACTTCTATCAAAACGTGAAGGTAATTCTCAGCGCGCCAATAATAGTCAAGTCTATCATGAGAATTTATTTGAATAATTATTTCCAATAGTAAATGAAATACGATACTCTGTATGCGCCTCGAACCCGGATATCTATAATTCGACTTGTATATTATTGCTGACCTTGGGTTTTGGAATTTTTTTATTAGTTTGTGGGTAACCTATGGAATACTAGAAATTAAAAATCGTAATTTATAAACATTCGTAAGATTATATGAATTTGATTGATTGTGGTTTTTATAAGAATATATATTTTAATTTGCTTCTAAATTGGACAATCGACGCAAAGGGAGACAGGCCATGAAAAATATAATATCGATTTGATATTACATTGAATATTAAACAATGATCATTACATATCAAATGATAAAATTGATTTTCACATTTTTTAGATTTATTTAGTTATAAATTAGGTATAACTACTTGGAAAAAATTTGAAGCATTTCCATATTCACAAAGTTTATTGAAAAATAGAAATTAGGAAATTAACATGCTTTCAAAATCTAAGCTATAACTTAAATTTAAAAATTTAAATATTTACTTATTTGAGTATATATAAAAAAAATTAAACTTATGTGTAGTTTGTCGTATTATAATAAAACGATAAATTTGTATAGTGAGCAAGAATTCCATAAGTGCCTTAAGAGGAAATCTACCGTATCTAAAAATTTATGATAATGAGGGCTATACAGAAATGAGAGGACACATAAGTTCAGATAATGCAATGAATTTATTTATAAAACAATTAGAAACAATGATATGTGATGAAAAAATAGATGCATTGGCTTTTGACAACTTTGAATGGGTGAATGCAATTTGAATATTAAATAAATTTAATCTATAAGATTATTTTATAATTAAAACTTAGATTTTATGCTTTGTTTTTATTAGGACTTACCAATGGTAAGTGTAGATATGGAATATCAAAAACACCTTCGGGATTTCTTTAAATCGTTGAATGGGAAATTCCCCAATTTATTATTTGGATTGTTAATTCCAAAGAATGATAATTTAATAAAATATGGTAATTATAAATAATTACAATACAGTTTATTATTGAGATAATAAATGTATTTATCACGAAATGTAACGGTAACCTATGAATAATAATACATTTTTTTTAATTGTTTTAATTTACAGTACATGTAATTAATTTTATTTCTAATACCTAAGTAATTTTTTATTAGTGTCCAATCCGTGTTGCTACATTCTCAACGCAAAATATAGGTTATTTTTACTACGAGAAATTGACTAACTAAATATAAGTTATAATTCTTCTTAAATGAATAAATTCTTTATATTCTTATTATTTCGCTTTAGGCTTCGATAATTTAATTACTTACGTACGTATAACATAGAAAGTATTTAAAAATTGTACTTTTTAGCTTATGCTCCGAGTGTTTTAAATGCGTCAGTTCAATTTTATATGGTTCGATCCCTTTCATATCATATGTGTAGGAGAAAACCGCATCAAAGAGAAATGATGAACACATCACCGGTGAATAAGATGGTAAGAATATATTAGAATTTAAAGAGGATGACATAACATGTAAGCAGGTGACATGCAATAAAATGATTTTGCGTCTATCATAGAAATCAATCTATTTCTGTTCTAGAGTAAAGCATCAATTTTAAATCTAAAAGTAAACAATATTCTCGAGGGCTAGACGATGTGTTTTATTCATTATTCTAAATACATAGAGTTTTTCAATATAAATCGTTCATAAAGAACGGCGATTTAAACATTATTTTATATATAAAAGTTTTAAAAACGAATTAAAAAATACATCACATAGTGTTGTTTTCATTATATGGCGTTTCTCCATAGTAATGACGGATATAAGATATAAAAAATGTTTAATATTTTTTTCTAAGTTGCATTAGTTTGGCTTTTTTATTGTATGTTGTCATTTAAGTTTCGTATTGATAAGTTGTTTTGTGGTTCATAGTGATTTTTTGTATAGTATCGCAATGAAAATGAACAGAATGTAACGGTGTGTTTTAATTGTGTATACTCACTACCATAATTTTGAACATTCCGTGGTCACTGTACTGAAATTCCGTACAATTCATGGGCACCATATTGCTTTAAACGAATCAACTGTTCGTGTGTTGATCAAGAATTTTGAAGATTGTGGTTATCTCGTTAGACTAATCTCGTTGCGAGGAGACTAAACCTACTCCCTTCGATTTGTTCTTATGAGGATACACTAAGTTACGAGTTTACCAGAAGAAAGTACAGATATTTCTTAGAACATTACCATGAAATATGACGTATACACGACGACCTTCTTAGACCTATGTGTGATCGGGTGATGGTCAATTTAATGGAACGAGTGATTGCTTGTAGGGCTAGTAGGGGGATGGGAGGTCACGTGACCGTTATGTTTTTTTTTTTTAAATCTAAATTTCTCATGAGAATAATATGTGATTTTGTTTTTATTTACAGAAATAATATTTCTTTAACAGTTTGATATACTGCATCCTTTTTGAGACACTCTTTTTTATGGCGTAGGTGGAGTGGCTTTATTTTACTCACTTTATGTAAAGTAGGTTAGGGTATAATTTAATATTGTTTGAACAAATTTTACATTAATATTTGATGTTGATTTACTTTTAGGAAGAAACTCTAAAATCGTTAAAAGAAAATGAATATGATTTGAGTAAAGTCATATTAGATATACGGATAATTGTAAATAATGTTTTATCGTTGAAAGCTTCCGGGAAAGATGACACCTCGTACACAACTGTAAGTATTGAAGTTATAATCGTTCTCATTATGATTGTGTTATGATTTAAACATAATAGATTATATTTATAATAAAAATATAGGTACAATAATTTTACGAAATAATTTAGTGTTGCAATTCTATATCTAATTTATTATATCATTAATATATTATTAATATTGATTTATTATTAAGCACTGTTCGACAGACCTTTCCACTGATTGGGCAAAATATTGTTCAGAGACTTTGGCGGGATTTTACGCAAAAGTAAGAAAACCATTTTATTGGAAAGCAATAATATATCTAAATTTTAACGTCATTATTATACCTTAAAATTAATTATTAGTTTTGTTGTAGGATTATAATAGTCTTACGCTCTAAGACTTAAAACTTTCGATAGTAATAAGGTCTTTTTGCTAAAACGCAAAAGCAAATGAATGTAAACAAAGTGAATAAATATCAATATAAGCAAATCCGAATTGATTGAAATATATATTGTACAAATTCAGTTACATAATTTATACCATTTTTCCGTTTATATATTTTACAAATTATTATTATAAAATAACATTACTATATTTTCTATTGTAGTATTGTTTGCTCATATTGTTTTTCGTTCATATTGGACTCAATCATTTTTTTAGTCTCTTATTTTAGTTGCACTCTATTGCTTCGAAAGGAAATACGGTAAAAGAATAAATTAATTTGGGAAGCTAAAAGACAGAAAAGAATATACAAAATATGTGTCACAAAGCAAATGACAAAATGAAAATAGCATAAGACGAAATATTAATTTTATCAAAACAGAATACTCAAAAAATCATTTAATATTCAAAAGTTTTTTTTTTTTTTTTTGAGTCTATGTGTGTGGATTAAATAAATTTATCGACCGCGTATTTGACAACTGATATATCAGGATGTGTAGGTTGGTCTGCGGTGTATATATTATATAGATCGGTGGATAGAACTGCACCTTTTAGTACACCAGCTAGAATTGGAGTGATGTTAGAGATTTCTGTACTCGAACTCATGGCAAAAAATCGTTCGTTTAAAATGGTAGTTAGGAAAAGGTAGTATGAAGAAGGTAGAATTTTATTTTAGTTTGTATATAAGTCCTGGATGTCCATACTTTGTCAAATGCTTGTGAAACATTTTAAAACACAGCAGAGGTGTACTGTTTTTTCACTAATGATTACGAGATAGCGTCTGCGAGTCAGTGTATTTGATAAATTTTTTGGTGAACACCAAATTGAGAATTGGGGAATATGTTTTCTTCTTTGAGTATTGGATAGATACGTTTATTATTTATTTTTATGTAAATGGCTGGATTGTCAGTAGGTTAGGTATTATTAGGTTTAGGGAACATTATTTTAATAGAAAAGTTGGAATGTATGACAGTCTTTTGATTGCATTAAAAAAAAAGTGTAAGATGGTTAATGGCTTTATGAGGGAGTTTATGGTCTATTTTCGGTGTTATTAAGTCGAATTTAAATGATTTACTTAACGGGAAATTTTGTATAAAAGTTTTTATTTTTGAAGGACAGAAGCATTTAGGAAGTAGGGTTAGAGGGAGAGGACTGTCCAAAAATTAGATAATTTTGGGGCGTTTATTATTATTTGAGGATGGCCAGTAGGTGCGACTTGGAGTAGAAAGAAAGTTGAATTTTTTACTGTTAGTTATCTGATTAAGTGAGTTACCACGGGGTGAGTTCAAGTGACTCATTGTATTTGTTTAGCTTTTAAGACGCCGCCTACGATAAAATTATTGCCTAAGGAGTTAAAAAATCATTCAAATTGTAATGCGGAGATAGAATGCCTAGGAGGGCAGTATGTTGATATTATTGTAATAGGTGTATAGTCAAGTGTAAGTTGAATGGAATTTGCTTATACATGTAGTCCATTGCAACGGGGCAGTGGGCGGGATGATTGAAAAATGGTGATTTGCATCAAATAAAAATATTTTTAACAGGTTGGGTTAAAAGTAAAATTAAAATAATGTTATCATTTATATATTGTACGAATTATTTTTATACTTTAAAGCTATGACTTGCAAATCAATTATGGTACAAAAAACGCATGTATTTAGAATAGTCAGTAACAGAAAACGAATAGCAAATATGACAAATATTACAATCTAAAACATAAACTAAAACAATAAATTAAGAATATCATTAAACGAAATAATAATATCAAAACAATAAAATTTAAAATCCATTAAATATCTTAAAAAAAAAACATTGGTTTTATTTTTGATTATATAGTTAACATAGTTTTTGCAGTTATATTTTATTTTGGATTATTCATAAATAATAAAAGAAAATTTTGGAAAATCAATATTTTTTATTCAAATGCACCTCTGTTTGATGCCATTTCGATTGCTACATTACGAGGATTCCGATGATGATATTACCGTTTAAATTATACGAATAGATAAGCAATATGTAAACCATTCACAAAATAAATATTTTTGTTAAAATGTTTTTTATGTTCGTCATTCTTTTGACGAGATGATGAATTTTTAAGTTTGTCATTCTGTTGAAAAGGAGACCCTAATGCGATGGAATATCATTGTAAAATTAAAAATTGGTAGTAACAATGTTTTTAAACTAATGGTTGTCTTACTTTGGTGTGTCACTGTATATTGACATAAGAGCTACTTGATCTTAAGTAGTGTATTAGCTGGATTTTCTATATAAATAACTATAAGTATACATACAGAATAAAATTTTGTTAGAATTTCGCTTTAAAGTATAACAATATTAAAATTAATTTATCATTTATAAATGAACCTTTGGGGGGTCGTAGCTGGAAAGCGCTTAGGGATCCGGACATAACCCCGTAATTTATTCACAATGAAAATATTTAGCAAAGTTAACAAATTAAATATAAATAAAAAAATTGGATGCCTTCAACGAAATTTTTTCCATCAAAGGGTTCATCAAAAAGGGGTCACAATAATCATATGAAATGATATAGAATATCTAAATAAACCTATCTTGAGGTCTGAAAATTATCAATATTTTGTATGCGATAAAATCAATGCAATTTGTACGACATGAATAATTCTTATTCTAATAAAAGCATTCAATAAAATCCTTAAAGTCCTTAAACTCATATTAACATATCAAGTTGAAAATGGTATTTGAAATATAAGTGAATTAATACCCAAACTAATACGACACAACTGATATAATCGAATTGAATTGATGGGCTTAAAGAAGCTACACCCTCCTCCCTTTCTTACAACTAGTAGACGAGGTTAATTTTAATTTAAATCAAGTGACTCACTTGATACTCGTTGTCTCGTTACATTTTGACACCATTTAAACTTAATATTTTCATGCGAGTGGGTCAACTTCATAGACGTAATCACTTGTATAAATTAACAAATATACACTAAATACTTATTTAAATATATATATATTATATGCGATTTATCATATCATAGGGAAATTTATTCTATCGTTACAAAATGCTCGGAGTTTTCATTAATGCTGTTGATGATGATGATTATGGTAACAAGTGCGGATGTGGAGCCTTCGCAGCGTTGAACGCCATCACTACTGGTATGAATGGATCTCCTCCAATAGAAGACTGTCCAACATGGGGTCTCTTACCCAGGGAAAAATCCAAAATCAAAGGCAACTGAAACTAACCTCTAGCCTTATTTTATTTTCACAATATTGTTGGATGAATTAAAAGAAAATATTATTGGACTAAAATAACAATTGTATTATATATTATTTTTATCGACATATATACAGACAAAAATATGTTTTAAATTGATTTTACGTATATATTATTCTAATTTGTTGGTAATGCCCTTTTTTTATTACAAGAATTTAATCTTATTTATGATGCATAAATTCATAAAGGGTTGTGAATATTTTCAAACTAATTAGTTAAACAATTACATCCGTTTTCCCATAATATAAATTACTTTATTCTCAGTCATGACATTATTAAATATAATAGATATCTTAAGTAGTTGCTCATAGACATTAGGCTAGAATATTTCTATTCCACACCATTACACCAGTGACCGGAATATGATAAAAAAAAATAAATCACAAGGACGATAAATTCACAACACTATTTTGGATAAAAGAAAAATCCACTGTTATACCATTTATCGCCCTTCAGGGTAAATACGTTATGTAATATAACCTAAACGGATCAACAAGTGCCTACAAAGAAAACCAAATCAACATTTCCCTGAACCAATATGTATCTTAGGCATAATTTTAGATTTTCAAGTAATCCTGAAATTATTTTTATACTAATATGAGTTGTGCAAGTAAACATAAAATATCAATCTGATTATAAGTGGAGAATAATGTACAGTTTATACGCATAACAGTAAACCGAATTTTAATCATGAATAAACAACATATCATATATTTAACTTATGTAGGAGTTTTAGTTCTTTCAATTCAATATGTTTTGTGTATATAATGTGCATTAATACAAAATCATACGTCATTAAAGTGTTTACAAGTATTTGTATGTGCGATACGCAAATATAACATTATTTAAATTCATATAGTTATAAAAAATAATTATACGTGTTCACATATTAAAAAAAACTAAAAGCCACGTTGTTATAGATAGATACGCATATGATAAATTTACATATTATTAATATGTATTGGAGTTTTAAATTATTCATATTAAATAAATTGATTATTGATAAAATTAGTTAGTACACTAAGAATATTAAAACTATTTCGCTGTTTTATATATTTATTTCATACAACCTCTGTATTATATAGATAACTAACAATTCGATTCCAATAGCCTCTATCTTTGATAATATTGGTGTTGCTTAAAGATTTCTATACAAATATACAATTATTCCCTTGAGAAAAATATTTAAAACAAACCAATCTTAATGGGTATAAATATATAGAAAATGTATTAAAATAACAAAATAAACCTAAGATTGAAATTTTTTAAAATATTATATTATTTATTATAAAGATGAAAAATGAACATAATTAACGTATGGAAATCGATTAATGTTAATACGAATTATATGTAACAGTTGTATAATTATAAAATGATCGAGTAAAAAGATTATTATTTATACTATACATAAAAGATTTATAGATTATAAAATGTGTTTTATAACGTACACAATGCAAATAATACTGACAAAAATAGCGAATTAACTGTTAACAGGTGTTTATAATTGTGGTGTGCATAAATTACACTATTCAGATATATTCTAAAACCAATAATATTCTCATTGTATATTATTTTTATGCGTTTAACAATTTATCTATTTAAGTAGAAGTAAACGTAAAAATTCATATTGTTTTCTATTAATATACATTCTATTATGTACATAAGAAATTTAAATTTTAATTACTTGATACACATCAAGATGGCTTTACAATTCATAAATATTTTACAATGTTTAATAATTATAAACTTCTTTATAATTTGGATGTATGTTGATAAAACAAGTAAGTATGTAAAAAAATTATAACCACTTTACTGTTTTATTTTAATTATTCTGCACCACTTCTGTATATTTTGAATGACAAGAATTTTAAATTCAGCGAGGGCTATTTTTGAAAATAAAGGTCGCTGATAAACAAAATTTTCACATTTTGTTGTTTTAGTGTTTAATACTAAAATATATTTGGATATGTGTATAATACAAATTATGTTTATATATAAATATATAATTTTGTAATAGAAAATAATTCAGACTTTTATTGTAACAATAATTAAAATCTTATTTAATCAGCGAGCAAATAAATTTTATAAAACGTCGGAGCAGTTGCTTACAGGCAGTGAAGATTAAATCCAATTAACCATTTCTAATAACACGTAGTTATTATAAAGAATATTTATACTATACATAAAAGATTTATAGATTATAAAATGTGTTTTATAACGTACACAATGCAAATAATACTGACAAAAATAATGATTTAACTGTTAACAGGTGGTTATACTTGCGGTGTGCATAAATAACACTATTTAGATATATTCTAAAACCAATCATATTGTCATTGTATGTTATTAATACATTCTACAATAATTATTTTTTTGTGTTTAACAGTTTATTTATTTATGTGGTAATAAACGTTAAAATTCATATTGTTTTCTATTAATATGCATTCTAGTGTTTACATTTGATACTTAATCTTTAAGTACTAGATACCCATTAGGATGGCTTTACAATTCGTTCATATTTTACACTGTTTAAATTTAGTTTTAATAGTTTGGATGTATGTTGATAAAACTTGTAAGTATGTAAAAAAAAAATTATGACCTCTTTACTGTTTTATTTTCATTATTTCGAATCACTTATGTTTGGATTACAAGAATTTTAAATTCAAGGAGGCTATCTTTGAAAATAAAGGTGTTGATGAAAAAAATGTACGACTATCCACATTGTCGCATTATGGTATGTTGCTACACCGGGGTACATAAAAAAATGCTATACTTGAGGAAACAACCAATACATTATTTTTTTATACAACACATTTATAATTGTCTCATATTCAAAGGTAGTGATTTTATTCCTGTGGTGTCGAGTATAGGAAACGAAATTTACAAAAAAAACATAATTGTTTTAAAATGACAGTAATAACATCAAAGTATATGCAAAAGGTATTATTATAATTTGTATTACCTGTTTATCTACCAAAATTAGGTTACAACTATGCTTTCCACTATTCACCTAAACTATGTCGCTGGAGGGAATTTGTAACTTCTCTGTTTATGAGATCCTGAACTATTTTTACATCACTTTCAATTAATAAAATTAAATGAAATTGTTAAATTAATTCTTTTCATATTTTGTTGTTTAATTTTTAATACCTAAATATAGTTGGATAAGTGTATCAATACAAATTAGGTTTATGTATAAATAAACAATATTTCAATAAGCAATAATTATGAGTTTTATTGTAGCAATAATTAAAGACATATTTAAGCAGCGATCAAAAACAATTTTAATTAATTCTGAGCCGTTGATGACACGCCGTGTAAATTATATCTAATTAACTTTTTTTAATAACATTCAGATACTTTAAGGATTACCGTTCCGTATATTTGTCATGGAAATCGGACGTGTAAATATAGGGAATAAATATATGATAGTGTGTGTGTTCTGTTGTCCGGTCTACTAATATCTTTTTTATTGTATGGCAAATAAATTATTAAAATGGTTTATTTACTAATATAAATTTAATAATGCATTACAAATTACACTGAATGTATATGTATAATATAATGTAATAAAATATATTACTAGGAATGTTACGACAATATCATTACAAATGCTTGTCATACAAAACGATAAGCTTGCTACGATCGTGAAATGAAATGTAAGAGTCTATAAATTGTAATATTATCGACTTCAGTCATCGATAGATATTTAATTATGTTATATATTTAATATATTTTTACCAAGGTTAAAAATGGTGTATATTACATGTCTAATTATTTATGTATTAGATTCAATAAGTCTGTCTGATTTAAGAATAATATGTTGTGTTAATAACGGAACAAATTCAATACAATGTTTAGGAATTGCTTGTCAATATTGTACAGCAATATCATCATTTAGTGGAAATTCTCAAAGTATGTATTTACATAAAATATAATTACATTAAATTGTACTCCATTATTTAGTATATTCATAAAAAATAAATCTAAGGTGTGCTGACTGGCGGATACGTTTTAGCGTAATCAAATTGTGGCAACTAATATTTAGATTTAAGCCATTGGATTGTTTTTATCAAATAAGTGTTACCTTAATTATTTCAATGTTTTGATGATACTTTTAGGAATATGCCCTTTAAATACAAAATTATTAGTGATGATATTAATTTCGGACGATTTTTAATAGTATCTATGTATCTCTTTAATATTTTTGCAGATATCTTCCTGCTTCAAAATTCCACTAGAAGTTTAAAATTTCAAAAACTTTAAAATAAAGGTCTATTATGTCAGATGATCATAGTTCACGACTTTCTAATAATGTTTTTTTGGATGTCAGCGTTAACTTGATTTCGGTTAATATCTATTAAAACTAGAACAACTGTAACAATCATGAGTCTACATTGATAAATTAAATCATATAAACGTTTAACGAATATATCAACCGATAATTGAAAGTACAGTTAATTATTTTAGTTCAGTTACTTTACGTAATGTCAATTAATATCAATCTCATTAATTTAGCGATCGCTTATTTTTTTTAATAATAATATATTACTAGAATAAAAAACAAATTAACTTTTTATCATTAGTTATATGTGGAAGTGACTCTTAGTGTACGATTTAAAATTGAATCTACCATGTAAATAAATTTGAATATATATTTCCAATAGAAGATGTAATACGGACCAACTCTGTATGCCCCTCGAAACCAGATATCCATTATTTGACTTGTAAAATATTGCTGACTTTGGGTTTTGGTATTTTTTTGTTTTTTTTATAGGTTACTTATGGAATACTAGAAATTAAATATGTATTTTATACATATATGTACGATTAAATTATTTTAATTGATTACAGTTTTTATAAGAATTATTTTTTTTTTTTTTTGCTTTTAATCTGTCAAAAGAAAAAGTGAATACAGTTTGGACAATCAACGCAAAAAAAAAAAAAAAGTCATGAAATTAATTATATCGATTTGATATAAAATTGAATATCAAACAATTCATATATAATGATAAAACTTCGAAGCATTTCCTTATTCAATAAAGTTTATTGAAAAAAAGAAATTAGGAAATTAACATACATGTAACATCTAAACTATAAATTAAATTTAACATTTTAGTAATTAAGTATATGCATATATATATATATATATATATATATATATAATAAATAAAATTAGTATAATCATAAATAAGACGATGTAATAATAAAACTTGTATAGCAACGAAGAATGCAATAAACACCCTAAGAGGAAAACTGCCGTATCTAAAAGTTTATGATCATGAGAGGAATATGCATATGATATCACACGTACACAATTTGCGTAAAATGAATTTATTTATAGGCAAATTAGAACTAATGATAAATGATGAAAAAATAGATGCAATGGCTTTTGATAACTTTGAATCGGTGAATGCATTTTTGATTATTAAATTAAAATTAAATCATTGATTTTATGCTTTTACATTGTTTTTTTTTTAGGTCTTACCAAATAGAATTAATATGGATCATCAATATGAACTTTGTAATTTTTTTATTATGTTGAAAGTAAAATTCCCTAATGTATTATTTGGATTGTTAATTTCGAAAAAAAAAATTGGTAATTTCAAATTATTATAATATCATTTATTATCTCAAAAGTGAATTATATAATAATTATTGAAATAATAATTGTATTTATCGTATAATGTAATGGTAAACTATGAATAATAATAATACATAATAATAGAAAATCAATATTTCTTGGTAATAACTATTGTTTAAAATTTTAAGAACACAACGGATTTCGATTTACAAAATATACTCTACACCTTGTTCAAAATATTGATACATTGATCAACATAAGTTGTATTTAACTATAAAAAAGAAAACTAGTGCTATTGAATTTTTTGCTATAACTGTTAAAAATTTCAAATTTTATAAAAATGTGTAAATTACAGCATTTTGCTATTTTCGAGTTTTGTTTGAATGGCATTAATGTCATTACGATTTGAGACGATAATACATAGGAAATTGTAATACTTTTATCAGTAATAAATCAAAATATTTTACAGAACTCTACTCATAATTGTTTTTGCATTAGTAATGGTTTTTTGTTGTGTGCAGATATAAATTATAATATACTCTAATTAATAAACTTCTATCCCTAATAATTTATTTTTATTATCACATTTTAGCATTAATATCCTTATATGGTTATAATAATTTTGTTTCTTATACCCAAATAGTTTTTTTTTTCGGTATCCAATACATGTTGCTACATTCACAACGCTAAATATAGATTATTTTTACTACGATAAATTGACTAACTAAATACAAGTTATATTTCTTCTTAAATGGAATAAATTCCTTTTATTCTTTTTTATTTTTTTGCTATAGGCTTCAAGAATTTAGTTACTTACGTATGTATAGTATAAATAGTTTTTGTAAATTTGTTTTTTAGATTATGCACCAAGTGTTCTAAATGATGCAGTTCAATTTTATATAGTTAAATCCATTTCATATAAAAAGTGTATTAGAAAATCACATCAAAAAGACATGGCCAATACATCACCAGTGGAATCGATGGTAAGAAATTTTTGCAATTTAAAGAGGATGACAAAACATGTAAGTAGGTGACATGCAAATACATGGTTTCGGGCATATCATGGAAATCAATCGATTTCTGTTCTAGAGTTAAATCAAAAATTTTAAACCTAAATGTAGACAATATTCTCGAGGTTTTGACGATCTGTATTGTTCATTATACTTAATATATAGTGTTTTTTAATATAGATCATTCATATATAACAGCAATTTCAATATTATTACATAAATAAAACGTTTCAAAAACGAATTATAAAAAATATCGCATAGTGTGGTTTTCTTTATATAACGTGTCTTAAAAATAATGACGGATTAAAAAAGGGTGCTATTTTTTTTTTTTTACTTGGTATTTTTGTTACCTGGTATCATCGAGGATTCGTATTGATAATTAGTTTCGAGGTATTTAGTGATTGATTGTGTAGTATCGCAATGAAAGTGTACAGTAAGTACAATTTTGATTGTGTAAACTCACTTCCATAATTGTGAACATTACGTGTTAACTGTACGGATACTTCGTACAATTTTTGGGTATTGCATTGCGCCAAACGAATCGACTGTTTGTCGGTTGATCAAGGAATTTGAATTAAGTGGTTATCTCGTTAGACTAGTCTCGATGCGAGGAGACTAGACCTTTCCACCTCGATCTTTTCTTATGGGGGTATCTAAGTGTCGAGTTTACCAGGACAAACTACAGAAATGTCTTAGAACATTAACATGAAATATGACGTATACCCGACGTTCTTCTTAGACCTATGTGTGATTGGGCGATGGTCAATTTTATGAAACGAGTGATCGCCTGTAGGGCTAGTAGGGGGATGGGAGGTCACGTGACCGTTATGTTATTTTACGTTTAAATCTAAATGTCTGATGAGAATAATATGCGATTTTGTTTTTATTTACAGAAATCAATTTTCTTTAACAGTTTGAAATACTGCGTCCTTTTTGAGACACTCTTTTTTATGGCGTAGGTGGAGTGGCTTTATTTTACTCAATTTATGTAAAGTAGGTTAGGGTATAATTTAATATTAAATGACCAAATTTTATATTAATATTTGATGTTGATTTACTTTCAGGAAGATACTCTAAAATTGTTAAAAAAAAATGAATTTGATTTGAGTAAAGTCATATTAACTATACGCATAGTTGTCAATAATGTTATGAAATTGAGAGCTTCCGGGAAAGATGACGCCACATACACATATGTAAGTATTGAAGTTTTTATGGTTCTCGTTATTATTGTGTAATGATTTGAACACAATATTTTATCTTTATGACTTAAATATAGGTATAATTATTTTATGATAACAATTTAGTGTAGCTATTCAATATCTAATTAATAACATTATTATATTATTGATTTATTTTTAAGCACTGTTCGACAGACCTTCCCAATAAATGGGCAAAATATTGTTCAGAGACTTCGGAGGGATTCTATGCAAAAGTAAGCAAACAATTTAATTGGAAAGTATTGTTATATGTATATTTCAACATCATTATTATATCCTATAATTATTTTTTAGTTTTCTTGTAGGATTACAATGGTTTAACACCCAAAGAATTACAAATTTCGATAGTAAAAAATTCCTTTCGCAAAACTTAAAAGCAATAAAATTTAAAGATAATAATTAACAAACAATCTAAGCAAATCCTACTAGAGTAAAAATATATTAAGAAATATAATAATGTACAAAAACGCTTATATCTTTTATACCATTTTATTGTTAATGTTTTTTACACATTATTATTATTAAATAAAAATACTATATTTTCTATTGTACTATTTTTTGCTAATATTTTTATTCGTTTATATTTGTTTTCATCATTTTTTTAGTTTTTATTTTACTTTTGCGCCATTGATTGTAAAATAATTACGGTAAAAGAACAAATTGATGTCTCCATATAGGTGTTACTCAAATAGGGGTCAGAATGATAATATGATTAATTGACTTTTTATAATAACGTATATTGGATTCTGAAAATTATCAATATTTTGTATGCGATAAAATCAATGCACATTGTACGACATAAATAATTCTTATTTTACTAAAAGCATTCAATAAAATTATAAAAAACCGTTAACATTCTACTTATGCAATTGAACCGAGTGGTTATAATATGTTAAAAAAAAATAGCTCATCAATTAAAATAAACGCATGAGAGAATGATGTCCAAAAGTCTTTAAACTCACATTAACATATCATGTTGAAAATGGTATCTGAGATATAAGTGTATTTATACACAAACTAATACGACACATCTGACATAATTTTCATAAAGTTTTCATAAAGTCCTGAAACTCATATTAACATATCAATAAAATTATTGTTACATTTTGACACCATTTAAACTTAATATTTTTATTCGAGTGGGCCAACTTCATAGACGTAATTACTTGTATAAATGACCACTAAATACTTTTTTAAAAATATATATATTATTTGCGGTTTATCTTATCATAGGGAGTGTTAGTCAATCGTTACAAAATGCTCGGTGCTTTGATACGGTGTATAGATGATGATGATTATGGTAACATGTGCGAATGTGGAGCCTTCGCGGCATTGAACGTCATCACTGCTGGTACGAAAGGATCTCCTAAAATAGAAGGCTGTCAAAAATGGGGCCTCTTGCCCCAGGATAGATCCAAAATCAATGGCACCAGAAACTAACATCTAGTATAATTTAATTTTCACAATATCATTGGATGAATAAAAATAAAATATTATTGGAATAAAACAACTATTGTATTATATTTTAATTTTATCGACTTATATACAGACAAAACAATGGGTTTTTTATGTATATATATATTGTTCTAATTTGTGGGTAATGTCCAATTTTATTACAAGCATTACGCTTTGTTTATAAGGCTTAAATTCAAAAAGGGTTGTAAGTATTTTTAAACCAATAAGCACCCTGTAGTTAAACCTAACAAATAATTTATATTTTGCTAAGTACCTGTTTAGGCTTGTCCTTATTTATGATGTTTCTTAGGATAAGGTGTGGTATGACTGGCGGGAGTGGAAGTTTCCCATTGTAGTTTTTTCGCTATCTGTATAGAGGCTTTATACTGATCAGATGTAACACTCTATAAAATGACATTAGGCAATATGCTTATAAAATAATATTAGTCCTACTGACATTATAAACTGACTTGACTGTAAAATATATTTTTTTTTTAACATGACCCAAACTATACGTAGATAAAAAAAAAATATTTTCTGTGATATTGAATAAATACATAATCTCTCTGAACAGGAGCAAGATGAATTTATTGATCTGGTAAGTATTGGAGCAATGAAAAATATTTTTAACGGTAAAAATTTTATTGATTTTTGGATAACTGTACAAAATGATCAAAAACTACTGGTCGAGAAAACTTTAAGAAATTTTATTCCCTATTGCACAACTTATAGATATGAACAAGTTTTTCCTACCAACAATTGCATGAAAAACAAATGTTTCGATTTTAGTGCTGTCTAGCAGTGAAACACATTAACTGCTATCAAACGAAATTTGATGGAGGGTAATATCAGATATGTGTTAAGAACACAAACATCAATTGATAACAGTGATAGCAATAATAACAGCCATAAGAGTTGATAAAGAAGGTAATATGCCATATTTACGTACTAACAGGTGATATAGTAAATTAGAAAAATAATAAATTTATTGTCAAATAGGAAATGTACAGTCAACATAGCCGGGGAAGGGCAGAAGTGCGCGGGAAACCTAGAAACAATTCCCAAACTAGAAACATTATCACCAAAAAATTATTCAATTTATATTAAATTGTAAAGATAGTAAACATAAAATATCTATCTGATTATAAGTGGAGAATAATGTACAGTTTATACGCATAACAGTTAATCAAATTTTAGGCATTAATAAACGACATATCATATATATAACTTATGTAGGAGTTTTAGTTCTTTCAATTCAATATGTTTTGTGTATATAATGTGCATTAATACAAAATCATACGTCATAAAAGTGTTTACAATTATTTGTATGTGTGAAACGCAAATATATCATAATTCAAAGGTGTTTTATTTTAAATTCATATAGTTATAAATAATTATTATACGTGTTTACATATTAAAAAAAACTAAAAGCCACATTGTTATAAATAGATACGCATATGATAAATTTACATATTATAAATATGTAATGGAGTTTTAAATTATTCATATTAAATAAATTGCTTATTGATAAAATTAGTTAGTACACTAAGGAGATTAAAACTATTTCGCTGTTTTATATATTTATTTCATACAACCTCTGTATTATATAGATAACTAACAATTCAAATCCAGTTGCCTCTATCCTTGAAAATATTGATGTTGATTAAAGATTTCTATACAAATATACAATTTTTCCCTTGAGAAAAATATTTAAAACAAACCAATCTTAATGGGTACAAATATATAGAAAATGTATTATAATAACAAAATAAACTTAAGATTGAAATTTTTTAAAATATTATATTATATATTATAAAGATGAAAAAAGAACATAATTAACATATGAAAATCTTAGATAAACATAAAAATATAAACCATTTCCATGTGAGAAAGACAAAGATAATGAAGACTCTATATTTCTTATACCATTACGGTCTTTAATTATGGGAAAATCAGGTTCTGGAAACACTACAATATTGTAGAATTTTATGAGAAATTTTTGGATTCCTTTTTACAAAGTTAGGTGATAGTTAATAAATCCTTGACAAAAATAAAATGTTTAATAACAATACGAATTATATGTAACAGTTGTATAATTATAAAATGATCGAGTAAAAAGATTATTATATATACTATACATAGAAGATTTATAGATTATAAAATGTTTTATATAACGTACACAATGCAAATAATACTGACAAATATAGTGATTTAACTGTTAACATATGGTTATTCTTGCGGTGTGCATAAACAACACTATACAGATATATACTAAAACCCATCATAATATCATTGTATGTTATTAATACATTCTACAATAATTATTATTATGTGTTTAACAGTTTATCTATTTAAGTAGTAATAAACGTTAAATTCATATTGTTTTCAAATAATATGCATTCTAGTGTTTACATTTGAAACTTAATCTTTATGTACTAGATACCCATTAGGATGGCTTTACAAATCGTTCATATTTTACGGTGTATAAATTTAATTTTCATAGTTTGGATGTATGTTGATAAAACAAGTAAGTATGTAAAAAAAAATTATGACATCTCTACTGTTTTATTTTCATTATTTCAAATCACCTATGTATGGTCGGATTACAAGAATTTTAAATTCAAGGAGGCTATCTTTGAAAATGGGGCCTCTTGCCCCAGTATAGATCCAAAATCAATGGCACCAGAAACTAACATCTAGTATAATTTATTTTTCACAATATCATTGGATGAATAAAAATAAAATATTATTGGAATAAAACAACTATTGTATTATATTTTAATTTTATCGACTTATATACAGACAAAACAATGGGTTTTTTATGTATATATATACTATAGAATATAAACATCAATTGATAACATTGATAGCAATGATAACAGCGATAAGAGTTGATAAAGAAGGTAATATGTCATATTTACGTACTAACAGGTGATATGGTAGCTTAGAAAAATAATAAATTTATTGTCATACGAGGTGTGACAATAAAATAACGAGACTTTCTAAATATAACCTAAACTATTAACGTTTTCTATAAAACGATTATTGAAATATGATTAGAAAACACTTATCTAAAAGTACTATGAACACCGATGGCATTGATTCATTTTCTTATACGTTAGTAGCCTTGTTATTAGTGCGAGTTCGACTATACTGCCGAAAAATGTTAGATATAAAAATCGAACAACATGTGTTAACATTAAATTTCTTGTTAAATTAAAAAAAACTGCCGCGGAATCGTTTCGTCTGTTATGTGAAGTTTATGGTGAAGAATGTTTTTTAAGAGCTCGTGTTTTTGAATGGCACAAACGGTTTTGTAGTGGAAGGGAGGACGTCGAAGACGACGATCGTTCTGGACGTCCTACCACGTTTTCAACAAACGAAAACGTTGAAAAAATCGACAAAATTAATTAATCAATATTATTATAAAGAGGTATTAATTAAATTAAGAGACCGTGTCAGAAAGATGCGACCAGATCTATGGAAAAATGGCTGGGTTCTTCACCAAGACAATGCTCTAGCTCACAGTGCATTTTCAATTCAACGTTTTTTAACTGAAAAAAAAATTTCTGTACTTCAACATCCCCCGTACTCGCCAGACCTTGCTCCTTGTGACTTCTTCTTATTTCCTTCTTATTTATTTTCTCATTTTCAAACAGTTGACGACGTATAAATAAAAACGGCAGAACTTCTAAAAGAGCTGAATGAAAGCAATTGGCAGCAGTGTTTTCAAGAATGGCTGCGACGTATGCAACAGTATATTGATGCTGAGGGAAGGTACTTTGAAGGTGATAATCATTAAATTATAACATTTGAAAATAAACAACTTTTATTCAAAAAGTCTCGTTATTTTATTGTCGCACCTAGTATATGAAATGTACAGTCAATATAGGCGGTAAAGGGCAGAAGTGCACGGGAAACCTAGAAACAATTTCCAAACTAGAAACATTAACACCAAAAAATTATTTAATTTATATCAAATTGTAAAAAATCAAAACACTTATTCGTTTTGGAACGCCGCATGGATACACCTAAACAAATTTAAATTGTTAATATACAAGAGGTACGCATTCATTGGTATCCACATGAAACGATTAAATTGAATAATTATAATGATTATGTACAGATAAATCAAACAATTACAGATAACTATATCTAACCTAACATAACCGAAATATTAAGTGCCTACGAAGAAAACCAAATCAACATTTCCCTGAACCAATATGTATCTTAGGCAAAATTTTAGATTTTCAAGTATTCCTGAAATTATTTTTACATTAATATCAGTTGTGCAAGTAAACCTAAAATATCTATCTGATTATAAGTGGAAAATAGTGTGCAGTTTATAAGCATAACAGTAAATCGAATTTTAATCACGAATAAAAACCATAAAAATATAATTTATATAGGAGTTATAGATGATTTAAAGCGTTTTATTGTGTATACTATGCGAATTATTACAGATTAATATGTCATTAAAGTGTTTACAAGTTTTTGTATGTGCGATACGCAAATATATCATTATTTAAATGTATGTTTTTTAAAATTCATATAGTTATAAATAATTATTATACGTGTTCACATATTAAAAAAAACTAAAAGCCACGTTGTTATAAATAGATACGCATATGATAAATTTACATATTATTAATATGTAATGGAGTTTTAAATAATTCATATTAAATAAATTGCTTATTGATAAAATTAGTTAGTACACTAAGGAGATTAAAACTATTTCGCTGTTTTATATATTTATTTCATACAACCTCTGTATTATATAGATAACTAACAATTCAAATCCAGTTGCCTCTATCTTTGAAAATATTGGTGTTGCTTAAAGATTTCTATACAAATATACAATTTATCCCTTGAGAAAAATATTTAAAACAAACCAATCTTAATGGGTATAAATATATAGAAAATGTATTATAATAACAAAATAAACCTAAGATTGAAAATTTTTAAAATATTATATTATTTTTAATGAAGATGGAAAAAGAACATAATTAACGTATGAAAATCTTAGATAAAAATAAAAATTTAAACCATTTCCATATGAGAAAGACAAAGATAATGAGGACTCAATATTTCTAATGCCATTACGAACTTTAATTATGAGAAAATCAGGTTCTGGAAAAACTAAATTATTGTGGAATTTTATGAGAAATTTTAGGATTCCTTTTTCCAAAGTTAGATGATAGTTAATAAATCTTAGACAAAAATAAACTGTTTAATGTTAATAGGAATTACATGTAACAGTCGAATAATTATAAAATGAACGTGGAAATAGATTATTATTTATACTATACATAAAAGATTTATAGATTATAAAATGTATTTTATAACATACACAATGCAAATAATACTGACAAAAATAGCAAATTAACTGTTAACAGGTGTTTATAATTGTGGTGTGCATAAATTACACTATTCAGATATATTCTAAAACCAATAATATTCTCATAGTATATTATTTTTATGCGTTTAACAATTTATCTATTTAAGTAGAAGTAAACGTAAAAATTCATATTGTTTTCTATTAATATACATTCTATTATGTACATTAGAAATTTAAATTTTAATTACTTGATACACATCAGGATGGCTTTACAATTCATAAATATTTTACAATGTTTAATAATTATAAACTTCTTTATAATTTGGACGTATGTTGATAAAACAAGTAAGTATGTAAAAAAATTATAACCACTTTACTGTTTTATTTTAATTATTCTGCACCACTTCTGTATATTTTGAATGACAAGAATTTTAAATTCAGCGAGGGCTATTTTTGAAAATAAAGGTCGCTGTTAAACAAAATGTACGACTATCCACATTGTCGCATTAAGGTATGTTGCTGCCTCGGGGCACTTAAAAAAAATGCTATACTTGAGAAAACAACCAATACATTATTTTTTTATACAACACATTTATAATTGTCTCGTATTCAAAGGTAGTGATTTTATTCCTGTGGTGTCGAGTATAGGAAACGAAATTTACAAAAAAACATAATTGTTTTAAAATGACAGTAATAACATCAAAGTATATGCAAAAGGTATGATTATAATTTGTATTACCTTTTTGTCTACCAAAATTAGGTTATAACTATGCCGTCCACTATTTACCTAAACTACGTCGCTCAAGGGAATTTGTACCTTCTCTGGTTATGAGATCCTGACCATACTATTTTTAAATCACTTTCAATTAATAAAACTAAATTAAATTGTTAAATTAATTCTTTTCACATTTTGTTGTTTTAGTGTTTAATACTAAAATATATTTGGATATGTGTATAATACAAATTATGTTTATATATAAATATATAATTTTGTATTAGAAAATAATTCAGACTTTTATTGTAACAATAATTAAAATCTTATTTAATCAGCGAGCAAATAAATTTTATAAAACGTCGGAGCAGTTGCTTACAGGCAGTGAAGATTAAATCCAATTAACCATTTCTAATAACACGTAGGTATTATAAAGAATACTGTCCCTGGTATTCGACATGAACCATATCTCATCCCATTTCTCTGTAAAAAAAAGTTATTGTTCCAGCAACACATTATTTACAAGATAGACGTTAGTCTTTAAATTTATATATTCAAATAACCCGTAATACGTACAGTAAAGTTAAATATTAATGTATAAAAGTACAATATTTTAATTAACAATATATAAATAATACAATTAATTATTAATTGCATTGATTGCAATAAAACATAATTTTCAAATATAATATTTTGTCGTAATCATCTATTCCATGAAAGTAGTATAAAAAACTATTACGTGAATATACCATAATGTAATTTTTTACAATGTAATCGATCACTTCGTGTTTTAAAATAAAATATTAACAAAACTAAGGTTGTAATACTATTTCAGTTTAACAATACAAGTACTATTTTCCGAACAATTTGTCCAAAGTTAATTGATTTGTACAATAGATTTTTGAGGATAGTTAAACCCTGGACTTTTAAAATGTGCAGTATGATATTTTAAATTAGTTACAAGTTTACAAACAAAACAATTAAACTCTATGTGAAACTGTTTAGGGGGTGAGAGATTTATAAATTGTTCAGGTAAATATGTGTAATAAGTAAATTAAAAAAAAATCATGGAGATAAACATGATGAATTTCGCATACTTCACTGACCATATAAATTACTAAGTAGGAACTTATACATGTGTAAGAAGTATGAGGTATGAATTATTTAAATATAGCCTATATAATGCATGATATTATGTAACAAAATATAATACTAAAAATGTTATGATAATATCATTACAAATGCATGTCATACAATAGGATAAGCTTGCCACAATCATGAAATGAAATGTAACAGTCTATAAATTGTAATATTATTTAGTTCAGTAATAGGTAGGTATTTAATTATGTTTTATAATTTTAATATTTTTATCAAGGTTAAAAATGGTGTTTATTACATGTCTAATTGTATATGTTTTAGATTCAATTTGTCTGTCTGATTTAAAACAAATATGTGTTATTGAAAACGGTGTAAGTTCAATAAATAGTTTAGGAAATGCTAGTCAATATTGTACAGCAATATCATCAATTGGTTCAAATCGTCAAAGTAAGTGTCTACATAAAATACAATTAAATTAATTTGAACTCAATTATTTAGTATGTTCATACATAATACATCTACATAGACTTATTACATTGAATTAGATATTACATTGAATATCAAACAATGATCATTACATATCAAATGATAAAATTGATTTTCACATTTTTTTGATTTATTTAGATATAAATAAGGTATAACTACTTCGAAAAAATTTGAAGCATTTCCCTATTCATAAAGTTTATTGAAATATAGACATTAGGAAATTAACATGCTTTCAAAATCTAAGCTATAACTTAAATTTAAAAATTTAAATATTTACTTATTTGAGTATATATAAAAAAAATTAAACTTATGTGTAGTTTGTCGTATTATAATAAAACGATAAATTTGTATAGCGAGCAAGAATTCCATAAGTGCCTTAAGAGGAAATCTACCGTATCTAAAAATTTATGATAATGAGGGCTATACAGAAATGAGAAGGCACATAAGTTCAGATGATGCAATAAAATTATTTATAATAAAATTAGAATCAATGATATGTGATGAAAAAATAGATGCATTGGCTTTTGACAACTTTGAATGGGTGAATGCAATTTGAATATTAAATAAATTTAATATATAAGATTATTTTATAATTAAAACTTTGATTTTATGCTTTTTTTTAGGACTTACCAATGATAAGAGTAGATATGGAATATCAAAGACACCTTCGTGCTTTCTTTGAATCGTTGCATATCAAATTCCCCGATTTGATATTTGGATTGTTAATTCCAAAGAGAGAAAATTTAATAAAATATGGTAATTTTAAATAATCACAATATAGTTTATTATTGTGATAATAAATGTATTTATCACGAAATGTAACGGTAATCTATGAATAATAATACATATTTTTCAATTGTTTTAATTAACAGTACATTTAATTAATTTTATATCTAAAACCTACGTAATTTTTTATTAGTGTCCAATCCGTGTTGCTACATTCCCAACACAAAATATATGTTATTTTTACTACGAGAAATTGACTAACTAAATATAAGTTATAATTCTTCTTAAATGAATAAATTCTTTATATTCTTATTATTTCGCTTTAGGCTTCGATAATTTAATTACTTACGTACGTATAACATAAAAATTGTTTAAAAATTGTACTTTTTAGCTTATGCTCCGAGTGTTTTAAATACTTCAGTTCAATTTTATTTGGTTCGATCCCTTTCATATCATAAGTGTAGGAGAAAACCGCATCAAAGAGACATGAAGAACACATCACCGGTTGATAAGATGGTAAGAATATATTAGAATTTAAAGAGGATGCCATAACATGTAAGCAGGTGACATGCAATAAAATGATTTTGCGTCTATCATAGAAATCAATCTATTTCTGTTCTAGAGTAAAGCATCAATTTTAAATCTAAAAGTAAACAATATCTTTGAGGGCTAGACGATGTGTTTTATTCATAATAAATTTTACATTAATATTTGATGTTGATTTACTTTTAGGAAGAAACTCTAAAATTTTTAACACATAATGATTATGATTTGAGTAAAGTCGTTTTAAATATACGAGTAATTGTAAATAATGCTATGAAATTTAGTGCTTCCGGAAAACATGACTCATCTTACACAGATGTAAGTATTGAAGTTATAAAGGTTTTCGTTATCATTGTGTTATGAATTAAACATAATAGATTATATTTATAATAAAAATATAGGTACAATAATTTTACGAAAATAATTTAGTGTTGCAATCAAATTTATTATATTATTAATAAATTATTAATATTGATTTATTTTTAAGCACTGTTCGATAGACCTTGAATCTGATTGGGCAAAATATTGTGCAGAGACTTTGGCGGGATTTTACGCAAAAGTAAGAAAACCATTTTATTGGAAAGCAATAATATATCTAAATTTTAACGTCATTATTATACCTTAAAATTAATTATTAGTTTTGTTGTAGGATTATAATGGTCTTACACTCTAAGACGTAAAACTTTCGATAGTAATAAGGTCTTTTTGCTAAAACGCAAAAGCAAATGAATGTAAACAAAGTGAATAAATAACAATATAAGCAAATCCGAATTGATTGAAATATATATTGTACAAATTCAGTTACATAATTTTTACCATTTTTCCGTTTATATATTTTACAAATTATTATTATAAAATAACATTACTATATTTTCTATTGTAGTATTGTTGCTCATATTGTTTTTCGTTCATATTGGACTCAATCATTTTTTTAGTCTCTTATTTTACTTGCACTCTATTGCTTCGAAAGGAAATACGGTAAAAGAATAAATTAATTTGGGAAGCTAAAAGACAGAAAAGAATATACAAAATATGTGTCACAAAGCAAATGACAAAATGAAAATAGCATAAGACGAAATATTAATTTTATCAAAACAGAATACTCAAAAAATCATTTAATATTCAAAAGTTTTTTTTTTTTTTTTTTGGGGAATATGTTTTCTTCTTTGAGTATTGGATATATACGTTTATTATTTATTTTTATGTAAGAGGCTAAATTGTCAGTAGGTTAGGTATTATTAGGTTTAGGGAACATTATTTTAATAGAAAAGTTGGAATGTATGACAGTCTTTTGATTGCATTAAAAAAAAAGTGTAAGATGGTTAATGGCTTTATGAGGGAGTTTATGGTCTATTTTCGGTGTTATTAAGTCGAATTTAAATGATTTACTTAACGGGAAATTTTGTATAAAAGTTTTTATTTTTGAAGGACAGAAGCATTTAGGAAGTAGGGTTAGAGGGAGAGGACTGTCCAAAAATTAGATAATTTTGGGGCGTTTATTATTATTTGAGGATGGCCAGTAGGTGCGACTTGGAGTAGAAAGAAAGTTGAATTTTTTACTGTTAGTTATCTGATTAAGTGAGTTACCACGGGGTGAGTTCAAGTGACTCATTGTATTTGTTTAGCTTTTAAGACGCCGCCTACGATAAAATTATTGCCTAAGGAGTTAAAAAATCATTCAAATTGTAATGCGGAGATAGAATGCCTAGGAGGGCAGTATGTTGATATTATTGTAATAGGTGTATAGTCAAGTGTAAGTTGAATGGAATTTGCTTATACATGTAGTCCATTGCAACGGGGCAGTGGGCGGGATGATTGAAAAATGGTGATTTGCATCAAATAAAAATATTTTTAACAGGTTGGGTTAAAAGTAAAATTAAAATAATGTTATCATTTATATATTGTACGAATTATTTTTATAATATAACAATACTATATTTTCTATTACAGTACTGTTTGGTCATATTGATTTAAATCATTTTTTTTATTCTCATATTATACTTTAAAGCTATGACTTGCAAATCAAATATGGTACAAAAAACGCACGTATTTAGAATAGTCAGTAACAGAAAACGAATAGCAAATATGACAAATATTACAATCTAAAACATAAACTAAAACAATAAATTAAGAATATCATTAAACGAAATAATAATATCAAAACAATAAAATTTAAAATTCATTAAATATCTTAAAAATAAAACATTGGTTTTATTTTTGATTATATAGTTAACATAGTTTTTGCAGTTATATTTTATTTTGGATTATTCATAAATAATAAAAGAAAATTTTGGAAAATCAATATTTTTTATTCAAATGCACCTCTGTTTGATGCCATTTCGATTGCTACATTACGAGGATTCCGATGATGATATTACCGTTTAAATTATACGAATAGATAAGCAATATGTAAACCATTCACAAAATAAATATTTTTGTTAAAATGTTTTTTATGTTCGTCATTCTTTTGACGAGATGATGCATTTTTAAGTTTGTCATTCTGTTGAAAAGGAGACCCTAATGCTATGGAATATCATTGTAAAATTAAAAATTGGTAGTAACAATGTTTTTAAACTAATGGTTGTCTTACTTTGGTGTGTCACTGTATATTGACATAAGAGCTACTTGATCTTAAGTAGTGTATTAGCTGGATTTTCTATATAAATAACTATAAGTATACATACAGAATAAAATTTTGTTAGAATTTCGCTTTAAAGTATAACAATATTAAAATTAATTTATCATTTATAAATGAACCTTTGGGGGGTCGTAGCTGGAAAGCGCTTAGGGATCCGGACATAACCCCGTAATTTATTCACAATGAAAATATTTAGCAAAGTTAACAAATTAAATATAAATAAAAAAATTGGATGCCTTCAACGAAATTTTTTCCATCTAAGGGTTAATCAAAAAGGGGTCACAATAATCATATGAAATGATATAGAATATCTAAATAAACCTATCTTGAGGTCTGAAAATTATCAATATTTTGTATGCGATAAAATCAATGCACTTTGTACGACATGAATAATTCTTATTCTAATAAAAGCATTCAATAAAATCCTTAAAGTCCTTAAACTCATATTAACATATCAAGTTGAAAATGGTATCTGAAATATAAGTGAATTAATACCCAAACTAATACGACACAACTGATATAATCGAATTGAGTTGATGGGCTTAAAGAAGCTTCACCCTCATCCCTTTCTTACAACTAGTAGACGAGGTTAATTTTAATTTAAATCAAGTGACTCACTTGATACTCGTTGACTCGTTACATTTTGACACCATTTAAACTTAATATTTTCATGCGAGTGGGTCAACTTCATAGACGTAATCACTTGTATAAATTAACAAATATACACTAAATACTTATTTAAATATATATATATATTATATGCTATTTATCATATCATAGGGAAATTTATTCTATCGTTACAAAATGCTCGGAGTTTTCATTAATGCTGTTGATGATGATGATTATGGTAACAAGTGCGGATGTGGAGCCTTCGCGGCGTTGAACGCCATCACTACTGGTATGAATGGATCTCCTCCAATACAAGACTGTCCAACATGGGGCCTCTTACCCAGGGAAAAATCCAAAATCAAAGACTAAACTCTAGCAACTAACCTCTAGCATAATTTTATTTTCACAATATTGTTGGATGAATTAAAATAAAATATTATTGGACTAAAATAACAATTGTATTATATATTATTTTTATCGACATATATACAGACAAAAATATGTTTTAAATTGATTTTACGTATATATTATTCTAATTTGTTGGTAATGCCCTTTTTTTATTACAAGAATTTAATCTTATTTATGATGCATAAATTCATAAAGGGTTGTGAATATTTTCAAACTTATTAGTTAAACCTAACTAATACTTTATATTGGGCTGGGTACCTGTTAATGCTAGTCCTATTTTTTGATGTTTCGTGGGGTTGGGTGAGGTTTGAGAGGTGAGGGTGGAAGTGATTAGCCTTAGCGGAGGATGTGGTGTGTGGGGTCACAGGAACTCTCTATTTCATACTACATTACCATTTTATTTTATAAGTAGTAGCGGTTGTATTTGAATCAATATTTACCATTCGTCTTGTCTGAATGTCTTTATCCATATTTTTCATGAAAACTGCGTCTTGTGGATTATTTTCAGAAATATTAAACCTCATCAAACATTTTGCAACTTACCATCTGAAAATATAAAAAAAATAGTAATAAATTATAGTTAAATTTAAAATGACTGATCATCAGACGTCACGTCACGTCATCCATATCATTAATTTTGTCATGCTGCAAACCCAATAATCTATATAATTATCTTCAGCAGGCAGCAATTACATCCGTTTTCCCATAATATAAATTACTTTATTCTCAGTCATGACATTATTAAATATAATAGATATCTTAAGTAGTTGCTCATAGAAATTAGGCTAGAATATTTCTATTCCACACCATTACACCAGTGACCGGAATATGATAAAAAAAAATAAATCACAAGGACGATAAATTCACAACACTATTTTGGATAAAAGAAAAATCCACTGTTATACCATTTATCGCCCTTCAGGGTAAATACGTTATGTAATATAACCTAAACGGATCAACAAGTGCCTACAAAGAAAACCAAATCAACATTTCCCTGAACCAATATGTATCTTAGGCATAATTTTAGATTTTCATGTAATCCTGAAATTATTTTTATACTAATATGAGTTGTGCAAGTAAACATAAAATATCAATCTGATTATAAGTGGAGAATAATGTACAGTTTATACGCATAACAGTAAACCGAATTTTAATCATGAATAAACAACATATCATATATTTAACTTATGTAGGAGTTTTAGTTCTTTCAATTCAATATGTTTTGTGTATATAATGTGCATTAATACAAAATCATACGTCATTAAAGTGTTTACAAGTATTTGTATGTGCGATACGCAAATATAACATTATTTAAATTCATATAGTTATAAAAAAAAATTATACGTGTTCACATATTAAAAAAAACTAAAAGCCACGTTGTTATAGATAGATACGCATATGATAAATTTACATATTATTAATATGTATTGGAGTTTTAAATTATTCATATTAAATAAATTGATTATTGATAAAATTAGTTAGTACACTAAGACGATTAAAACTATTTCGCTGTTTTATATATTTATTTCATACAACCTCTGTATTATATAGATAACTAACAATTCGATTCCAATAGCCTCTATCTTTGATAATATTGGTGTTGCTTAAAGATTTCTATACAAATATACAATTATTCCCTTGAGAAAAATATTTAAAACAAACCAATCTTAATGGGTATAAATATATAGAAAATGTATTAAAATAACAAAATAAACCTAAGATTGAAATTTTTTAAAATATTATATTATTTATTATAAAGATGAAAAATGAACATAATTAACGTATGGAAATCGATTAATGTTAATACGAATTATATGTAACAGTTGTATAATTATAAAATGATCGAGTAAAAAGATTATTATTTATACTATACATAAAAGATTTATAGATTATAAAATGTGTTTTATAACGTACACAATGCAAATAATACTGACAAAAATAGCGAATTAACTGTTAACAGGTGTTTATAATTGTGGTGTGCATAAATTACACTATTCAGATATATTCTAAAACCAATAATATTCTCATTGTATATTATTTTTATGCGTTTAACAATTTATCTATTTAAGTAGAAGTAAACGTAAAAATTCATATTGTTTTCTATTAATATACATTCTATTATGTACATAAGAAATTTAAATTTTAATTACTTGATACACATCAAGATGGCTTTACAATTCATAAATATTTTACAATGTTTAATAATTATAAACTTCTTTATAATTTGGATGTATGTTGATAAAACAAGTAAGTATGTAAAAAAATTATAACCACTTTACTGTTTTATTTTAATTATTCTGCACCACTTCTGTATATTTTGAATGACAAGAATTTTAAATTCAGCGAGGGCTATTTTTGAAAATAAAGGTCGCTGATAAACAAAATTTTCACATTTTGTTGTTTTAGTGTTTAATACTAAAATATATTTGGATATGTGTATAATACAAATTATGTTTATATATAAATATATAATTTTGTAATAGAAAATAATTCAGACTTTTATTGTAACAATAATTAAAATCTTATTTAATCAGCGAGCAAATAAATTTTATAAAACGTCGGAGCAGTTGCTTACAGGCAGTGAAGATTAAATCCAATTAACCATTTCTAATAACACGTAGGTATTATAAAGAATACTGTCCCTGGTATTCGACATGAACCATATCTCATCCCATTTCTCTGTAAAAAAAAGTTATTGTTCCAGCAACACATTATTTACAAGATAGACGTTAGTCTTTAAATTTATATATCCAAATAACCCGTAATACGTACAGTAAAGTTAAATATTAATGTATAAAAGTACAATATTTTAATTAACAATATATAAATAATACAATTAATTATTAATTGCATTGATTGCAATAAAACATAATTTTCAAATATAATATTTTGTCGTAATCATCTATTTCATGGATGTAGTATAAAAAACTATTACGTGAATATACCATAGTGTAATTTTTTACAATGTAATCGATTACTTCGTGTTTTAAAATAAAATATTAACAAAACTAAGGTTGTAATACTATTTCAGTTTAACAATACAAGTACTATTTTCCGAACAATTTGTCCAAAGTAAATTGATTTGTACAATAGATATTTGAGGATAGTTAAACCCTGGACTTTTAAAATGTGCAGTATGATATTTTAAATTAGTTACAAGTTTACAAACAAAACAATTAAACTCTATGTGAAACTGTTTAGGGGGTGAGAGATTTATAAATTGTTCAGGTACATATGTGTAATAAGTAAATTAAAAAAAAATCATGGAGATAAACATGATGAATTTCGCATACTTCACTGACCATATAAATTACTAAGTAGGAACTTATACATGTGTAAGAAGTATGAGGTATGAATTATTTAAATATAGCCTATATAATGCATGATATTATGTAACAAAATATAATACTAAAAATGTTATGATAATATCATTACAAATGCATGTCATACAATAGGATAAGCTTGCCACAATCATGAAATGAAATGTAACAGTCTATAAATTGTAATATTATTTAGTTCAGTAATAGGTAGGTATTTAATTATGTTTTATAATTTTAATATTTTTATCAAGGTTAAAAATGGTGTTTATTACATGTCTAATTGTATATGTTTTAGATTCAATTTGTTTGTCTGATTTAAAACGAATATGTGTTATTGATAACGGTGTAAATTCAATAAATAGTTTAGGAAATGCTAGTCAATATTGTACAGCAATATCATCAATTGGTTCAAATCGTCAAAGTAAGTGTCTACATAAAATACAATTAAATTAATTTGAACTCAATTATTTAGTATGTTCATACATAATACATCTACATAGACTTATTACATTGAATTAGATATTACATTGAATATCAAACAATGATCATTACATATCAAATGATAAAATTGATTTTCACATTTTTTTGATTTATTTAGATATAAATAAGGTATAACTACTTCGAAAAAATTTGAAGCATTTCCCTATTCATAAAGTTTATTGAAATATAGACATTAGGAAATTAACATGCTTTCAAAATCTAAGCTATAACTTAAATTTAAAAATTTAAATATTTACTTATTTGAGTATATATAAAAAAAATTAAACTTATGTGTAGTTTGTCGTATTATAATAAAACGATAAATTTGTATAGCGAGCATGAATTCCATAAGTGCCTTAAGAGGAAATCTACCGTATCTAAAAATTTATGATAATGAGGGCTATACAGAAATGAGAAGGCACATAAGGTCAGGTGATGCAATAAAATTATTTATAAAAAAATTAGAATCAATGATATGTGATGAAAAAATAGATGCATTGGCTTTTGACAACTTTGAATGGGTGAATGCAATTTGAATATTAAATAAATTTAATATATAAGATTATTTTATAATTAAAACTTTGATTTTATGCTTTTTTTTTAGGACTTACCAATGATAAGAGTAGATATGGAATATCAAAGACACCTTCGTGCTTTCTTTGAATCGTTGCATATCAAATTCCCCGATTTGATATTTGGATTGTTAATTCCAAAGAGAGAAAATTTAATAAAATATGGTAATTTTAAATAATCACAATATAGTTTATTATTGTGATAATAAATGTATTTATCACGAAATGTAACGGTAATCTATGAATAATAATACATATTTTTCAATTGTTTTAATTAACAGTACATTTAATTAATTTTATATCTAAAACCTACGTAATTTTTTATTAGTGTCCAATCCGTGTTGCTACATTCCCAACACAAAATATATGTTATTTTTACTACGAGAAATTGACTAACTAAATATAAGTTATAATTCTTCTTAAATGAATTAATTCTTTATATTCTTATTATTTCGCTTTAGGCTTCGATAATTTAATTACTTACGTACGTATAACATAAAAATTGTTTAAAAATTGTACTTTTTAGCTTATGCTCCGAGTGTTTTAAATACTTCAGTTCAATTTTATTTGGTTCGATCCCTTTCATATCATAAGTGTAGGAGAAAACCGCATCAAAGAGACATGAAGAACACATCACCGGTTGATAAGATGGTAAGAATATATTAGAATTTAAAGAGGATGCCATAACATGTAAGCAGGTGACATGCAATAAAATGATTTTGCGTCTATCATAGAAATCAATCTATTTCTGTTCTAGAGTAAAGCATCAATTTTAAATCTAAAAGTAAACAATATTCTCGAGGGCTAGACGATGTGTTTTATTCATTATTCTAAATACATAGAGTTTTTCAATATAAATCGTTCATAATGAACGGCGATTTAAACATTAATTATATATATAAAAGATTCAAAAACGAATTAAAAAATATATCGCATTGTTGTTTTCATTATATGGCGTTTCTCATTAGTAATGACGGATATAAAATATAAAAAATTTTTTATTTTTTTTTTGTAAGTTGCATTAGTTTGGTATTTTTTTTATCTGTTATCATTTAATTTTCGTATTGATAAGTTTTTTGTAGTTCATAGTGTTTTTTTGTGTAGTATCGCAATGAAAGTGTACAGAATGTAACGGTGTGTTTAATTGTGTATACTCTCTACCATAATTTTGAACATTCCGTGGTCACTGTACTGAAATTCCGTACAATTTATGGGCACTATATTGCATTAAACGAATCAACTGTTCGTGTGTCGATCAAGAATTTTGAAGAATGTGGTTATCTCGTTAGACATACTCGTTGCAAGGAGACTACACCTACTCCCTTCGATTTGTTATTATGAGGATACACTAAGTTACGAGTTTACCAGAAGAAAGTACAGATATTTTTTAGAACATTATCATGAAGTATGACGTATACACGACGACCTTCTTAGACCTATGTTTGATCGGGCGATGGTCAATTTTATGGAACAAATGATCGCCTGTAGGGCTAGTAGGGGGATGGGAGGTCACGTGGCCGTTATGTTTTTTTACGTTTAAATCTAAATTTCTGAAGAGAATCATATGTGATTTTGATTTATTTACCGAAATAAATTTTCCTTAACAGTTTGAAATACTGCTTCCTTTTTGAGACATTCTTTTTTATGGCGTAGGTGGAGTGGCTTTATTTTACTCACTTTATGTAAAGTAGGTTAGGGTATAATTTAATATTGTTTGAACAAATTTTACATTAATATTTGATGTTGATTTACTTTTAGGAAAAAACTCTAAAATTTTTAACACATAATGATTATGATTTGAGTAAAGTCGTTTTAAATATACGAGTAATTGTAAATAATGCTATGAAATTTAGTGCTTCCGGAAAACATGACTCATCTTACACAGATGTAAGTATTGAAGTTATAAAGGTTTTCGTTATCATTGTGTTATGAATTAAACATAATAGATTATATTTATAATAAAAATATAGGTACAATAATTTTACGAAAATAATTTAGTGTTGCAATCAAATTTATTATATTATTAATAAATTATTAATATTGATTTATTTTTAAGCACTGTTCGATAGACCTTGAATCTGATTGGGCAAAATATTGTGCAGAGACTTTGGCGGGATTTTACGCAAAAGTAAGAAAACCATTTTATTGGAAAGCAATAATATATCTAAATTTTAACGTCATTATTATACCTTAAAATTAATTATTAGTTTTGTTGTAGGATTATAATGGTCTTACACTCTAAGACGTAAAACTTTCGATAGTAATAAGGTCTTTTTGCTAAAACGCAAAAGCAAATGAATGTAAACAAAGTGAATAAATAACAATATAAGCAAATCCGAATTGATTGAAATATATATTGTACAAATTCAGTTACATAATTTTTACCATTTTTCCGTTTATATATTTTACAAATTATTATTATAAAATAACATTACTATATTTTCTATTGTAGTATTGTTGCTCATATTGTTTTTCGTTCATATTGGACTCAATCATTTTTTTAGTCTCTTATTTTACTTGCACTCTATTGCTTCGAAAGGAAATACGGTAAAAGAATAAATTAATTTGGGAAGCTAAAAGACAGAAAAGAATATACAAAATATGTGTCACAAAGCAAATGACAAAATGAAAATAGCATAAGACGAAATATTAATTTTATCAAAACAGAATACTCAAAAAATCATTTAATATTCAAAAGTTTTTTTTTTTTTTTTTTGGGGAATATGTTTTCTTCTTTGAGTATTGGATATATACGTTTATTATTTATTTTTATGTAAGAGGCTAAATTGTCAGTAGGTTAGGTATTATTAGGTTTAGGGAACATTATTTTAATAGAAAAGTTGGAATGTATGACAGTCTTTTGATTGCATTAAAAAAAAAGTGTAAGATGGTTAATGGCTTTATGAGGGAGTTTATGGTCTATTTTCGGTGTTATTAAGTCGAATTTAAATGATTTACTTAACGGGAAATTTTGTATAAAAGTTTTTATTTTTGAAGGACAGAAGCATTTAGGAAGTAGGGTTAGAGGGAGAGGACTGTCCAAAAATTAGATAATTTTGGGGCGTTTATTATTATTTGAGGATGGCCAGTAGGTGCGACTTGGAGTAGAAAGAAAGTTGAATTTTTTACTGTTAGTTATCTGATTAAGTGAGTTACCACGGGGTGAGTTCAAGTGACTCATTGTATTTGTTTAGCTTTTAAGACGCCGCCTACGATAAAATTATTGCCTAAGGAGTTAAAAAATCATTCAAATTGTAATGCGGAGATAGAATGCCTAGGAGGGCAGTATGTTGATATTATTGTAATAGGTGTATAGTCAAGTGTAAGTTGAATGGAATTTGCTTATACATGTAGTCCATTGCAACGGGGCAGTGGGCGGGATGATTGAAAAATGGTGATTTGCATCAAATAAAAATATTTTTAACAGGTTGGGTTAAAAGTAAAATTAAAATAATGTTATCATTTATATATTGTACGAATTATTTTTATAATATAACAATACTATATTTTCTATTACAGTACTGTTTGGTCATATTGATTTAAATCATTTTTTTTATTCTCATATTATACTTTAAAGCTATGACTTGCAAATCAAATATGGTACAAAAAACGCATGTATTTAGAATAGTCAGTAACAGAAAACGAATTGCAAATATGACAAATATTACAATCTCAAACATAAACTAAAACAATAAATTAAGAATATCATTAAACGAAATAATAATATCAAAACAATAAAATTTAAAATTCATTAAATATCTTAAAAATAAAACATTGGTTTTATTTTTGATTATATAGTTAACATAGTTTTTGCAGTTATATTTTATTTTGGATTATTCATAAATAATAAAAGAAAATTTTGGAAAATCAATATTTTTTATTCAAATGCACCTCTGTTTGATGCCATTTCGATTGCTACATTACGAGGATTCCGATGATGATATTACCGTTTAAATTATACGAATAGATAAGCAATATGTAAACCATTCACAAAATAAATATTTTTGTTAAAATGTTTTTTATGTTCGTCATTCTTTTGACGAGATGATGCATTTTTAAGTTTGTCATTCTGTTGAAAAGGAGACCCTAATGCTATGGAATATCATTGTAAAATTAAAAATTGGTAGTAACAATGTTTTTAAACTAATGGTTGTCTTACTTTGGTGTGTCACTGTATATTGACATAAGAGCTACTTGATCTTAAGTAGTGTATTAGCTGGATTTTCTATATAAATAACTATAAGTATACATACAGAATAAAATTTTGTTAGAATTTCGCTTTAAAGTATAACAATATTAAAATTAATTTATCATTTATAAATGAACCTTTGGGGGGTCGTAGCTGGAAAGCGCTTAGGGATCCGGACATAACCCCGTAATTTATTCACAATGAAAATATTTAGCAAAGTTAACAAATTAAATATAAATAAAAAAATTGGATGCCTTCAACGAAATTTTTTCCATCTAAGGGTTAATCAAAAAGGGGTCACAATAATCATATGAAATGATATAGAATATCTAAATAAACCTATCTTGAGGTCTGAAAATTATCAATATTTTGTATGCGATAAAATCAATGCACTTTGTACGACATGAATAATTCTTATTCTAATAAAAGCATTCAATAAAATACTTAAAGTCCTTAAACTCATATTAACATATCAAGTTGAAAATGGTATCTGAAATATAAGTGAATTAATACCCAAACTAATACGACACAACTGATATAGTCGAATTGAGTTGATGGGCTTAAAGAAGCTTCACCCTCATCCCTTTCTTACAACTAGTAGACGAGGTTAATTTTAATTTAAATCAAGTGACTCACTTGATACTCGTTGACTCGTTACATTTTGACACCATTTAAACTTAATATTATCATGCGAGTGGGTCAACTTCATAGACGTAATCACTTGTATAAATTAACAAATATACACTAAATACTTATTTAAATATATATATATATTATATGCGATTTATCATATCATAGGGAAATTTATTCTATCGTTACAAAATGCTCGGAGTTTTCATTAATGCTGTTGATGATGATGATTATGGTAACAAGTGCGGATGTGGAGCCTTCGCGGCGTTGAACGCCATCACTGCTGGTATGAATGGATCTCCTCCAATACAAGACTGTCCAACATGGGGCCTCTTACCCAGGGAAAAATCCAAAATCATAGACTAAACTCTAGCAACTAACCTCTAACATAATTTTAATTTCACAATATTGTTGGATGAATTAAAATAAAATATTATTGGACTAAAATAACAATTGTATTATATATTATTTTTATTGACATATATACAGACAAAAATATGTTTTAAATTGATTTTACGTATATATTATTCTAATTTGTTGGTAATGCCCTTTTTTTATTACAAGAATTTAATCTTATTTATGATGCATAAATTCATAAAGGGTTGTGAATATTTTCAAACTTATTAGTTAAACCTAACTAATACTTTATATTGGGCTGGGTACCTGTTAATGCTAGTCCTATTTTTTGATGTTTCGTGGGGTTGGGTGAGGTTTGAGAGGTGAGGGTGGAAGTGATTAGCCTTAGCGGAGGATGTGGTGTGTGGGGTCACAGGAACTCTCTATTTCATACTACATTACCATTTTATTTTATAAGTAGTAGCGGTTGTATTTGAATCAATATTTACCATTCGTCTTGTCTGAATGTCTTTATCCATATTTTTCATGAAAACTGCGTCTTGTGGATTATTTTCAGAAATATTAAACCTCATCAAACATTTTGCAACTTACCATCTGAAAATATAAAAAAAATAGTAATAAATTATAGTTAAATTTAAAATGACTGATCATCAGACGTCACGTCACGTCATCCATATCATTAATTTTGTCATGCTGCAAACCCAATAATCTATATAATTATCTTCAGCAGGCAGCAATTACATCCGTTTTCCCATAATATAAATTACTTTATTCTCAGTCATGACATTATTAAATATAATAGATATCTTAAGTAGTTGCTCATAGAAATTAGGCTAGAATATTTCTATTCCACACCATTACACCAGTGACCGGAATATGATAAAAAAAAATAAATCACAAGGACGATAAATTCACAACACTATTTTGGATAAAAGAAAAATCCACTGTTATACCATTTATCGCCCTTCAGGGTAAATACGTTATGTAATATAACCTAAACGGATCAACAAGTGCCTACAAAGAAAACCAAATCAACATTTCCCTGAACCAATATGTATCTTAGGCATAATTTTAGATTTTCATGTAATCCTGAAATTATTTTTATACTAATATGAGTTGTGCAAGTAAACATAAAATATCAATCTGATTATAAGTGGAGAATAATGTACAGTTTATACGCATAACAGTAAACCGAATTTTAATCATGAATAAACAACATATCATATATTTAACTTATGTAGGAGTTTTAGTTCTTTCAATTCAATATGTTTTGTGTATATAATGTGCATTAATACAAAATCATACGTCATTAAAGTGTTTACAAGTATTTGTATGTGCGATACGCAAATATAACATTATTTAAATTCATATAGTTATAAAAAATAATTATACGTGTTCACATATTAAAAAAAACTAAAAGCCACGTTGTTATAGATAGATACGCATATGATAAATTTACATATTATTAATATGTATTGGAGTTTTAAATTATTCATATTAAATAAATTGATTATTGATAAAATTAGTTAGTACACTAAGAAGATTAAAACTATTTCGCTGTTTTATATATTTATTTCATACAACCTCTGTATTATATAGATAACTAACAATTCGATTCCAATAGCCTCTATCTTTGATAATATTGGTGTTGCTTAAAGATTTCTATACAAATATACAATTTTTCCCTTGAGAAAAATATTTAAAACAAACCAATCTTAATGGGTATAAATATATAGAAAATGTATTAAAATAACAAAATAAACCTAAGATTGAAATTTTTTAAAATATTATATTATTTATTATAAAGATGAAAAATGAACATAATTAACGTATGGAAATCGATTAATGTTAATACGAATTATATGTAACAGTTGTATAATTATAAAATGATCGAGTAAAAAGATTATTATTTATACTATACATAAAAGATTTATAGATTATAAAATGTGTTTTATAACGTACACAATGCAAATAATACTGACAAAAATAGCGAATTAACTGTTAACAGGTGTTTATAATTGTGGTGTGCATAAATTACACTATTCAGATATATTCTAAAACCAATAATATTCTCATTGTATATTATTTTTATGCGTTTAACAATTTATCTATTTAAGTAGAAGTAAACGTAAAAATTCATATTGTTTTCTATTAATATACATTCTATTATGTACATTAGAAATTTAAATTTTAATTACTTGATACACATCAAGATGGCTTTACAATTCATAAATATTTTACAATGTTTAATAATTATAAACTTCTTTATAATTTGGATGTATGTTGATAAAACAAGTAAGTATGTAAAAAAATTATAACCACTTTACTGTTTTATTTTAATTATTCTGCACCACTTCTGTATATTTTGAATGACAAGAATTTTAAATTCAGCGAGGGCTATTTTTGAAAATAAAGGTCGCTGATAAACAAAATTTTCACATTTTGTTGTTTTAGTGTTTAATACTAAAATATATTTGGATATGTGTATAATACAAATTATGTTTATATATAAATATATAATTTTGTAATAGAAAATAATTCAGACTTTTATTGTAACAATAATTAAAATCTTATTTAATCAGCGAGCAAATAAATTTTATAAAACGTCGGAGCAGTTGCTTACAGGCAGTGAAGATTAAATCCAATTAACCATTTCTAATAACACGTAGTTATTATAAAGAATATTTATACTATACATAAAAGATTTATAGATTATAAAATGTGTTTTATAACGTACACAATGCAAATAATACTGACAAAAATAATGATTTAACTGTTAACAGGTGGTTATACTTGCGGTGTGCATAAATAACACTATTTAGATATATTCTAAAACCAATCATATTGTCATTGTATGTTATTAATACATTCTACAATAATTATTTTTTTGTGTTTAACAGTTTATTTATTTATGTGGTAATAAACGTTAAAATTCATATTGTTTTCTATTAATATGCATTCTAGTGTTTACATTTGATACTTAATCTTTAAGTACTAGATACCCATTAGGATGGCTTTACAATTCGTTCATATTTTACACTGTTTAAATTTAGTTTTAATAGTTTGGATGTATGTTGATAAAACTTGTAAGTATGTAAAAAAAAATTATGACCTCTTTACTGTTTTATTTTCATTATTTCGAATCACTTATGTTTGGATTACAAGAATTTTAAATTCAAGGAGGCTATCTTTGAAAATAAAGGTGTTGATGAAAAAAATGTACGACTATCCACATTGTCGCATTATGGTATGTTGCTACACCGGGGTACATAAAAAAATGCTATACTTGAGGAAACAACCAATACATTATTTTTTTATACAACACATTTATAATTGTCTCATATTCAAAGGTAGTGATTTTATTCCTGTGGTGTCGAGTATAGGAAACGAAATTTACAAAAAAAACAAAATTGTTTTAAAATGACAGTAATAACATCAAAGTATATGCAAAAGGTATTATTATAATTTGTATTACCTGTTTATCTACCAAAATTAGGTTACAACTATGCTTTCCACTATTCACCTAAACTATGTCGCTGGAGGGAATTTGTAACTTCTCTGTTTATGAGATCCTGAACTATTTTTACATCACTTTCAATTAATAAAATTAAATGAAATTGTTAAATTAATTCTTTTCATATTTTGTTGTTTAATTTTTAATACCTAAATATAGTTGGATAAGTGTATCAATACAAATTAGGTTTATGTATAAATAAACAATATTTCAATAAGCAATAATTATGAGTTTTATTGTAGCAATAATTAAAGACATATTTAAGCAGCGATCAAAAACAATTTTAATTAATTCTGAGCCGTTGATGACACGCCGTGTAAATTATATCTAATTAACTTTTTTTAATAACATTCAGATACTTTAAGGATTACCGTTCCGTATATTTGTCATGGAAATCGGACGTGTAAATATAGGGAATAAATATATGATAGTGTGTGTGTTCTGTTGTCCGGTCTACTAATATCTTTTTTATTGTATGGCAAATAAATTATTAAAATGGTTTATTTACTAATATAAATTTAATAATGCATTACAAATTACACTGAATGTATATGTATAATATAATGTAATAAAATATATTACTAGGAATGTTACGACAATATCATTACAAATGCTTGTCATACAAAACGATAAGCTTGCTACGATCGTGAAATGAAATGTAAGAGTCTATAAATTGTAATATTATCGACTTCAGTCATCGATAGATATTTAATTATGTTATATATTTAATATATTTTTACCAAGGTTAAAAATGGTGTATATTACATGTCTAATTATTTATGTATTAGATTCAATAAGTCTGTCTGATTTAAGAATAATATGTTGTGTTAATAACGGAACAAATTCAATACAATGTTTAGGAATTGCTTGTCAATATTGTACAGCAATATCATCATTTAGTGGAAATTCTCAAAGTATGTATTTACATAAAATATAATTACATTAAATTGTACTCCATTATTTAGTATATTCATAAAAAATAAATCTAAGGTGTGCTGACTGGCGGATACGTTTTAGCGTAATCAAATTGTGGCAACTAATATTTAGATTTAAGCCATTGGATTGTTTTTATCAAATAAGTGTTACCTTAATTATTTCAATGTTTTGATGATACTTTTAGGAATATGCCCTTTAAATACAAAATTATTAGTGATGATATTAATTTCGGACGATTTTTAATAGTATCTATGTATCTCTTTAATATTTTTGCAGATATCTTCCTGCTTCAAAATTCCACTAGAAGTTTAAAATTTCAAAAACTTTAAAATAAAGGTCTATTATGTCAGATGATCATAGTTCACGACTTTCTAATAATGTTTTTTTGGATGTCAGCGTTAACTTGATTTCGGTTAATATCTATTAAAACTAGAACAACTGTAACAATCATGAGTCTACATTGATAAATTAAATCATATAAACGTTTAACGAATATATCAACCGATAATTGAAAGTACAGTTAATTATTTTAGTTCAGTTACTTTACGTAATGTCAATTAATATCAATCTCATTAATTTAGCGATCGCTTATTTTTTTTAATAATAATATATTACTAGAATAAAAAACAAATTAACTTTTTATCATTAGTTATATGTGGAAGTGACTCTTAGTGTACGATTTAAAATTGAATCTACCATGTAAATAAATTTGAATATATATTTCCAATAGAAGATGTAATACGGACCAACTCTGTATGCCCCTCGAAACCAGATATCCATTATTTGACTTGTAAAATATTGCTGACTTTGGGTTTTGGTATTTTTTTGTTTTTTTTATAGGTTACTTATGGAATACTAGAAATTAAATATGTATTTTATACATATATGTACGATTAAATTATTTTAATTGATTACAGTTTTTATAAGAATTATTTTTTTTTTTTTTTGCTTTTAATCTGTCAAAAGAAAAAGTGAATACAGTTTGGACAATCAACGCAAAAAAAAAAAAAAAGTCATGAAATTAATTATATCGATTTGATATAAAATTGAATATCAAACAATTCATATATAATGATAAAACTTCGAAGCATTTCCTTATTCAATAAAGTTTATTGAAAAAAAGAAATTAGGAAATTAACATACATGTAACATCTAAACTATAAATTAAATTTAACATTTTAGTAATTAAGTATATGCATATATATATATATATATATATATATATATAATAAATAAAATTAGTATAATCATAAATAAGACGATGTAATAATAAAACTTGTATAGCAACGAAGAATGCAATAAACACCCTAAGAGGAAAACTGCCGTATCTAAAAGTTTATGATCATGAGAGGAATATGCATATGATATCACACGTACACAATTTGCGTAAAATGAATTTATTTATAGGCAAATTAGAACTAATGATAAATGATGAAAAAATAGATGCAATGGCTTTTGATAACTTTGAATCGGTGAATGCATTTTTGATTATTAAATTAAAATTAAATCATTGATTTTATGCTTTTACATTGTTTTTTTTTTAGGTCTTACCAAATAGAATTAATATGGATCATCAATATGAACTTTGTAATTTTTTTATTATGTTGAAAGTAAAATTCCCTAATGTATTATTTGGATTGTTAATTTCGAAAAAAAAAATTGGTAATTTCAAATTATTATAATATCATTTATTATCTCAAAAGTGAATTATATAATAATTATTGAAATAATAATTGTATTTATCGTATAATGTAATGGTAAACTATGAATAATAATAATACATAATAATAGAAAATCAATATTTCTTGGTAATAACTATTGTTTAAAATTTTAAGAACACAACGGATTTCGATTTACAAAATATACTCTACACCTTGTTCAAAATATTGATACATTGATCAACATAAGTTGTATTTAACTATAAAAAAGAAAACTAGTGCTATTGAATTTTTTGCTATAACTGTTAAAAATTTCAAATTTTATAAAAATGTGTAAATTACAGCATTTTGCTATTTTCGAGTTTTGTTTGAATGGCATTAATGTCATTACGATTTGAGACGATAATACATAGGAAATTGTAATACTTTTATCAGTAATAAATCAAAATATTTTACAGAACTCTACTCATAATTGTTTTTGCATTAGTAATGGTTTTTTGTTGTGTGCAGATATAAATTATAATATACTCTAATTAATAAACTTCTATCCCTAATAATTTATTTTTATTATCACATTTTAGCATTAATATCCTTATATGGTTATAATAATTTTGTTTCTTATACCCAAATAGTTTTTTTTTTCGGTATCCAATACATGTTGCTACATTCACAACGCTAAATATAGATTATTTTTACTACGATAAATTGACTAACTAAATACAAGTTATATTTCTTCTTAAATGGAATAAATTCCTTTTATTCTTTTTTATTTTTTTGCTATAGGCTTCAAGAATTTAGTTACTTACGTATGTATAGTATAAATAGTTTTTGTAAATTTGTTTTTTAGATTATGCACCAAGTGTTCTAAATGATGCAGTTCAATTTTATATAGTTAAATCCATTTCATATAAAAAGTGTATTAGAAAATCACATCAAAAAGACATGGCCAATACATCACCAGTGGAATCGATGGTAAGAAATTTTTGCAATTTAAAGAGGATGACAAAACATGTAAGTAGGTGACATGCAAATACATGGTTTCGGGCATATCATGGAAATCAATCGATTTCTGTTCTAGAGTTAAATCAAAAATTTTAAACCTAAATGTAGACAATATTCTCGAGGTTTTGACGATCTGTATTGTTCATTATACTTAATATATAGTGTTTTTTAATATAGATCATTCATATATAACAGCAATTTCAATATTATTACATAAATAAAACGTTTCAAAAACGAATTATAAAAAATATCGCATAGTGTGGTTTTCTTTATATAACGTGTCTTAAAAATAATGACGGATTAAAAAAGGGTGCTATTTTTTTTTTTTTACTTGGTATTTTTGTTACCTGGTATCATCGAGGATTCGTATTGATAATTAGTTTCGAGGTATTTAGTGATTGATTGTGTAGTATCGCAATGAAAGTGTACAGTAAGTACAGTTTTGATTGTGTAAACTCACTTCCATAATTGTGAACATTACGTGTTAACTGTACGGATACTTCGTACAATTTTTGGGTATTGCATTGCGCCAAACGAATCGACTGTTTGTCGGTTGATCAAGGAATTTGAATTAAGTGGTTATCTCGTTAGACTAGTCTCGATGCGAGGAGACTAGACCTTTCCACCTCGATCTTTTCTTATGGGGGTATCTAAGTGTCGAGTTTACCAGGACAAACTACAGAAATGTCTTAGAACATTAACATGAAATATGACGTATACCCGACGTTCTTCTTAGACCTATGTGTGATTGGGCGATGGTCAATTTTATGAAACGAGTGATCGCCTGTAGGGCTAGTAGGGGGATGGGAGGTCACGTGACCGTTATGTTATTTTACGTTTAAATCTAAATGTCTGATGAGAATAATATGCGATTTTGTTTTTATTTACAGAAATCAATTTTCTTTAACAGTTTGAAATACTGCGTCCTTTTTGAGACACTCTTTTTTATGGCGTAGGTGGAGTGGCTTTATTTTACTCAATTTATGTAAAGTAGGTTAGGGTATAATTTAATATTAAATGACCAAATTTTATATTAATATTTGATGTTGATTTACTTTCAGGAAGATACTCTAAAATTGTTAAAAAAAAATGAATTTGATTTGAGTAAAGTCATATTAACTATACGCATAGTTGTCAATAATGTTATGAAATTGAGAGCTTCCGGGAAAGATGACGCCACATACACATATGTAAGTATTGAAGTTTTTATGGTTCTCGTTATTATTGTGTAATGATTTGAACACAATATTTTATCTTTATGACTTAAATATAGGTATAATTATTTTATGATAACAATTTAGTGTAGCTATTCAATATCTAATTAATAACATTATTATATTATTGATTTATTTTTAAGCACTGTTCGACAGACCTTCCCAATAAATGGGCAAAATATTGTTCAGAGACTTCGGAGGGATTCTATGCAAAAGTAAGCAAACAATTTAATTGGAAAGTATTGTTATATGTATATTTCAACATCATTATTATATCCTATAATTATTTTTTAGTTTTCTTGTAGGATTACAATGGTTTAACACCCAAAGAATTACAAATTTCGATAGTAAAAAATTCCTTTCGCAAAACTTAAAAGCAATAAAATTTAAAGATAATAATTAACAAACAATCTAAGCAAATCCTACTAGAGTAAAAATATATTAAGAAATATAATAATGTACAAAAACGCTTATATCTTTTATACCATTTTATTGTTAATGTTTTTTACACATTATTATTATTAAATAAAAATACTATATTTTCTATTGTACTATTTTTTGCTAATATTTTTATTCGTTTATATTTGTTTTCATCATTTTTTTAGTTTTTATTTTACTTTTGCGCCATTGATTGTAAAATAATTACGGTAAAAGAACAAATTGATGTCTCCATATAGGTGTTACTCAAATAGGGGTCAGAATGATAATATGATTAATTGACTTTTTATAATAACGTATATTGGATTCTGAAAATTATCAATATTTTGTATGCGATAAAATCAATGCACATTGTACGACATAAATAATTCTTATTTTACTAAAAGCATTCAATAAAATTATAAAAAACCGTTAACATTCTACTTATGCAATTGAACCGAGTGGTTATAATATGTTAAAAAAAAATAGCTCATCAATTAAAATAAACGCATGAGAGAATGATGTCCAAAAGTCTTTAAACTCACATTAACATATCATGTTGAAAATGGTATCTGAGATATAAGTGTATTTATACACAAACTAATACGACACATCTGACATAATTTTCATAAAGTTTTCATAAAGTCCTGAAACTCATATTAACATATCAATAAAATTATTGTTACATTTTGACACCATTTAAACTTAATATTTTTATTCGAGTGGGCCAACTTCATAGACGTAATTACTTGTATAAATGACCACTAAATACTTTTTTAAAAATATATATATTATTTGCGGTTTATCTTATCATAGGGAGTGTTAGTCAATCGTTACAAAATGCTCGGTGCTTTGATACGGTGTATAGATGATGATGATTATGGTAACATGTGCGAATGTGGAGCCTTCGCGGCATTGAACGTCATCACTGCTGGTACGAAAGGATCTCCTAAAATAGAAGGCTGTCAAAAATGGGGCCTCTTGCCCCAGGATAGATCCAAAATCAATGGCACCAGAAACTAACATCTAGTATAATTTAATTTTCACAATATCATTGGATGAATAAAAATAAAATATTATTGGAATAAAACAACTATTGTATTATATTTTAATTTTATCGACTTATATACAGACAAAACAATGGGTTTTTTATGTATATATATATTGTTCTAATTTGTGGGTAATGTCCAATTTTATTACAAGCATTACGCTTTGTTTATAAGGCTTAAATTCAAAAAGGGTTGTAAGTATTTTTAAACCAATAAGCACCCTGTAGTTAAACCTAACAAATAATTTATATTTTGCTAAGTACCTGTTTAGGCTTGTCCTTATTTATGATGTTTCTTAGGATAAGGTGTGGTATGACTGGCGGGAGTGGAAGTTTCCCATTGTAGTTTTTTCGCTATCTGTATAGAGGCTTTATACTGATCAGATGTAACACTCTATAAAATGACATTAGGCAATATGCTTATAAAATAATATTAGTCCTACTGACATTATAAACTGACTTGACTGTAAAATATATTTTTTTTTTAACATGACCCAAACTATACGTAGATAAAAAAAAAATATTTTCTGTGATATTGAATAAATACATAATCTCTCTGAACAGGAGCAAGATGAATTTATTGATCTGGTAAGTATTGGAGCAATGAAAAATATTTTTAACGGTAAAAATTTTATTGATTTTTGGATAACTGTACAAAATGATCAAAAACTACTGGTCGAGAAAACTTTAAGAAATTTTATTCCCTATTGCACAACTTATAGATATGAACAAGTTTTTCCTACCAACAATTGCATGAAAAACAAATGTTTCGATTTTAGTGCTGTCTAGCAGTGAAACACATTAACTGCTATCAAACGAAATTTGATGGAGGGTAATATCAGATATGTGTTAAGAACACAAACATCAATTGATAACAGTGATAGCAATAATAACAGCCATAAGAGTTGATAAAGAAGGTAATATGCCATATTTACGTACTAACAGGTGATATAGTAAATTAGAAAAATAATAAATTTATTGTCAAATAGGAAATGTACAGTCAACATAGCCGGGGAAGGGCAGAAGTGCGCGGGAAAACTAGAAACAATTCCCAAACTAGAAACATTATCACCAAAAAATTATTCAATTTATATTAAATTGTAAAGATAGTAAACATAAAATATCTATCTGATTATAAGTGGAGAATAATGTACAGTTTATACGCATAACAGTTAATCAAATTTTAGGCATGAATAAACGACATATCATATATATAACTTATGTAGGAGTTTTAGTTCTTTCAATTCAATATGTTTTGTGTATATAATGTGCATTAATACAAAATCATACGTCATAAAAGTGTTTACAATTATTTGTATGTGTGAAACGCAAATATATCATAATTCAAAGGTTTTTTTTTTTAAATTCATATAGTTATAAATAATTATTATACGTGTTTACATATTAAAAAAACCTAAAAGCCACATTGTTTTAAATAGATACGCATATGATAAATTTACATATTATAAATATGTAATGGAGTTTTAAATTATTCATATTAAATAAATTGCTTATTGATAAAATTAGTTAGTACACTAAGGAGATTAAAACTATTTCGCTGATTTATATATTTATTTCATACAACCTCTGTATTATATAGATAACTAACAATTCAAATCCAGTTGCCTCTATCCTTGAAAATATTGATGTTGATTAAAGATTTCTATACAAATATACAATTTTTCCCTTGAGAAAAATATTTAAAACAAACCAATCTTAATGGGTATAAATATATAGAAAATGTATTATAATAACAAAATAAACTTAAGATTGAAATTTTTTAAAATATTATATTATATATTATAAAGATGAAAAAAGAACATAATTAACATATGAAAATCTTAGATAAACATAAAAATATAAACCATTTCCATGTGAGAAAGACAAAGATAATGAAGACTCTATATTTCTTATACCATTACGGTCTTTAATTATGGGAAAATCAGGTTCTGGAAACACTACAATATTGTAGAATTTTATGAGTAATTTTTGGATTCCTTTTTCCAAAGTTAGGTGATAGTTAATAAATCCTTGACAAAAATAAAATGTTTAATAATAATACGAATTATATGTAACAGTTGTATAATTATTAAATGATCGAGTAAAAAGATTATTATATATACTATACATAGAAGATTTATAGATTATAAAATGTTTTATATAACGTACACAATGCAAATAATACTGACAAAAATAGTGATTTAACTGTTAACATATGGTTATTCTTGCGGTGTGCATAAATAACACTATACAAATATATACTAAAACCCATCATAATATCATTGTATGTTATTAATACATTCTACAATAATTATTATTATGTGTTTAACAGTTTATCTATTTAAGTAGTAATAAACGTTAAATTCATATTGTTTTCAAATAATATGCATTCTAGTGTTTACATTTGAAACTTAATCTTTATGTACTAGATACCCTTTAGGATGGCTTTACAAATCGTTCATATTTTACGGTGTATAAATTTAGTTTTCATAGTTTGGATGTATGTTGATAAAACAAGTAAGTATGTAAAAAAAAATTATGACATCTCTACTGTTTTATTTTCATTATTTCAAATCACTTATGTATGTTCGGATTACAAGAATTTTAAATTCAAGGAGGCTATCTTTGAAAATAAAAGTGTTGATGAAAAAAATGTACGACTATCCACGTTGTCGCATTATGGTATGTTGCCACCCCGGGGTATAGGAAACGATATTTACAAAAAAACTTAATTGTTTTAAATTGAAAGTAATATCATCAAAGTATATGGGTATTATTATAACTTGTATTACCTGTTTGTCCACCCAAGTTAGGCTATAAAAAATATATAATTCAATATTTTTATATCATTTTCAAGAATAAAACAAAATTAAAATTGTGAAATTAATTCTTTTCACATTTTGTTGTTTTAGTGTTTTATACTGAAATATATTTTTTTAAAAGTGTATCAATACAAATTATGTTTATATATAAAAATATAATGTTGTAATAGGAAAAAATTTAGAGTTTTATTGTAGCAATTAATAATAACCTATTTAAGAAGCTTGCTAAAACAAAACGTCTATAAATAGGATCAAAATATGGACGATAGTGTGTGTGTGTGTGTGTGTGGTATCCTCCGATCGTCTCATATCAATTTTATTTTATGACAGTAAAATTATTTAAATGGCTTAATGACTAATACAATTTAACAACGCATAACAAATTACATTGAAGATATAACAATAATAAAATTTATATACTAATATACTACTAAGAATGATATATAATCATCATATCAAATGCTTATCATACACTATAATTTACTTGCCTCAATTGTGAAATGAAATTTAACAGTCTATTAATTATAATATTATTTAGTTCAGGCATTGGTACATATTTAATTATGTTATATTATTATTATATTTTTAACAATGCTAAAACTGGTATATATTACATGTCTAATTGTATATGTTTTAGATTCAATTTCACTGTCTGATTTAAAAATAATATGTGCTGTTGATAAAGGAACAAATTCAATACAAAGTTTAGGGGATGCGAATCAATATTGTACAGCAATATCATCATTTGGTAGACATAAAAGTAAGTATTTACATAAAATACAGTTACATTCAATGTATCTTCGTTATTTAGTTCATTCATACATAATACGTTTACATTGAATTAAACGATATTAATTAGTACTTACAATATTATAATTTGGAAAATAGATTTTTTACGAAAATAACCGAAAAAGTTGATGAATTCGAAAAGTTTTAATCTAAATTTATGTTATTTTGGAAAATATTATAGGAATATCCCTATAGGGATGGGCGCCATTTAGCCCATCTGTTTTAGCGTAATAAATTTGTGGCAAATAAGATTTAGTTTATGTCTATAGGACGTGAAAAAGCAGTACATTTAAACGAATTTTTAATAATTTAAGTGAAGGCATTGGATTGATTTTTATAAACTAGTCTTATCTTAATTATATCTATGTTTTGATGACTTTCAGGCAAATGCTCTTTAAATATCAAATTATTAGCAATGATATTTTTTTCGAGCTACTATTATTAGTATCTTTGTGTCTCTTTAATTTTTTGCTTCAATATTCCACTACTGGCATTAAATTTTGATAGCTATAAAATAAAGATCCAAAATATCAGAATATCATAATTATGTTTAGTTCACGACTTTCTAATGAGTTTTTTTGGATGTTATTGTTAACTTTATGTCGGTTAATATCTATTAAAACTAGAACAACTGTAACAATAATGAGTCTACATTGATAAATTTAATCATATAGAGAACAATAGACTGCTTAAGAAAACGAAAACCGATAATTGAATGTACAGGTAAATAGTTTAGTTTAGTTAATTTACGTATTGCCATTTAATATCAATCCCATAGATTTGCCGATGGTTAAATTTTTTAATAATAATCAAGTTACTTTTTTCATTAGTAATACGTGGAAGTGATTCTTAGTGAGCGATTTAAATTGATTCTATCACGAAAATAATTTTGAATAATTATTTCCAATAGTAGATGCAATACGGACCAACTCTGTATGCGCCTCGAAATCTTTATGTTTTTATGGGTTACTTATGAAATACTAGAGATTAAAAATTATATTTTATAAACATTTGTACGATTAAATTATTTTAATTGATTATTGTTTTTATAAGAATAATTTTTATTTTTTTGCTTCTAATGGGTTCAATGAAAAAAGGAATAAAGTTTGGACAATCAACGGCAAAAAAAAACAAGTCATGAAAATTATAATTACAATTTAATATAAAATTGAATATCAAGTAATGATCATTACAAATCTATTGATGAAATTGATTTTCACTTATTTTAGATTTAATTAGATACGGATTTTTATAGATATTTCTACTTCGTAAAATTTCGAAGCATTTCCCTATTCAATAAAATATCGAAAAAAAGAAATTAGGAAATAACATACTTTTAACATTTTAACTATAACATAAATTTAAAAATATTAGTAATTATTAATGTGTTTATATATATATATATATAAATATATAAAATTAATTATACAATCCATTAAATTGTATGATTTTAATCTTATAAGTAGTTTGTGTTATCATAAATAAGACGATAAATTTGTATAGAAAACAAGAATGCCATAGAGGTCCTAAGAGGAAAACTACCGTATCTAAAAGTTTATAATGATGATGACTATAAAACAATGAAAAAACACATTCACTCAAAAAATGCAACGACTTCATTTATAGATAAATTAGAAAAAATGATAAATGAAGAAAAAATAAATGCAATAGCTTTTGACAACTTTGCATCGGTAAACGAATTTTTGAATATTAAATAAATTTTAATTAAAACCTTTGATTTTATGCTCTTCATTTTGTTTAGAATAAGCGAGATAAAAAAATTAATAACGATCGTCAATTGAAAATTCGTGATTTTTTCAATATGGCGAAAGAGAGATTGCCCAATGTAATATTTGGATTGTTAATTGTGAGACGTCGTCATATTTTAGAAAATGGTAATTTCATACTTTTTTAATATCTATAAATGTTGAGATAATAAATGTATTCATTGCACAATGTAACGGTATATTATGAATAGTAATAATACATGATAATAGAAAATCGATTTTCATTTTTAAATAACTTATGTTTAATTTTTGAAAAAACTCAACGGATTTCGATTTTTTTAAAATATTCCTCAACTTATTTCGGTCCAATAAAAGTCGAGTATGATTTATTAACGTTTAATAAATATATATAATACATAAACATCAAATGCAAGAAAAAAAATCAGTCGTGAGTAAAAAAAAATTAAACAATAATCTTCACACCAGAGTTGAGCTTACTGACGTAGGTAGGTAAGTGCGAACATGGGAAATTGTAAATAATTTAATTGAAAATACTTTTCAATTTTACCAAATAATACGAACAATTTACATAACTTTAAATAACTTAAATTAATTTGTTTTATGTAAGTATTAGGTTTATATGTAAAACCCAGTTTTGGCACAACAGACCTTGTTTAAAATATAGCCACATCAATCACTATAAGTTGTACTTAACGGTTTATATTGTAAATAATTGTGAGATATTTAATTTTTTGCTATATCTGTTAATCATTTGAATTTTTATTAAAATGCTAAAAATTACAACTATTTTCGAGACTTGTGTGGTTGACATTCATGGCATCTCGATTTGAGACGATAATACGTAGGAAATTGAAATACTTTTATAAGTAACAAATCAAAATATTTTACAGACCACTACTCACAATCCTATTACCATTAGCAATTATTACTTGTGTGCAGATATATATAATAATATACTAATAAAATAATATACTAGCATCCAAAATATTTTATTTTTATAATCACAATTTTATCCTTAAATTATTTATTAATTTTATTCCTTATACCCAAGTAATTTTTTATTCAGTATTTAATCCATGTTGCTACATTCACAACGTTTAATATAGGTTATTTTTACTATGATAAATTGACTAAATAAATACAAGTTAAATTTTTTTTTAATGGAATAAATTCCTTTTATTCTTTTTTTGCTAAAGGATTCAAGAAAAATTATTACTTACGTACGTATAATGTAAATAGTTTTTATAAATTTGTTTTTAAGCTTTTGTTCAAAATGTTTTAAAAGACGCAGTTCAATTTTATATAGTTCAATCCACTTCATATATAAAGTGTATCAGAAAAAAACATCAAAAAAATATGGCCAATACATCACCGGTGGAAAATATGGTAAGAAACTATTAGAATTTTATGTGGACGTCATATCATATAAGCAAGTAACATGCAAATTCATGAATCTGTTCTCGAGTAAAAATATCAATTTTAAAGCTAAAATAAACAATATTCCCGAGGGCTAGACGTTGTGTTTTTTTCATTATTCTAAATATATAACGGTAATTTCAACATTATTTTATATATAAAACGCTTCAAAACGAATTAAAAATATATCGCATAGTGTTTTTTTCTTTATTACGTGTCTCAAAAATAATAACAATAAAATAATTAATAACAATAAAAATAATTATTAAAAAGGCTGTTATTTTTTAAATTTATTTTCGTGAGTTGCATTTGTATAGTTTTATTTTTAAATATTTTCGTTGAGAATTCGTATTGATAAGTGGTATTGTGGTTCTTAGTAATTTTTTGTGTAGTATCACAATAAAAGGGTACAAAAAGTAACGGTGTGTTTTGATTGTGTAAACTCAGTACTAGAATTATGAACATAACGCGATCACTGTACTGAAATTCCGTATTATATTGTTTCAAACGAATCAACTGTTCGGCAGTTGATAGAGATATTTGAAGTATGTGGTTATCTCGTTAGACTTATCTTGTTGCGAAGAGACTAAACCTACACCTCCTTAATATTTTCTTATGGGGATACATTAAATTACGCATTTACAGAAGAAAGTACAGAAATTATATTCTTAGACATCGCCCGTATAGCTAATAGTGGGGGGGGGGGGTGTCAAATGCTCGATATGGTTTTATCTGTTTTTATTTATAGATATAAATTTGATTTAGTAGTGTAAAATCTGGGGTTCTTTTTGTAACACTTTTTATTATAGTTTATGTGTGGTGGCTTTATTTTGATTACTTTATTTAAGGTAGGTTAGGGTATAATTTAATATTATACGAACCAGCATTAACATTAATATTTATTGTTGATTTACTTCCAGGAAATTACTTTAGATTTGTTAAAATCGTTAAACTATGATTTGAGCACTGTCATTTTAACTATACGCATAGTTGTAAATAAAGTAAGGTATAAGCAGAAGAATAAAGACGCCTCGTACACAACTGTATGTATTAAAGTTTTTAAGGTTCTCGTTATAATTGTTTAATGATTTGAATATAATAGATTATTCCTATGATAATAGTATGGGTACAATAATTTTACGAAAATAATTTAATGTAGCAATTCAATATCTAATTTATTATAACATTAATATATTATTATTATTGATTTATTTTTAAGCACTGTTCAAAAAATCCTTCCTCTAATTGGGCAAAATATTGTTCAGAGACTTTGGAGGGATTTTACGCCAAGGTAAGAAAACCATTTAATTGGAGAGCAATAATATGCAAAATTTACATCAATATTATACCCTAAAATTAGTTTTTAGTCCATTTGTAATGGTTTTACATCCTAAGAATTAAAACATTCGATAGTAAAAAGGTATTATCGCAAAAACGTAAAAGCAATATAATGTAAACAAAGTGAATAAATAACAATATATAAAAATCCGAATAGAGAAAATTTATATTATAAAATATAAAAATGTACAAAATCGCTTACATGATTTTTACCATTTTACCGTTTATATATTTTACAAATTATTATTATAAAAGAACAATACTATATTTTCTATTGTAGTATTGTTTGCTCTTATTGGATTCAATCATTTTTTTAGTTTCTTATTTTACTTGTATGCCATTGCTCCTAAACAATTACGGTAAAAGGACAAATAAATTTGGGAACGTAAATGACAGACTACGTTAAACAAAAAAAGTGTTGAATAGCAAACGAACAAATGAAAAATAGCATAAGACGAAATATTATTTTTATTTAAAACAAAATAATTAAAAAATCATTTTATATCCACCCAAATATATATAAAAATTAGTATTATTATTGTAGATATTTTTTAAATTTTTTTTTTATTTATTAATAATAATTAATGATGTCTATAAAGTCTTTACACTCACCTTTACATATAAAGTTAAAAATGGTATCAGAGATATGAGTGTATTAATACCCAAACTAATAGGAAATATCTGACAAAATTTTATACAGTGGATGGGCTTAAAGAAGTTCTACCATCCTTCTTTTCGTATAACTAGTAGACGAGGTTCCTTTAAATCTTGAATATTCTCGTTACATTTTGACACCATTTAAACTTAATATTTTCATTCAAGTGGGCTAAATTCATAGATGTAATCACTTGTGTAAGTAAACAAATATACACTAAATAGTTATTTAAAAATATATATTATATGCGATTTACCATATCATAGGGATCGTTAGTCTATCGTTACAAAATGATCGGAGCTTTCATGAAGTATGTTGATGAAGACGATTTTGATAACAAGTGCGAATGTGGAGCTTTTGCGGCGCTGAGAGTCATCACTGCTGGTGTAAATCAAAGTCCTAAAGAGAGTTGTCCAACATGGGGCCTTTTACCCAGGGATAAAGCCAAAATCAATGGCACCAAAAACCAACCTCAAGCATAATTTTATTTTGACATTGTTTTTAGATGAATAAAAATGAATGTTTATTGGAATATAACAACGTTTGTATTATATTTTAATTTGATCAACTTATATACAGACAAAAATATGTTTTTTCTTGATTTTATGTATATATGGTTGTAATCTGTGGGCAATTCGCTTTTTTAAAACAAGCATTACGTTTTGTTATGAGGCATAAATTTATAAAGGGTTGTGATTATTTTCAAACCAATATTGATCAACCTCTAGATTTCATCTTCTAATTTACATTTTAATTATTTTATAATTTTATCAATTATTCTCTGTTTTTTCCCTAGTAATAGTGGTAAATCATGTAATGATTTTTCACATATATAACAATTATTTTCTTTTGTATATTCTGTTTCTTGATCTTTGGTTATTATCATAGGTTTTTTGACATCTAAATATTTGTTCACAATATAAAGAGCTTTTTTAGTTACATTATTATAAAAAACTTTTGTGGCATCATCACCAATATATGTTATTAGTTTATTCTTTCTACTATTTAATATTTTGAGTGGGGGTTGAACATTTCTTATGCCTCTTTCAACTCTTTCGTCGTCTGACAATTTCGACATTTTCAAATGTTTCTTGATAATTCATGTTTTATTGGTCAATGTAGTTGTAAATTATCTATTTCTCAACCATATCGTTCTCATTCTTGGATTAATTAATTTTTTTCTTTTTCTTCTTTTTCATCGTTCAGGGATATTTAAGACGTTAAATTCTAGGAATTTAAAAGTTGATAAAAATTTCAAAAATCGATATGTCGTGTTTAGTTCAATATTTTTGTGGTATGTTGGGTATGAGAATACTCAGAAATCTTATGGCTATCATATTTTAGCGATTGCGTAAACAATGGTTAGTCTTGTACCCCTATTTTTATATCCTATTTCATTGTGTTTAGATGAATTTTTTTTATTGAAAAAACAAATAGGGTAGGTTTGTGTATCAATACATGGTAAAACGGGCTCTTTATGTTGAATTACCTAGTAAAACTCATTTTTTTGCCACTGTCTGTAGTAATACTAGTTAGGTTTTTCCAACATAAATCAAATTATTTAAATGTTTTGTCAATTTCAATAAACAAGTCTTCTCCTATAGTAATTCCCTTCAAACTACATAGTTTAGCCAATACTTTAGAAACATTAAAATACATATCTAACAAATACTAATAACCGAGCTGTATCACAAATATTAGTACTTTCGTCAATTGCAATAGAAAAACAATTGAATTTAAAAATTTTTTCTTTCAGGTTGAAAATTAAATTTGTTCCTAACTATTTAGTACGTCTAACACTTGTCCTAGCTGTGATACTGATGTCTTTAAAATGTTTGTCAGGGCATATTTCTTCTACGACCGCTAACATGTTTATATAACAATATATTCTTTTATAGATAAAATATTTGATTGGTAAATTAAGCGAAACAGTTTACATTTTTTAATATATTCTCCATCAGTGAACGGTTTTGGTGATTTCGTTAAATACAACAAAACTAGCTGCAGTTAAATTAGACGCTGACTGCAACCAGTAGTTAATTTAGATGTCGATTGTTGAGATTTACTAATCAACTCGGCCACTGCTGTTTTTATATTATATCTAGCTTGGTTATTTTTACCAAAAAATCGTGTTTAGATAAAAATATGACGTTAAATATACGATTTTTTATTGTTTTTGAAGTTGTCGTCACAAATGTTAAATTTTGTTGTCCCATGGTGTTCTAGGCAAATAATTATCATTCATAGATTCAATTCTAAATCCTCTGTTTTCCTCTTCAATTTTTCGATTTATGTTAGTAGACATGTCGTTCACATTATTGCTGTGTTTTAATACGGTGAAAAGTTTATTGAAATACCTATTTATTAATTGGCATTAATTATTCACAGACTTTGAAAGCTGCAAACCCGTCGTGTTTTCTCTACAAAACGGTCTTATAGTCATCGCCGAACCACCACTTAGGTGGTATCATTTTCCATCACTAACACACTCATTCTGACAGCGGCGCTATATTTAATGTTGAAATATACTATTAAGCAAATTTTATAACATATAAATATCACTTGAAATGAGAAGTCACTTGATTTTTATTCGGTAAAAGAAAAACATTGGTAAAAACGTTGTATATTTGAAATTCCATTACATTTACATTTTTGTATTTTTTTTTTTGTAGACTTATTAATTTTATATGGATAAATTTACCATCTCTACCTACGACCATAATGTATAGCACACATGTTTTATATATAAAATAGTGAGGGGTCGTCATGTTTTCGGGACAAGAAGGCTCCGTTTTACTTGCGCCATCAGTACGAGTCGGGGTGGCTGAAGTGGACGACTACCCGCCAAGCGCACTGGCGTTTCCGAAGCGTCAATAAGCTATTTTCGGCATAGCAAGCGCACTAGTTTTTCTCTCCTCTGTATTGTGTCATTTTTTTTACTAGCTAACTCATATTGTTTGTGCCGACAGACTTTTACGGGAAGGCGGTTAGCCTGATGACTTGCGCCGGTTAGGTAATACGTGAGACAGAGGTACTAAAAATAACAACCACGATTATATCTATTATAATATAATTATCGTGTTGTGTGACAGAGGTTGCTAATGTGGTATGGAAATAATTGTTAGTGTGAGTGAGATTGAACAGTGTACGAGTACCGCCACCTTCTGTACTAACCAAGCATTGGTTTTATTTATTAGTTTATTGCTATGATATAATATCTATTTTTATGCTGCGCGAATAATTATAATAATAGTATGTATCCAATGTTTTATCTGCCAGACGAGCGTCATTCTTGATTAGATTTTTACCAAGTTTTGGGACGTTTTTGCCTAAAACGCCGATAACCGTTGAACTTACAAATAATATAAATGGTACCAAAAGTAAATGCCGTACAATTTAAGACAGGAGTATGTAAAGTCTCGCGCCTTTTCACATTGGGAAAAATGTATCAGTCTGGATGGAACGTTATGTGACATGCTTGGAAAATAAAGTCACCCACCTACGGCTGAGACCTGGAGTACGTAAGATTTTTGTATTATGCGGTAGTTTGTGCGCGGTCGGAACGGGTTGTCATGGGGAAAAAAGCATGTTACAGTTTTTAAACGTAAAGAAACCCCCCTGTAGAAGTTCGAAACTTCCTATGGTAGATCTTATACATAGAGAAGAGAATAAAAAAATAAATAAAAACAAAAAATAAAAATAAAGATAATTGACTGCGCCTTTTGCTTACATTGGTAGTGTGAATTAAAAATTAAATAAAGAAAATTAAAAACTACAACAAAAATATAAATATAATGTGCAGGTCAGTCTTGATTGGGTGGCCCCCCCAGCTGGTAGTCGATCGGGTGATGTTAATTCTCGACTTCTGCGGCTGATTTTCGTCTTGATGGAGGCTTGTTACCGCACACACATCGAGTGTTCAGCCCGTTGACAACGAAGGCGACCTGTTTTGTCACCTCAGTGACGATGAAAGGGCTTTCATAATCTCCAGTTTGACATTCTCTGTGAGTTAATTCTATTAATCCGGCCGACATTACCGTGGCATTATAACAATCAATAGTATAACATACAATCAAACTATGACGTTACTATAATTTTAAACAACGTAAAATATTAACGTATTGTAAATCCATATAATAAATACTATGACAATAACTTGTGTCACAATACACCTGGGAGGAATTTACGATGTCGAGTTGATTTTATCCAAAAACTAGCGAGAACAGAATAAGGCACTGATGAAAAAACACTACGGATCATAGCTTTGCGATAACATTCAGAAAAGCCAAATATGGTTCAGAAGTATAGTGAACATGTAGACATGTAACACAAATCGATACGCAATGATATAGCGTGGGCAAGAATGCGATGCTTTACCTGCTATCCGTTCACTTGTTAATGCCAATTTTTATTCCATGCCTTACGTCTTGTTTATGAGGCATAAATTCATAAAGGGTTGAGATTATTTTCAAACCAATTAGGATCCTGTAGTTAAACGTAACAAATAATTTATATTTAGATGAGTACCTTTTTAGGCTAGTCCTTTTTTTTATGTTTCTTAGGATTATGCTGGCAATATGCTTATAAAAAATTCCTTAAAAATAAATTAAAACTAATTTAAATTGTTAATATTCAAGAGGTACGCATTCATTAGTATTTACATGATACGATTATATTGTAAAATTATAATGATTATGTACAGATAAATCGAACAATTACAGTTAACGTAATCAAAATAAACCTTTTTTTTATAAACCGGCAATACCCCTGCTTCCCGGAATCGCCGTGAGGCACTACTTCGGGAGGATCTATCCAAACCTAAACCTAATATAGTAAAAAAAAAATCACAGTGAGGATAATTTCACAAAACTATTTTGGATAAAAGAAAAATCCACTGTTATACCATTTATCGCCTTAAGAGTAAATACGTTATGTAATTAAATCTAAACGAAGATTGCTTCGTTTTTGTAGACACTTATTGAAGTGCCTACAAAGAAAGCCAAATTAACATTTCCCTGAATCAATATGTATCTTAAGCATAATTATAGATTTTCAAGTAATCGATAAATTATTCTGATTATAAGTGCAAATAGTGTGCAGTTAATAAGCTTAACAGTAAATCGAATTTTAATCACGAATAAAAGACTTAAAAATATAATTTATATAGGAATTTTAGATGATTTAATACATTTTTTTGTGTATACTATGCGAATTAATACAGAATAATATGTCATTTGAGTGTTTACAAGTATTGTATGTGCGATACGCAAATATATCAGAATTCAAATGTATTTTTTTTAAATTCATATAGTTATAAATAATTATTATACGTGTTCACATATTAAAAATACTAAAAGCCACGTTGTTATAAATAGATATGCATATGATAAATTTACATATTATTAATATGTTATGGAGTTTTAAATTATTCATATTAAATAAATTACTTATTGATATAATTAGTTAGTACACTAAGAAGATTAAAACTATTTCGTCGTTTTATATATTTATTTAATACAACCTCTGTATTATATAGATAACTAACAATTCACATCCAGTTGTCTCTATCTTTGAAAATATTGGTGTTGCTTAAAGATTTCTATAGAAATATACAATTTTTCCCTTGAGAAAACAAACCAATCTTAATTATATATAATTAATATATAGAAAATGTATTATAATAACAAAATAAACCTGAGATTGAAATTATTTAAAATATTATATTATTTATAATAAAGATAAAAAAAGAACATAATTAACGTATGGAAATTGTTTAATGTTAATACGAATTATATGTAACAGTCGTATAATTATAAAATGATCGAGTAAAAAATTTATTATTTATACTATACATAAAAGATTTATAGATTATAAAATGTGTTTTATAACGTACACAATGCAAATAATACTGACAAAAATAGTGATTTAACTGTTAACAGGTGGTTATAATTGCGGTGTGCATAAATAACACTATTCTGATATATACTAAAACCAATCATAATGTCATTGTATGTTATAAATACATTCTACAATAATTATTATTATGTGTTTAACAGTTTATCTATTTTAGTAGTAATAAACGTTATAGTCATATTGTTTTCAATTAATATGCATTCTAGTGTTTACATTTGAAACTTAATTTTTATGTACTAGATACCCATCAGGATGGCTTTACAAATCGTTCATATTTTACGGTGTTTAAATTTAGTTTTCATTGTTTGGATGTATGTTGATAAAACAAGTAAGTATGTAAAAAAAAATTATGACCTCTTTACTGTTTTATTTTTATTGTTTCGAATTACTTATGTATGTTTCGGATTAAATGAATTTTAAATTCAAGGAGGGCTATCTTTGAAAATAAAAGTGTTGATGAAAAAAATGTACGACTAACCACATTGTCGCATTATGGTATGTTGCCACCCCGGAGTACATAAAAATATGTTATACGTGAGAAAACCGCCAATTAAACACGTTTTATTATAGACTTGTATACAAACGTAGTGATTTTATTTCTGCGGTGTGAAATATCGGAAACGATATTTACAAAGAAACTTAATTGTTTTAAATTGAAAGTAATATCATCAAAGTATATACATAGGGTATTATTATAGCTTGAATTACCTGTTTGTCCACCCAAGTTAGGTTATAAATAATATATAATTTAATTTTTTTACATCACTTTTTATGAATAAAACAAAATTAAAATTGTTAAATTAATTCTTTTCACATTTTGTTGTATTAGTGTTTTATACTGAAATATATCTGAAAAAGTGTATCAATACAAATTATGTTTATATATAAATATATAATGTTGTGGTAGGAAATAATTTAGAGTATTATTGTAGCAATTAATAATGACCTATATAAGAAGCTTGCTCAAACAAAACGTCTATAAATAGGAACAAAATATGGACGATAGTGTGTGTGTGTGTGTGGTATCCTCCGATCGTCTCATATCAATTTTATTTTATGACAGTAAAATTATTTAAATGGCTTAATGACTAATACAATTTAACAACGCATAACAAATTACAATGGAGATATAACAATAATATAATTTATATACAAATATACTACTAAGAATGATATATAATCATTATATCAAATGCTTGTCATACACTATTATTTACTTGCCTCAATCGAGAAACGAAATTTAACAGTCTATTAATTATAATATTATTTAGTTCAGGCATTGGTACATATTTAATTATGTTATATAATTATTATATTTTTAACAATGCTAAAACTGGTGTATATTACATGTCTAATTGTATATGATTTAGATTCAATTTCACTGTCTGATTTAAAAATAATATGTGCTGTTGATAAAGGAACAAATTCAATACAAAGTTTAGGGGATGCATGTCAATATTGTACAGCAATATCATCATTTGGTACACATCAAAGTAAGTATTTACATAAAATAAAGTTACATTCAATGTATCTTCGTTATTTAGTTCATTCATACATAATACGTTTACATTGAATTAAACGATATTAATTAGTACTTACAATATTATAATTTGGAAAAATAGATTTTTACGAAAATAACCGAAAAAGTTGATGAATTCGAAAAGTTTTAATCTAAATTTATGTAATTTTGGAAAATATTATAGGAATATCCGTATAGGGATGGGCGCCATTTAGCCCATCTGTTTTAGCGTAATAAATTTGTGGCAAATAAGATTTAGTTTATGTCTATAAGACGTGAAAAAGCAGTACATTTAAACGAATTTTTAATAACTTAAGTGGAGGCATTGGATTGATTTTTATAAATTAGTCTTATCGTAATTATATCTATGTTTTGATGACTTTCAGGCAAATGCTCTTTAAATATCAAATTATTAGCAATGATATTTTTTTCGGGCTACTATTATTAGTATCTTTGTGTCTCTTTATTTTTTTGCTTCAATATTCCACTACTGGCTTAAAATTTTGATAGCTATAAAATAAAGATCCATAATATCAGATGATCATATTTATGTTTAGTTCACGACTTTCTAATGAGTTTTTTTGGATGTTATTGTTAACTTTATTTCGGTTAATATCTATTAAAACTAGAACAACTGCAACAATAATGAGTCTAAATTGATTAATTTAATCATATAGAGAACAATAGACTGCTTAAGAAAATGAAAACCGATAATTGAATGTACAGGTAAATAGTTTAGTTTAGTTAATTTACGAATTGCCATTTAATATCAATTCCATAGATTTGCCGATGGCTTAATTTTTTAATAATTAACAAGTTACTTTTTTCATTAGTAATACGTGGAAGTGATTCTTAGTGAGCGATTTAAATTGATTCTATCACGAAAATAATTTTGAATAATTATTTTCAATAGTAGATGCAATACGGACCAACTCTGTATGCGTCTCGAAACCGGATATGCATTATTTGACTTGTAACATATTGCTGTCCTTAAATTTTGGTATTTTTTATATTTTTGTGGGTTACTTATGAAATACTAGAGATTAAAAATTATATTTTATAAACATTTGTACGATTAAATTATTTTAATTGATTATTGTTTTTATAAGAATAATTTTTATTTTTTTGCTTCTAATGGGTTCAATGAAAAAAGGAATAAAGTTTGGACAATCAACGGCAAAAAAAAACAAGTCATGAAAATTATAATTACAATTTAATATAAAATTGAATATCAAGTAATGATCATTACAAATCTATTGATGAAATTGATTTTCACTTATTTTAGATTTAATTAGATACGGATTTTTATAGATATTTCTACTTCGTAAAATTTCGAAGCATTTCCCTATTCAATAAAATATCGAAAAAAAGAAATTAGGAAATAACATACTTTTAACATTTTAACTATAACATAAATTTAAAAATATTAGTAATTATTAATGTGTTTATATATATATATATATATATATATATATATACATATAAAATTAATTATACAATGCATTAAAATGTATGTTTTTAAACTTATAAGTAGTTTGTATTATCATAAATAAGACGATAAATTTGTATAGCAAACAAGACTGCCATAGAGATTCTAAGAGGAAAACTACCGTATCTAAAAGTATATAATTATGATGACTATAAAACAATGAAAAAACACATTCACTCAAAAGATGCAATGACTTCATTTATAAATAAATTAGAAAAAATGATAAAGGAAGAAAAAATAGATGCAATAGCTTTTTACAACTTTGCATCGGTGAATGAATTTTTGAATATAAAATAAATTTAAATTATGACCTTTGATTTTATGCTCTTCATTTTGTTTAGGGTCAAAGATATAAAAATTATAATAAAGGTCGTCAAATTAAAATTCGTGATTTTTTCAATATGGCAAAAGATAGATTGCCCAATGTAATGTTTGGATTGTTAATTGTGCGACTGTATGAAATCATAGATAATGGTAATTTCATACATTTTTAATATCTATAAATGTTGAGATAATAAATGTATTCATCGCACCATGTAACGGTATATTATGAATAGTAATAATACATGATAATAGAAAATCGATTTTCATTTTTAAATAACTAATGTTTAATTTTTGAAAAAACTCAACGGATTTCGATTTACTAAAAATACTCTTCAACTTATTTCGGTCCAATAAAAGTCGAGTATGTTTTATGAACGTTTAATAAATTCATATAATATATAAACATCAAATGCAAGAAAAAAAATCAGTCGTGAGTAAAAAAAAAATTAAACAATAATCTTCACACCATAGTAGAGTGCACTGATGTAGGTAGGTATGTGTGTACATGGGAAATTGTAAATAATTTAATTGAAAATACTTTTCAATTTTACCAAATAATAAGAACAATTTACATAAATTTTAAATACCTTAAATTAATTTGTTTCATGTGAATATTAGGTTTATATGTAAAACATAGTTTTGGCACAACAGACCTTGTTTAAAATATAGCCACATCGATCACTATAAGTTGTACTTAACGGTTTATATTAAAAAAATTGTGTGATATATAATTTTTTGCTACATCTGTAAAAAATTTGTATTTTTATAAAAATGCTAAAAAGTACAGCTATTTTCGAGACCTGTGTGGGTGACATTCATGGTATCTCGATTTGAGACAATATTACAAAGGAAATTGAAATACTTTTATAAGTAACAAATCAATATATATTACAGACCTTTAATCATAATCCTATTTCCATTAGAAATTATTACATGTTTGCAGATATAAATTATAATATACTTATTAATTAATATACTAGTATCCCAAAAAATATATTTTATAATCACACATTGGCTTAAAATGTTTATTAATTTTATTCCTTATACCCAATGACTTTTTTTTTAGTACTCAATCCATGTTACTACATTCACTACGCTAAATATAGGTTATTTTTACTGCGATAAATTGACTAAATATAAGTTATATTTCTTCTTAAATGGAATAAATTCCTTTTATTCTTTTTTATTTTTGCTAAAGTCCTCAGGAAATGAATTACTTACATACGTATGATGTAAACCGTTTTTATAAATTTGTTTTTAAGCTTTTGATCCAAGTGTTCTAAAAGATGCAGTTCAATTTTATATAGTTCAATCCACTTCATATGAAGTATGTACTAGAGCATCACATCAAAAAGACATGGCCAATACATCACCGGTGGAAGATATGGTAAGAAACTATTAGTATTTAATGTGGACGTCATAACATGTAAGCAAGTGACATGCAAATACATGATTCAGTACTCGAGTAAAAAAATTAATTTTAAATCTAAAAGTAGACAATAATTCCGAGGGCTAGACGTTGTGTTTTATTCATTATTCTAAATATATATGCTTCTCAATATTCATTGTTCATAAATAACGTTAATTTCAAAATTATTTCATATATAAAATGTTTCAAAACTAATTAAAAATGTATCGCATATTGTTTTTTTCTTTATATAACGTGTCTCAAAAATAATAACACATTTAAAAAGACTGCTATTTTTTAAATTTATTTTCGTAAGTTGCATTGGTATAGTTTTATTTGTAACTATTTTCGTTGAGAATTCGTATTGATAAGTGGTATTGTGGTTCTTAGTGATTTTTTGTGTAGTATCGCAATGAAAGGATACAAAAAGTAACGGTGTGTTTTGATTGTGTAAACTCAGTACTAGAATTATGAACATTACGCGATCACTGTACGGAAATCCCGTATTATATTGCTTCAAACGAATCAACTGTTCGGCAGTTGATCAAGATATTTAAAGTATGTGTTTATCTCGTTAGACTTATCTTGTTGCGAAGAGACTAAACCTACACCTCCTTGATATTTTCTTATGGGGATACATTAAGTTACGGATTTACCAGAAGAATGTACAGAAATGTCTTAGAAAAATTAACAGGAATTGTGACATTTTCACGATGAAATTCTTAGGCCAATATTTGATCGGATGATAGTCAATTTCATGGTACGAGTGATCGCCTATATGGCTAGTAGGGGAAGGGGGTGTAAAATTTATGGTTTTGACTGTTTTTATTTATAGATATAAATTTGATTTAGCAGTGTGAAATCTGGCGTTCTTTTTGTAACACTTTTTATTATGGCATAGGTGTGATGGCATTATTTTAATCACCTTATGTAAGGTAGGTTAGGATATAATTTAATATTATACGAACCAACATTAACATTAAAATTTGTTGTTGATTTACTTCAGAATAATACTTTAATTATGTTAAAAGAATTGAAATATGATTTGAGTACTGTCATTTTAACTATACGCATTGTTGTAAACAATGTTATGCATTTGGATGCTTCCAAGAAATATGACGCCTCGTACACAACTGTAAGTATTGAAAATTTTAAGGTTCTCGTTATAATTGTGTAATGACTTGAACATAATAGATTATCCCTATGATAATAGTATAGGTACAATAGTTTTACGAAAATAATTTAGTGCAGCAATTCAATATCTAATTTATTATACCATTAATATATTATTATTATTGATTTATTTTTCAGCACTGTTCAAGAAACCTTCCCAAATGGGCAAAATATTGTTCAGAGTCTTTGGAGGGATTTTACGCCAAGGTAAGAAAACAATTTTATTGAAAAGCAATAATATATATATAAGTTTTACATCAATATTATACCCTAAAGTTAGTTTTTAGTCCTGGTGTGGGATTATTATGGTATTACACCCTAAAAGTTAAAATTGTCGATAGTAAAAAGGTCTTATCGCAAAAACGCAAAAGCAATATAATGTAATCAAAGTGAAAAAATAACAATATAAGCATATCCGAATAGTGAAAATTTATATTATGAAATATAATAATGTACAAAATCGCTTACAAAATTTATACCATTTTACCGTTTATATATTTTACAAATTATTAATATAAAATAACAATATTATCCTTTCTATTGTAGTATTGTTTGCTTATATTGGATTCAATCTTTTTTTTAGTTTCTTATTTTAATTGTACGCCATTGCTCCTAAATAATTACGGTAAAAGGACAAATAAATTTGGGAACGTAATAGACAGACTACGTTAAACAAAAATAATTAAAAAATCATTTTAAATCCACCCAAATATATATAAAAATTAGTATTATTATTGTAGATATTTTTTAAATTTTTTTTTTATTTATTTATAATAATTAATGATGTCTATATAGTCCTTACACCCACCTTAACATATCAAGTTAAAAATGGTATCTCAGATATGAGTGAATTAATACCCAAACTAATACGAAACATCTGACAAAATTTTAATCAGTGGATGGGCTTAAAGAAGTTCCACCATACTTCTTATCCTACAACTTTTAGACGAGTTTCCTTTAAATCTTGAATATTCTCGTTACATTTTGACACCATTTAAACTTAATATTTTCATTCAAGTGGGTTAATTCATAGACGTAATCACTTCGGTAAATGAACATAAATACACTAAATACTTATTTTAATATATATATATATATATCTTATGTGATTTATCTTATCATAGGGATCGTTAGTCTGTCGTTACAATATGATCGGAGCTTTCATGAAGTATGTTGATGATGACGATTTTGGTAACAAGTGCGAATGTGGAGCTTTTGCGGCGCTGAGAGTCATCACTGCTGGTGTAAATCAAACTCCTAAAGAGAGTTGTCCAACATGGGGCCTCTTACCCAGGGATAGAGCCAAAATCAATGGCACCAAAAACTAACCTCAAGTATAATTTTATTTTGACATTGTTTTTAGATGAATAAAAATGAATGTTTATTGGATTATAACAACGTTTGTATTATATTTTAATTTGATCATCTTATATACAGACAAAAATATGTTTTTTCTTGATTTTATATATATATGGTTCTAATCTGTGGGCAATGCGCTTTTTTAAAACAAGCATTACGTCTTGTTATGAGGCATAAATTTATAAAGGGTTGTGATTATTTTCAAACCAATATTGATCAACCTCTAGATTTCATCTTCTAATTTACATTTTAAATATTCTATACTTTTATCAATTATTCTCTGTTTTTTCCCTAGTAATAGTGGTAAATCATGTAATGATTTTTCATATTTATAACAATTATTTTCTTTTGCATACTCTGTTTCTTGATCTTTGGTTATTATCATAGGTTTTTTGACATCTAAATATTTGTTCACAATATAAAGAGCTTTTTTAGTTACATTATTATAAAAAACTTTTGTGGCATCATCACCAATATATGTTATTAGTTTATTCTTTCTACTATTTAATATTTTGAGTGGGGGTTGAAAATTTCTTATGCCTCTTTCAACTCTTTCGTCGTCTGACAATTTCGATATTTTCAAATGTTTCTTGATAATTCATGTTTTATTGGTCAATGTAGTTGTAAATTGTCCATTTCTCAACCATATCGTTCTCATTCTTGGATTAATTAATTTTTTTCTTTTTCGTCTTTTTCATCGTTCAGGGATATTTAAGACGTTAAATTCTAGGAATTTAAAAGTTGATAAAAATTTCAAAAATCGATATGTCGTGTTTAGTTCAATATTTTTGTGGTATGTTGGGTATGAGAATACTCAGAAATCTTATGGCTATCATATTTTAGCGATTGCGTAAACAATGGTTAGTCTTGTACCCCTATTTTTATATCTTATTTCATTGTGTTTAGATGAATTTTTTTTATTGAAAAAACAAATAGGGTAGGTTTGTTTATCAATACATGGTAAAACGGGCTCTTTATGTTGAATTACCTAGTAAAACTCATTTTTTTGCCACTGTCTGTAGTAATACTAGTTAGGTTTTTCCAACATAAATCAAATTATTTAAATGTTTTGTCAATTTCAATAAACAAGTCTTCCCCTATAGTAATTCCCTTCAAACTACATAGTTTAGCCAATACTTTAGAAACATTAAAATACATATCTAACAAATACTAATAACCGAGCTGTATCACAAATATTAGTACTTTCGTCAATTGCGATAGAAAAACAATTGAATTTAAAAATTTTTTCTTTCAGGTTGAAAATTAAATTTGTTCCTAACTATTTAGTACGTCTAACACTTGTCCTAGCTGTGATACTGATGTCTTTAAAATGTTTGTCAGGGCATATTTCTTCTACGACCGCTAACATGTTTATATAACAATATATTCTTTTATAGATAAAATATTTGATTGGTAAATTAAGCGAAACAGTTTACATTTTTTAATATATTCTCCATCAGTGAACGGTTTTGGTGATTTCGTTAAATACAACAAAACTAGCTGCAGTTAAATTAGACGCTGACTGCAACCAGTAGTTAATTTAGATGTCGATTGTTGAGATTTACTAATCAACTCGGCCACTGCTGTTTTTATATTATATCTAGCTTGGTTATTTTTACCAAAAAATCGTGTTTAGATAAAAATATGACGTTAAATATACGATTTTTTATTGTTTTTGAAGTTGTCGTCACAAATGTTAAATTTTGTTGTCCCATGGTGTTCTAGGCAAATAATTATCATTCATAGATTCAATTCTAAATCCTCTGTTTTCCTCTTCAATTTTTCGATTTATGTTAGTAGACATGTCGTTCACATTATTGCTGTGTTTTAATACGGTGAAAAGTTTATTGAAATACCTATTTATTAATTGGCATTAATTATTCACAGACTTTGAAAGCTGCAAACCCGTCGTGTTTTCTCTACAAAACGGTCTTATAGTCATCGCCGAACCACCACTTAGGTGGTATCATTTTCCATCACTAACACACTCATTCTGACAGCGGCGCTATATTTAATGTTGAAATATACTATTAAGCAAATTTTATAACATATAAATATCACTTGAAATGAGAAGTCACTTGATTTTTATTCGGTAAAAGAAAAACATTGGTAAAAACGTTGTATATTTGAAATTCCATTACATTTACATTTTTGTATTTTTTTTTTTGTAGACTTATTAATTTTATATGGATAAATTTACCATCTCTACCTACGACCATAATGTATAGCACACATGTTTTATATATAAAATAGTGAGGGGTCGTCATGTTTTCGGGACAAGAAGGCTCCGTTTTACTTGCGCCATCAGTACGAGTCGGGGTGGCTGAAGTGGACGACTACCCGCCAAGCGCACTGGCGTTTCCGAAGCGTCAATAAGCTATTTTCGGCATAGCAAGCGCACTAGTTTTTCTCTCCTCTGTATTGTGTCATTTTTTTTACTAGCTAACTCATATTGTTTGTGCCGACAGACTTTTACGGGAAGGCGGTTAGCCTGATGACTTGCGCCGGTTAGGTAATACGTGAGACAGAGGTACTAAAAATAACAACCACGATTATATCTATTATAATATAATTATCGTGTTGTGTGACAGAGGTTGCTAATGTGGTATGGAAATAATTGTTAGTGTGAGTGAGATTGAACAGTGTACGAGTACCGCCACCTTCTGTACTAACCAAGCATTGGTTTTATTTATTAGTTTATTGCTATGATATAATATCTATTTTTATGCTGCGCGAATAATTATAATAATAGTATGTATCCAATGTTTTATCTGCCAGACGAGCGTCATTCTTGATTAGATTTTTACCAAGTTTTGGGACGTTTTTGCCTAAAACGCCGATAACCGTTGAACTTACAAATAATATAAATGGTACCAAAAGTAAATGCCGTACAATTTAAGACAGGAGTATGTAAAGTCTCGCGCCTTTTCACATTGGGAAAAATGTATCAGTCTGGATGGAACGTTATGTGACATGCTTGGAAAATAAAGTCACCCACCTACGGCTGAGACCTGGAGTACGTAAGATTTTTGTATTATGCGGTAGTTTGTGCGCGGTCGGAACGGGTTGTCATGGGGAAAAAAGCATGTTACAGTTTTTAAACGTAAAGAAACCCCCCTGTAGAAGTTCGAAACTTCCTATGGTAGATCTTATACATAGAGAAGAGAATAAAAAAATAAATAAAAACAAAAAATAAAAATAAAGATAATTGACTGCGCCTTTTGCTTACATTGGTAGTGTGAATTAAAAATTAAATAAAGAAAATTAAAAACTACAACAAAAATATAAATATAATGTGCAGGTCAGTCTTGATTGGGTGGCCCCCCCAGCTGGTAGTCGATCGGGTGATGTTAATTCTCGACTTCTGCGGCTGATTTTCGTCTTGATGGAGGCTTGTTACCGCACACACATCGAGTGTTCAGCCCGTTGACAACGAAGGCGACCTGTTTTGTCACCTCAGTGACGATGAAAGGGCTTTCATAATCTCCAGTTTGACATTCTCTGTGAGTTAATTCTATTAATCCGGCCGACATTACCGTGGCATTATAACAATCAATAGTATAACATACAATCAAACTATGACGTTACTATAATTTTAAACAACGTAAAATATTAACGTATTGTAAATCCATATAATAAATACTATGACAATAACTTGTGTCACAATACACCTGGGAGGAATTTACGATGTCGAGTTGATTTTATCCAAAAACTAGCGAGAACAGAATAAGGCACTGATGAAAAAACACTACGGATCATAGCTTTGCGATAACATTCAGAAAAGCCAAATATGGTTCAGAAGTATAGTGAACATGTAGACATGTAACACAAATCGATACGCAATGATATAGCGTGGGCAAGAATGCGATGCTTTACCTGCTATCCGTTCACTTGTTAATGCCAATTTTTATTCCATGCCTTACGTCTTGTTTATGAGGCATAAATTCATAAAGGGTTGAGATTATTTTCAAACCAATTAGGATCCTGTAGTTAAACGTAACAAATAATTTATATTTAGATGAGTACCTTTTTAGGCTAGTCCTTTTTTTTATGTTTCTTAGGATTATGCTGGCAATATGCTTATAAAAAATTCCTTAAAAATAAATTAAAACTAATTTAAATTGTTAATATACAAGAGGTACGCATTCATTAGTATTTACATGATACGATTATATTGTAAAATTATAATGATTATGTACAGATAAATCGAACAATTACAGTTAACGTAATCAAAATAAACCTTTTTTTTATAAACCGGCAATACCCCTGCTTCCCGGAATCGCCGTGAGGCACTACTTCGGGAGGATCTATCCAAACCTAAACCTAATATAGTAAAAAAAAAATCACAGTGAGGATAATTTCACAAAACTATTTTGGATAAAAGAAAAATCCACTGTTATACCATTTATCGCCTTAAGAGTAAATACGTTATGTAATTAAATCTAAACGAAGATTGCTTCGTTTTTGTAGACACTTATTGAAGTGCCTACAAAGAAAGCCAAATTAACATTTCCCTGAATCAATATGTATCTTAAGCATAATTATAGATTTTCAAGTAATCGATAAATTATTCTGATTATAAGTGCAAATAGTGTGCAGTTAATAAGCTTAACAGTAAATCGAATTTTAATCACGAATAAAAGACTTAAAAATATAATTTATATAGGAATTTTAGATGATTTAATACATTTTTTTGTGTATACTATGCGAATTAATACAGAATAATATGTCATTTGAGTGTTTACAAGTATTGTATGTGCGATACGCAAATATATCAGAATTCAAATGTATTTTTTTTAAATTCATATAGTTATAAATAATTATTATACGTGTTCACATATTAAAAATACTAAAAGCCACGTTGTTATAAATAGATATGCATATGATAAATTTACATATTATTAATATGTTATGGAGTTTTAAATTATTCATATTAAATAAATTACTTATTGATATAATTAGTTAGTACACTAAGAAGATTAAAACTATTTCGTCGTTTTATATATTTATTTAATACAACCTCTGTATTATATAGATAACTAACAATTCACATCCAGTTGTCTCTATCTTTGAAAATATTGGTGTTGCTTAAAGATTTCTATAGAAATATACAATTTTTCCCTTGAGAAAACAAACCAATCTTAATTATATATAATTAATATATAGAAAATGTATTATAATAACAAAATAAACCTGAGATTGAAATTATTTAAAATATTATATTATTTATAATAAAGATAAAAAAAGAACATAATTAACGTATGGAAATTGTTTAATGTTAATACGAATTATATGTAACAGTCGTATAATTATAAAATGATCGAGTAAAAAATTTATTATTTATACTATACATAAAAGATTTATAGATTATAAAATGTGTTTTATAACGTACACAATGCAAATAATACTGACAAAAATAGTGATTTAACTGTTAACAGGTGGTTATAATTGCGGTGTGCATAAATAACACTATTCTGATATATACTAAAACCAATCATAATGTCATTGTATGTTATAAATACATTCTACAATAATTATTATTATGTGTTTAACAGTTTATCTATTTTAGTAGTAATAAACGTTATAGTCATATTGTTTTCAATTAATATGCATTCTAGTGTTTACATTTGAAACTTAATTTTTATGTACTAGATACCCATCAGGATGGCTTTACAAATCGTTCATATTTTACGGTGTTTAAATTTAGTTTTCATTGTTTGGATGTATGTTGATAAAACAAGTAAGTATGTAAAAAAAAATTATGACCTCTTTACTGTTTTATTTTTATTGTTTCGAATTACTTATGTATGTTTCGGATTAAATGAATTTTAAATTCAAGGAGGGCTATCTTTGAAAATAAAAGTGTTGATGAAAAAAATGTACGACTAACCACATTGTCGCATTATGGTATGTTGCCACCCCGGAGTACATAAAAATATGTTATACGTGAGAAAACCGCCAATTAAACACGTTTTATTATAGACTTGTATACAAACGTAGTGATTTTATTTCTGCGGTGTGAAATATCGGAAACGATATTTACAAAGAAACTTAATTGTTTTAAATTGAAAGTAATATCATCAAAGTATATACATAGGGTATTATTATAGCTTGAATTACCTGTTTGTCCACCCAAGTTAGGTTATAAATAATATATAATTTAATTTTTTTACATCACTTTTTATGAATAAAACAAAATTAAAATTGTTAAATTAATTCTTTTCACATTTTGTTGTATTAGTGTTTTATACTGAAATATATCTGAAAAAGTGTATCAATACAAATTATGTTTATATATAAATATATAATGTTGTGGTAGGAAATAATTTAGAGTATTATTGTAGCAATTAATAATGACCTATATAAGAAGCTTGCTCAAACAAAACGTCTATAAATAGGAACAAAATATGGACGATAGTGTGTGTGTGTGTGTGGTATCCTCCGATCGTCTCATATCAATTTTATTTTATGACAGTAAAATTATTTAAATGGCTTAATGACTAATACAATTTAACAACGCATAACAAATTACAATGGAGATATAACAATAATATAATTTATATACAAATATACTACTAAGAATGATATATAATCATTATATCAAATGCTTGTCATACACTATTATTTACTTGCCTCAATCGAGAAACGAAATTTAACAGTCTATTAATTATAATATTATTTAGTTCAGGCATTGGTACATATTTAATTATGTTATATAATTATTATATTTTTAACAATGCTAAAACTGGTGTATATTACATGTCTAATTGTATATGATTTAGATTCAATTTCACTGTCTGATTTAAAAATAATATGTGCTGTTGATAAAGGAACAAATTCAATACAAAGTTTAGGGGATGCATGTCAATATTGTACAGCAATATCATCATTTGGTACACATCAAAGTAAGTATTTACATAAAATAAAGTTACATTCAATGTATCTTCGTTATTTAGTTCATTCATACATAATACGTTTACATTGAATTAAACGATATTAATTAGTACTTACAATATTATAATTTGGAAAAATAGATTTTTACGAAAATAACCGAAAAAGTTGATGAATTCGAAAAGTTTTAATCTAAATTTATGTAATTTTGGAAAATATTATAGGAATATCCGTATAGGGATGGGCGCCATTTAGCCCATCTGTTTTAGCGTAATAAATTTGTGGCAAATAAGATTTAGTTTATGTCTATAAGACGTGAAAAAGCAGTACATTTAAACGAATTTTTAATAACTTAAGTGGAGGCATTGGATTGATTTTTATAAATTAGTCTTATCGTAATTATATCTATGTTTTGATGACTTTCAGGCAAATGCTCTTTAAATATCAAATTATTAGCAATGATATTTTTTTCGGGCTACTATTATTAGTATCTTTGTGTCTCTTTATTTTTTTGCTTCAATATTCCACTACTGGCTTAAAATTTTGATAGCTATAAAATAAAGATCCATAATATCAGATGATCATATTTATGTTTAGTTCACGACTTTCTAATGAGTTTTTTTGGATGTTATTGTTAACTTTATTTCGGTTAATATCTATTAAAACTAGAACAACTGCAACAATAATGAGTCTAAATTGATTAATTTAATCATATAGAGAACAATAGACTGCTTAAGAAAATGAAAACCGATAATTGAATGTACAGGTAAATAGTTTAGTTTAGTTAATTTACGAATTGCCATTTAATATCAATTCCATAGATTTGCCGATGGCTTAATTTTTTAATAATTAACAAGTTACTTTTTTCATTAGTAATACGTGGAAGTGATTCTTAGTGAGCGATTTAAATTGATTCTATCACGAAAATAATTTTGAATAATTATTTTCAATAGTAGATGCAATACGGACCAACTCTGTATGCGTCTCGAAACCGGATATGCATTATTTGACTTGTAACATATTGCTGTCCTTAAATTTTGGTATTTTTTATATTTTTGTGGGTTACTTATGAAATACTAGAGATTAAAAATTATATTTTATAAACATTTGTACGATTAAATTATTTTAATTGATTATTGTTTTTATAAGAATAATTTTTATTTTTTTGCTTCTAATGGGTTCAATGAAAAAAGGAATAAAGTTTGGACAATCAACGGCAAAAAAAAACAAGTCATGAAAATTATAATTACAATTTAATATAAAATTGAATATCAAGTAATGATCATTACAAATCTATTGATGAAATTGATTTTCACTTATTTTAGATTTAATTAGATACGGATTTTTATAGATATTTCTACTTCGTAAAATTTCGAAGCATTTCCCTATTCAATAAAATATCGAAAAAAAGAAATTAGGAAATAACATACTTTTAACATTTTAACTATAACATAAATTTAAAAATATTAGTAATTATTAATGTGTTTATATATATATATATATATATATATATATATACATATAAAATTAATTATACAATGCATTAAAATGTATGTTTTTAAACTTATAAGTAGTTTGTATTATCATAAATAAGACGATAAATTTGTATAGCAAACAAGACTGCCATAGAGATTCTAAGAGGAAAACTACCGTATCTAAAAGTATATAATTATGATGACTATAAAACAATGAAAAAACACATTCACTCAAAAGATGCAATGACTTCATTTATAAATAAATTAGAAAAAATGATAAAGGAAGAAAAAATAGATGCAATAGCTTTTTACAACTTTGCATCGGTGAATGAATTTTTGAATATAAAATAAATTTAAATTATGACCTTTGATTTTATGCTCTTCATTTTGTTTAGGGTCAAAGATATAAAAATTATAATAAAGGTCGTCAAATTAAAATTCGTGATTTTTTCAATATGGCAAAAGATAGATTGCCCAATGTAATGTTTGGATTGTTAATTGTGCGACTGTATGAAATCATAGATAATGGTAATTTCATACATTTTTAATATCTATAAATGTTGAGATAATAAATGTATTCATCGCACCATGTAACGGTATATTATGAATAGTAATAATACATGATAATAGAAAATCGATTTTCATTTTTAAATAACTAATGTTTAATTTTTGAAAAAACTCAACGGATTTCGATTTACTAAAAATACTCTTCAACTTATTTCGGTCCAATAAAAGTCGAGTATGTTTTATGAACGTTTAATAAATTCATATAATATATAAACATCAAATGCAAGAAAAAAAATCAGTCGTGAGTAAAAAAAAAATTAAACAATAATCTTCACACCATAGTAGAGTGCACTGATGTAGGTAGGTATGTGTGTACATGGGAAATTGTAAATAATTTAATTGAAAATACTTTTCAATTTTACCAAATAATAAGAACAATTTACATAAATTTTAAATACCTTAAATTAATTTGTTTCATGTGAATATTAGGTTTATATGTAAAACATAGTTTTGGCACAACAGACCTTGTTTAAAATATAGCCACATCGATCACTATAAGTTGTACTTAACGGTTTATATTAAAAAAATTGTGTGATATATAATTTTTTGCTACATCTGTAAAAAATTTGTATTTTTATAAAAATGCTAAAAAGTACAGCTATTTTCGAGACCTGTGTGGGTGACATTCATGGTATCTCGATTTGAGACAATATTACAAAGGAAATTGAAATACTTTTATAAGTAACAAATCAATATATATTACAGACCTTTAATCATAATCCTATTTCCATTAGAAATTATTACATGTTTGCAGATATAAATTATAATATACTTATTAATTAATATACTAGTATCCCAAAAAATATATTTTATAATCACACATTGGCTTAAAATGTTTATTAATTTTATTCCTTATACCCAATGACTTTTTTTTTAGTACTCAATCCATGTTACTACATTCACTACGCTAAATATAGGTTATTTTTACTGCGATAAATTGACTAAATATAAGTTATATTTCTTCTTAAATGGAATAAATTCCTTTTATTCTTTTTTATTTTTGCTAAAGTCCTCAGGAAATGAATTACTTACATACGTATGATGTAAACCGTTTTTATAAATTTGTTTTTAAGCTTTTGATCCAAGTGTTCTAAAAGATGCAGTTCAATTTTATATAGTTCAATCCACTTCATATGAAGTATGTACTAGAGCATCACATCAAAAAGACATGGCCAATACATCACCGGTGGAAGATATGGTAAGAAACTATTAGTATTTAATGTGGACGTCATAACATGTAAGCAAGTGACATGCAAATACATGATTCAGTACTCGAGTAAAAAAATTAATTTTAAATCTAAAAGTAGACAATAATTCCGAGGGCTAGACGTTGTGTTTTATTCATTATTCTAAATATATATGCTTCTCAATATTCATTGTTCATAAATAACGTTAATTTCAAAATTATTTCATATATAAAATGTTTCAAAACTAATTAAAAATGTATCGCATATTGTTTTTTTCTTTATATAACGTGTCTCAAAAATAATAACACATTTAAAAAGACTGCTATTTTTTAAATTTATTTTCGTAAGTTGCATTGGTATAGTTTTATTTGTAACTATTTTCGTTGAGAATTCGTATTGATAAGTGGTATTGTGGTTCTTAGTGATTTTTTGTGTAGTATCGCAATGAAAGGATACAAAAAGTAACGGTGTGTTTTGATTGTGTAAACTCAGTACTAGAATTATGAACATTACGCGATCACTGTACGGAAATCCCGTATTATATTGCTTCAAACGAATCAACTGTTCGGCAGTTGATCAAGATATTTAAAGTATGTGTTTATCTCGTTAGACTTATCTTGTTGCGAAGAGACTAAACCTACACCTCCTTGATATTTTCTTATGGGGATACATTAAGTTACGGATTTACCAGAAGAATGTACAGAAATGTCTTAGAAAAATTAACAGGAATTGTGACATTTTCACGATGAAATTCTTAGGCCAATATTTGATCGGATGATAGTCAATTTCATGGTACGAGTGATCGCCTATATGGCTAGTAGGGGAAGGGGGTGTAAAATTTATGGTTTTGACTGTTTTTATTTATAGATATAAATTTGATTTAGCAGTGTGAAATCTGGCGTTCTTTTTGTAACACTTTTTATTATGGCATAGGTGTGATGGCATTATTTTAATCACCTTATGTAAGGTAGGTTAGGATATAATTTAATATTATACGAACCAACATTAACATTAAAATTTGTTGTTGATTTACTTCAGAATAATACTTTAATTATGTTAAAAGAATTGAAATATGATTTGAGTACTGTCATTTTAACTATACGCATTGTTGTAAACAATGTTATGCATTTGGATGCTTCCAAGAAATATGACGCCTCGTACACAACTGTAAGTATTGAAAATTTTAAGGTTCTCGTTATAATTGTGTAATGACTTGAACATAATAGATTATCCCTATGATAATAGTATAGGTACAATAGTTTTACGAAAATAATTTAGTGCAGCAATTCAATATCTAATTTATTATACCATTAATATATTATTATTATTGATTTATTTTTCAGCACTGTTCAAGAAACCTTCCCAAATGGGCAAAATATTGTTCAGAGTCTTTGGAGGGATTTTACGCCAAGGTAAGAAAACAATTTTATTGAAAAGCAATAATATATATATAAGTTTTACATCAATATTATACCCTAAAGTTAGTTTTTAGTCCTGGTGTGGGATTATTATGGTATTACACCCTAAAAGTTAAAATTGTCGATAGTAAAAAGGTCTTATCGCAAAAACGCAAAAGCAATATAATGTAATCAAAGTGAAAAAATAACAATATAAGCATATCCGAATAGTGAAAATTTATATTATGAAATATAATAATGTACAAAATCGCTTACAAAATTTATACCATTTTACCGTTTATATATTTTACAAATTATTAATATAAAATAACAATATTATCCTTTCTATTGTAGTATTGTTTGCTTATATTGGATTCAATCTTTTTTTTAGTTTCTTATTTTAATTGTACGCCATTGCTCCTAAATAATTACGGTAAAAGGACAAATAAATTTGGGAACGTAATAGACAGACTACGTTAAACAAAAATAATTAAAAAATCATTTTAAATCCACCCAAATATATATAAAAATTAGTATTATTATTGTAGATATTTTTTAAATTTTTTTTTTATTTATTTATAATAATTAATGATGTCTATATAGTCCTTACACCCACCTTAACATATCAAGTTAAAAATGGTATCTCAGATATGAGTGAATTAATACCCAAACTAATACGAAACATCTGACAAAATTTTAATCAGTGGATGGGCTTAAAGAAGTTCCACCATACTTCTTATCCTACAACTTTTAGACGAGTTTCCTTTAAATCTTGAATATTCTCGTTACATTTTGACACCATTTAAACTTAATATTTTCATTCAAGTGGGTTAATTCATAGACGTAATCACTTCGGTAAATGAACATAAATACACTAAATACTTATTTTAATATATATATATATATATCTTATGTGATTTATCTTATCATAGGGATCGTTAGTCTGTCGTTACAATATGATCGGAGCTTTCATGAAGTATGTTGATGATGACGATTTTGGTAACAAGTGCGAATGTGGAGCTTTTGCGGCGCTGAGAGTCATCACTGCTGGTGTAAATCAAACTCCTAAAGAGAGTTGTCCAACATGGGGCCTCTTACCCAGGGATAGAGCCAAAATCAATGGCACCAAAAACTAACCTCAAGTATAATTTTATTTTGACATTGTTTTTAGATGAATAAAAATGAATGTTTATTGGATTATAACAACGTTTGTATTATATTTTAATTTGATCATCTTATATACAGACAAAAATATGTTTTTTCTTGATTTTATATATATATGGTTCTAATCTGTGGGCAATGCGCTTTTTTAAAACAAGCATTACGTCTTGTTATGAGGCATAAATTTATAAAGGGTTGTGATTATTTTCAAACCAATATTGATCAACCTCTAGATTTCATCTTCTAATTTACATTTTAAATATTCTATACTTTTATCAATTATTCTCTGTTTTTTCCCTAGTAATAGTGGTAAATCATGTAATGATTTTTCATATTTATAACAATTATTTTCTTTTGCATACTCTGTTTCTTGATCTTTGGTTATTATCATAGGTTTTTTGACATCTAAATATTTGTTCACAATATAAAGAGCTTTTTTAGTTACATTATTATAAAAAACTTTTGTGGCATCATCACCAATATATGTTATTAGTTTATTCTTTCTACTATTTAATATTTTGAGTGGGGGTTGAAAATTTCTTATGCCTCTTTCAACTCTTTCGTCGTCTGACAATTTCGATATTTTCAAATGTTTCTTGATAATTCATGTTTTATTGGTCAATGTAGTTGTAAATTGTCCATTTCTCAACCATATCGTTCTCATTCTTGGATTAATTAATTTTTTTCTTTTTCGTCTTTTTCATCGTTCAGGGATATTTAAGACGTTAAATTCTAGGAATTTAAAAGTTGATAAAAATTTCAAAAATCGATATGTCGTGTTTAGTTCAATATTTTTGTGGTATGTTGGGTATGAGAATACTCAGAAATCTTATGGCTATCATATTTTAGCGATTGCGTAAACAATGGTTAGTCTTGTACCCCTATTTTTATATCTTATTTCATTGTGTTTAGATGAATTTTTTTTATTGAAAAAACAAATAGGGTAGGTTTGTTTATCAATACATGGTAAAACGGGCTCTTTATGTTGAATTACCTAGTAAAACTCATTTTTTTGCCACTGTCTGTAGTAATACTAGTTAGGTTTTTCCAACATAAATCAAATTATTTAAATGTTTTGTCAATTTCAATAAACAAGTCTTCCCCTATAGTAATTCCCTTCAAACTACATAGTTTAGCCAATACTTTAGAAACATTAAAATACATATCTAACAAATACTAATAACCGAGCTGTATCACAAATATTAGTACTTTCGTCAATTGCGATAGAAAAACAATTGAATTTAAAAATTTTTTCTTTCAGGTTGAAAATTAAATTTGTTCCTAACTATTTAGTACGTCTAACACTTGTCCTAGCTGTGATACTGATGTCTTTAAAATGTTTGTCAGGGCATATTTCTTCTACGACCGCTAACATGTTTATATAACAATATATTCTTTTATAGATAAAATATTTGATTGGTAAATTAAGCGAAACAGTTTACATTTTTTAATATATTCTCCATCAGTGAACGGTTTTGGTGATTTCGTTAAATACAACAAAACTAGCTGCAGTTAAATTAGACGCTGACTGCAACCAGTAGTTAATTTAGATGTCGATTGTTGAGATTTACTAATCAACTCGGCCACTGCTGTTTTTATATTATATCTAGCTTGGTTATTTTTACCAAAAAATCGTGTTTAGATAAAAATATGACGTTAAATATACGATTTTTTATTGTTTTTGAAGTTGTCGTCACAAATGTTAAATTTTGTTGTCCCATGGTGTTCTAGGCAAATAATTATCATTCATAGATTCAATTCTAAATCCTCTGTTTTCCTCTTCAATTTTTCGATTTATGTTAGTAGACATGTCGTTCACATTATTGCTGTGTTTTAATACGGTGAAAAGTTTATTGAAATACCTATTTATTAATTGGCATTAATTATTCACAGACTTTGAAAGCTGCAAACCCGTCGTGTTTTCTCTACAAAACGGTCTTATAGTCATCGCCGAACCACCACTTAGGTGGTATCATTTTCCATCACTAACACACTCATTCTGACAGCGGCGCTATATTTAATGTTGAAATATACTATTAAGCAAATTTTATAACATATAAATATCACTTGAAATGAGAAGTCACTTGATTTTTATTCGGTAAAAGAAAAACATTGGTAAAAACGTTGTATATTTGAAATTCCATTACATTTACATTTTTGTATTTTTTTTTTTGTAGACTTATTAATTTTATATGGATAAATTTACCATCTCTACCTACGACCATAATGTATAGCACACATGTTTTATATATAAAATAGTGAGGGGTCGTCATGTTTTCGGGACAAGAAGGCTCCGTTTTACTTGCGCCATCAGTACGAGTCGGGGTGGCTGAAGTGGACGACTACCCGCCAAGCGCACTGGCGTTTCCGAAGCGTCAATAAGCTATTTTCGGCATAGCAAGCGCACTAGTTTTTCTCTCCTCTGTATTGTGTCATTTTTTTTACTAGCTAACTCATATTGTTTGTGCCGACAGACTTTTACGGGAAGGCGGTTAGCCTGATGACTTGCGCCGGTTAGGTAATACGTGAGACAGAGGTACTAAAAATAACAACCACGATTATATCTATTATAATATAATTATCGTGTTGTGTGACAGAGGTTGCTAATGTGGTATGGAAATAATTGTTAGTGTGAGTGAGATTGAACAGTGTACGAGTACCGCCACCTTCTGTACTAACCAAGCATTGGTTTTATTTATTAGTTTATTGCTATGATATAATATCTATTTTTATGCTGCGCGAATAATTATAATAATAGTATGTATCCAATGTTTTATCTGCCAGACGAGCGTCATTCTTGATTAGATTTTTACCAAGTTTTGGGACGTTTTTGCCTAAAACGCCGATAACCGTTGAACTTACAAATAATATAAATGGTACCAAAAGTAAATGCCGTACAATTTAAGACAGGAGTATGTAAAGTCTCGCGCCTTTTCACATTGGGAAAAATGTATCAGTCTGGATGGAACGTTATGTGACATGCTTGGAAAATAAAGTCACCCACCTACGGCTGAGACCTGGAGTACGTAAGATTTTTGTATTATGCGGTAGTTTGTGCGCGGTCGGAACGGGTTGTCATGGGGAAAAAAGCATGTTACAGTTTTTAAACGTAAAGAAACCCCCCTGTAGAAGTTCGAAACTTCCTATGGTAGATCTTATACATAGAGAAGAGAATAAAAAAATAAATAAAAACAAAAAATAAAAATAAAGATAATTGACTGCGCCTTTTGCTTACATTGGTAGTGTGAATTAAAAATTAAATAAAGAAAATTAAAAACTACAACAAAAATATAAATATAATGTGCAGGTCAGTCTTGATTGGGTGGCCCCCCCAGCTGGTAGTCGATCGGGTGATGTTAATTCTCGACTTCTGCGGCTGATTTTCGTCTTGATAGAGGCTTGTTACCGCACACACATCGAGTGTTCAGCCCGTTGACAACGAAGGCGACCTGTTTTGTCACCTCAGTGACGATGAAAGGGCTTTCATAATCTCCAGTTTGACATTCTCTGTGAGTTAATTCTATTAATCCGGCCGACATTACCGTGGCATTATAACAATCAATAGTATAACATACAATCAAACTATGACGTTACTATAATTTTAAACAACGTAAAATATTAACGTATTGTAAATCCATATAATAAATACTATGACAATAACTTGTGTCACAATACACCTGGGAGGAATTTACGATGTCGAGTTGATTTTATCCAAAAACTAGCGAGAACAGAATAAGGCACTGATGAAAAAACACTACGGATCATAGCTTTGCGATAACATTCAGAAAAGCCAAATATGGTTCAGAAGTATAGTGAACATGTAGACATGTAACACAAATCGATACGCAATGATATAGCGTGGGCAAGAATGCGATGCTTTACCTGCTATCCGTTCACTTGTTAATGCCAATTTTTATTCCATGCCTTACGTCTTGTTTATGAGGCATAAATTCATAAAGGGTTGAGATTATTTTCAAACCAATTAGGATCCTGTAGTTAAACGTAACAAATAATTTATATTTAGATGAGTACCTTTTTAGGCTAGTCCTTTTTTTTATGTTTCTTAGGATTATGCTGGCAATATGCTTATAAAAAATTCCTTAAAAATAAATTAAAACTAATTTAAATTGTTAATATACAAGAGGTACGCATTCATTAGTATTTACATGATACGATTATATTGTAAAATTATAATGATTATGTACAGATAAATCGAACAATTACAGTTAACGTAATCAAAATAAACCTTTTTTTTATAAACCGGCAATACCCCTGCTTCCCGGAATCGCCGTGAGGCACTACTTCGGGAGGATCTATCCAAACCTAAACCTAATATAGTAAAAAAAAAATCACAGTGAGGATAATTTCACAAAACTATTTTGGATAAAAGAAAAATCCACTGTTATACCATTTATCGCCTTAAGAGTAAATACGTTATGTAATTAAATCTAAACGAAGATTGCTTCGTTTTTGTAGACACTTATTGAAGTGCCTACAAAGAAAGCCAAATTAACATTTCCCTGAATCAATATGTATCTTAAGCATAATTATAGATTTTCAAGTAATCGATAAATTATTCTGATTATAAGTGCAAATAGTGTGCAGTTAATAAGCTTAACAGTAAATCGAATTTTAATCACGAATAAAAGACTTAAAAATATAATTTATATAGGAATTTTAGATGATTTAATACATTTTTTTGTGTATACTATGCGAATTAATACAGAATAATATGTCATTTGAGTGTTTACAAGTATTGTATGTGCGATACGCAAATATATCAGAATTCAAATGTATTTTTTTTAAATTCATATAGTTATAAATAATTATTATACGTGTTCACATATTAAAAATACTAAAAGCCACGTTGTTATAAATAGATATGCATATGATAAATTTACATATTATTAATATGTTATGGAGTTTTAAATTATTCATATTAAATAAATTACTTATTGATATAATTAGTTAGTACACTAAGAAGATTAAAACTATTTCGTCGTTTTATATATTTATTTAATACAACCTCTGTATTATATAGATAACTAACAATTCACATCCAGTTGTCTCTATCTTTGAAAATATTGGTGTTGCTTAAAGATTTCTATAGAAATATACAATTTTTCCCTTGAGAAAACAAACCAATCTTAATTATATATAATTAATATATAGAAAATGTATTATAATAACAAAATAAACCTGAGATTGAAATTATTTAAAATATTATATTATTTATAATAAAGATAAAAAAAGAACATAATTAACGTATGGAAATTGTTTAATGTTAATACGAATTATATGTAACAGTCGTATAATTATAAAATGATCGAGTAAAAAATTTATTATTTATACTATACATAAAAGATTTATAGATTATAAAATGTGTTTTATAACGTACACAATGCAAATAATACTGACAAAAATAGTGATTTAACTGTTAACAGGTGGTTATAATTGCGGTGTGCATAAATAACACTATTCTGATATATACTAAAACCAATCATAATGTCATTGTATGTTATAAATACATTCTACAATAATTATTATTATGTGTTTAACAGTTTATCTATTTTAGTAGTAATAAACGTTATAGTCATATTGTTTTCAATTAATATGCATTCTAGTGTTTACATTTGAAACTTAATTTTTATGTACTAGATACCCATCAGGATGGCTTTACAAATCGTTCATATTTTACGGTGTTTAAATTTAGTTTTCATTGTTTGGATGTATGTTGATAAAACAAGTAAGTATGTAAAAAAAAATTATGACCTCTTTACTGTTTTATTTTTATTGTTTCGAATTACTTATGTATGTTTCGGATTAAATGAATTTTAAATTCAAGGAGGGCTATCTTTGAAAATAAAAGTGTTGATGAAAAAAATGTACGACTAACCACATTGTCGCATTATGGTATGTTGCCACCCCGGAGTACATAAAAATATGTTATACGTGAGAAAACCGCCAATTAAACACGTTTTATTATAGACTTGTATACAAACGTAGTGATTTTATTTCTGCGGTGTGAAATATCGGAAACGATATTTACAAAGAAACTTAATTGTTTTAAATTGAAAGTAATATCATCAAAGTATATACATAGGGTATTATTATAGCTTGAATTACCTGTTTGTCCACCCAAGTTAGGTTATAAATAATATATAATTTAATTTTTTTACATCACTTTTTATGAATAAAACAAAATTAAAATTGTTAAATTAATTCTTTTCACATTTTGTTGTATTAGTGTTTTATACTGAAATATATCTGAAAAAGTGTATCAATACAAATTATGTTTATATATAAATATATAATGTTGTGGTAGGAAATAATTTAGAGTATTATTGTAGCAATTAATAATGACCTATATAAGAAGCTTGCTCAAACAAAACGTCTATAAATAGGAACAAAATATGGACGATAGTGTGTGTGTGTGTGTGGTATCCTCCGATCGTCTCATATCAATTTTATTTTATGACAGTAAAATTATTTAAATGGCTTAATGACTAATACAATTTAACAACGCATAACAAATTACAATGGAGATATAACAATAATATAATTTATATACAAATATACTACTAAGAATGATATATAATCATTATATCAAATGCTTGTCATACACTATTATTTACTTGCCTCAATCGAGAAACGAAATTTAACAGTCTATTAATTATAATATTATTTAGTTCAGGCATTGGTACATATTTAATTATGTTATATAATTATTATATTTTTAACAATGCTAAAACTGGTGTATATTACATGTCTAATTGTATATGATTTAGATTCAATTTCACTGTCTGATTTAAAAATAATATGTGCTGTTGATAAAGGAACAAATTCAATACAAAGTTTAGGGGATGCATGTCAATATTGTACAGCAATATCATCATTTGGTACACATCAAAGTAAGTATTTACATAAAATAAAGTTACATTCAATGTATCTTCGTTATTTAGTTCATTCATACATAATACGTTTACATTGAATTAAACGATATTAATTAGTACTTACAATATTATAATTTGGAAAAATAGATTTTTACGAAAATAACCGAAAAAGTTGATGAATTCGAAAAGTTTTAATCTAAATTTATGTAATTTTGGAAAATATTATAGGAATATCCGTATAGGGATGGGCGCCATTTAGCCCATCTGTTTTAGCGTAATAAATTTGTGGCAAATAAGATTTAGTTTATGTCTATAAGACGTGAAAAAGCAGTACATTTAAACGAATTTTTAATAACTTAAGTGGAGGCATTGGATTGATTTTTATAAATTAGTCTTATCGTAATTATATCTATGTTTTGATGACTTTCAGGCAAATGCTCTTTAAATATCAAATTATTAGCAATGATATTTTTTTCGGGCTACTATTATTAGTATCTTTGTGTCTCTTTATTTTTTTGCTTCAATATTCCACTACTGGCTTAAAATTTTGATAGCTATAAAATAAAGATCCATAATATCAGATGATCATATTTATGTTTAGTTCACGACTTTCTAATGAGTTTTTTTGGATGTTATTGTTAACTTTATTTCGGTTAATATCTATTAAAACTAGAACAACTGCAACAATAATGAGTCTAAATTGATTAATTTAATCATATAGAGAACAATAGACTGCTTAAGAAAATGAAAACCGATAATTGAATGTACAGGTAAATAGTTTAGTTTAGTTAATTTACGAATTGCCATTTAATATCAATTCCATAGATTTGCCGATGGCTTAATTTTTTAATAATTAACAAGTTACTTTTTTCATTAGTAATACGTGGAAGTGATTCTTAGTGAGCGATTTAAATTGATTCTATCACGAAAATAATTTTGAATAATTATTTTCAATAGTAGATGCAATACGGACCAACTCTGTATGCGTCTCGAAACCGGATATGCATTATTTGACTTGTAACATATTGCTGTCCTTAAATTTTGGTATTTTTTATATTTTTGTGGGTTACTTATGAAATACTAGAGATTAAAAATTATATTTTATAAACATTTGTACGATTAAATTATTTTAATTGATTATTGTTTTTATAAGAATAATTTTTATTTTTTTGCTTCTAATGGGTTCAATGAAAAAAGGAATAAAGTTTGGACAATCAACGGCAAAAAAAAACAAGTCATGAAAATTATAATTACAATTTAATATAAAATTGAATATCAAGTAATGATCATTACAAATCTATTGATGAAATTGATTTTCACTTATTTTAGATTTAATTAGATACGGATTTTTATAGATATTTCTACTTCGTAAAATTTCGAAGCATTTCCCTATTCAATAAAATATCGAAAAAAAGAAATTAGGAAATAACATACTTTTAACATTTTAACTATAACATAAATTTAAAAATATTAGTAATTATTAATGTGTTTATATATATATATATATATATATATATATACATATAAAATTAATTATACAATGCATTAAAATGTATGTTTTTAAACTTATAAGTAGTTTGTATTATCATAAATAAGACGATAAATTTGTATAGCAAACAAGACTGCCATAGAGATTCTAAGAGGAAAACTACCGTATCTAAAAGTATATAATTATGATGACTATAAAACAATGAAAAAACACATTCACTCAAAAGATGCAATGACTTCATTTATAAATAAATTAGAAAAAATGATAAAGGAAGAAAAAATAGATGCAATAGCTTTTTACAACTTTGCATCGGTGAATGAATTTTTGAATATAAAATAAATTTAAATTATGACCTTTGATTTTATGCTCTTCATTTTGTTTAGGGTCAAAGATATAAAAATTATAATAAAGGTCGTCAAATTAAAATTCATGATTTTTTCAATATGGCAAAAGATAGATTGCCCAATGTAATGTTTGGATTGTTAATTGTGCGACTGTATGAAATCATAGATAATGGTAATTTCATACATTTTTAATATCTATAAATGTTGAGATAATAAATGTATTCATCGCACCATGTAACGGTATATTATGAATAGTAATAATACATGATAATAGAAAATCGATTTTCATTTTTAAATAACTAATGTTTAATTTTTGAAAAAACTCAACGGATTTCGATTTACTAAAAATACTCTTCAACTTATTTCGGTCCAATAAAAGTCGAGTATGTTTTATGAACGTTTAATAAATTCATATAATATATAAACATCAAATGCAAGAAAAAAAATCAGTCGTGAGTAAAAAAAAAATTAAACAATAATCTTCACACCATAGTAGAGTGCACTGATGTAGGTAGGTATGTGTGTACATGGGAAATTGTAAATAATTTAATTGAAAATACTTTTCAATTTTACCAAATAATAAGAACAATTTACATAAATTTTAAATACCTTAAATTAATTTGTTTCATGTGAATATTAGGTTTATATGTAAAACATAGTTTTGGCACAACAGACCTTGTTTAAAATATAGCCACATCGATCACTATAAGTTGTACTTAACGGTTTATATTAAAAAAATTGTGTGATATATAATTTTTTGCTACATCTGTAAAAAATTTGTATTTTTATAAAAATGCTAAAAAGTACAGCTATTTTCGAGACCTGTGTGGGTGACATTCATGGTATCTCGATTTGAGACAATATTACAAAGGAAATTGAAATACTTTTATAAGTAACAAATCAATATATATTACAGACCTTTAATCATAATCCTATTTCCATTAGAAATTATTACATGTTTGCAGATATAAATTATAATATACTTATTAATTAATATACTAGTATCCCAAAAAATATATTTTATAATCACACATTGGCTTAAAATGTTTATTAATTTTATTCCTTATACCCAATGACTTTTTTTTTAGTACTCAATCCATGTTACTACATTCACTACGCTAAATATAGGTTATTTTTACTGCGATAAATTGACTAAATATAAGTTATATTTCTTCTTAAATGGAATAAATTCCTTTTATTCTTTTTTATTTTTGCTAAAGTCCTCAGGAAATGAATTACTTACATACGTATGATGTAAACCGTTTTTATAAATTTGTTTTTAAGCTTTTGATCCAAGTGTTCTAAAAGATGCAGTTCAATTTTATATAGTTCAATCCACTTCATATGAAGTATGTACTAGAGCATCACATCAAAAAGACATGGCCAATACATCACCGGTGGAAGATATGGTAAGAAACTATTAGTATTTAATGTGGACGTCATAACATGTAAGCAAGTGACATGCAAATACATGATTCAGTACTCGAGTAAAAAAATTAATTTTAAATCTAAAAGTAGACAATAATTCCGAGGGCTAGACGTTGTGTTTTATTCATTATTCTAAATATATATGCTTCTCAATATTCATTGTTCATAAATAACGTTAATTTCAAAATTATTTCATATATAAAATGTTTCAAAACTAATTAAAAATGTATCGCATATTGTTTTTTTCTTTATATAACGTGTCTCAAAAATAATAACACATTTAAAAAGACTGCTATTTTTTAAATTTATTTTCGTAAGTTGCATTGGTATAGTTTTATTTGTAACTATTTTCGTTGAGAATTCGTATTGATAAGTGGTATTGTGGTTCTTAGTGATTTTTTGTGTAGTATCGCAATGAAAGGATACAAAAAGTAACGGTGTGTTTTGATTGTGTAAACTCAGTACTAGAATTATGAACATTACGCGATCACTGTACGGAAATCCCGTATTATATTGCTTCAAACGAATCAACTGTTCGGCAGTTGATCAAGATATTTAAAGTATGTGTTTATCTCGTTAGACTTATCTTGTTGCGAAGAGACTAAACCTACACCTCCTTGATATTTTCTTATGGGGATACATTAAGTTACGGATTTACCAGAAGAATGTACAGAAATGTCTTAGAAAAATTAACAGGAATTGTGACATTTTCACGATGAAATTCTTAGGCCAATATTTGATCGGATGATAGTCAATTTCATGGTACGAGTGATCGCCTATATGGCTAGTAGGGGAAGGGGGTGTAAAATTTATGGTTTTGACTGTTTTTATTTATAGATATAAATTTGATTTAGCAGTGTGAAATCTGGCGTTCTTTTTGTAACACTTTTTATTATGGCATAGGTGTGATGGCATTATTTTAATCACCTTATGTAAGGTAGGTTAGGATATAATTTAATATTATACGAACCAACATTAACATTAAAATTTGTTGTTGATTTACTTCAGAATAATACTTTAATTATGTTAAAAGAATTGAAATATGATTTGAGTACTGTCATTTTAACTATACGCATTGTTGTAAACAATGTTATGCATTTGGATGCTTCCAAGAAATATGACGCCTCGTACACAACTGTAAGTATTGAAAATTTTAAGGTTCTCGTTATAATTGTGTAATGACTTGAACATAATAGATTATCCCTATGATAATAGTATAGGTACAATAGTTTTACGAAAATAATTTAGTGCAGCAATTCAATATCTAATTTATTATACCATTAATATATTATTATTATTGATTTATTTTTCAGCACTGTTCAAGAAACCTTCCCAAATGGGCAAAATATTGTTCAGAGTCTTTGGAGGGATTTTACGCCAAGGTAAGAAAACAATTTTATTGAAAAGCAATAATATATATATAAGTTTTACATCAATATTATACCCTAAAGTTAGTTTTTAGTCCTGGTGTGGGATTATTATGGTATTACACCCTAAAAGTTAAAATTGTCGATAGTAAAAAGGTCTTATCGCAAAAACGCAAAAGCAATATAATGTAATCAAAGTGAAAAAATAACAATATAAGCATATCCGAATAGTGAAAATTTATATTATGAAATATAATAATGTACAAAATCGCTTACAAAATTTATACCATTTTACCGTTTATATATTTTACAAATTATTAATATAAAATAACAATATTATCCTTTCTATTGTAGTATTGTTTGCTTATATTGGATTCAATCTTTTTTTTAGTTTCTTATTTTAATTGTACGCCATTGCTCCTAAATAATTACGGTAAAAGGACAAATAAATTTGGGAACGTAATAGACAGACTACGTTAAACAAAAATAATTAAAAAATCATTTTAAATCCACCCAAATATATATAAAAATTAGTATTATTATTGTAGATATTTTTTAAATTTTTTTTTTATTTATTTATAATAATTAATGATGTCTATATAGTCCTTACACCCACCTTAACATATCAAGTTAAAAATGGTATCTCAGATATGAGTGAATTAATACCCAAACTAATACGAAACATCTGACAAAATTTTAATCAGTGGATGGGCTTAAAGAAGTTCCACCATACTTCTTATCCTACAACTTTTAGACGAGTTTCCTTTAAATCTTGAATATTCTCGTTACATTTTGACACCATTTAAACTTAATATTTTCATTCAAGTGGGTTAATTCATAGACGTAATCACTTCGGTAAATGAACATAAATACACTAAATACTTATTTTAATATATATATATATATATCTTATGTGATTTATCTTATCATAGGGATCGTTAGTCTGTCGTTACAATATGATCGGAGCTTTCATGAAGTATGTTGATGATGACGATTTTGGTAACAAGTGCGAATGTGGAGCTTTTGCGGCGCTGAGAGTCATCACTGCTGGTGTAAATCAAACTCCTAAAGAGAGTTGTCCAACATGGGGCCTCTTACCCAGGGATAGAGCCAAAATCAATGGCACCAAAAACTAACCTCAAGTATAATTTTATTTTGACATTGTTTTTAGATGAATAAAAATGAATGTTTATTGGATTATAACAACGTTTGTATTATATTTTAATTTGATCATCTTATATACAGACAAAAATATGTTTTTTCTTGATTTTATATATATATGGTTCTAATCTGTGGGCAATGCGCTTTTTTAAAACAAGCATTACGTCTTGTTATGAGGCATAAATTTATAAAGGGTTGTGATTATTTTCAAACCAATATTGATCAACCTCTAGATTTCATCTTCTAATTTACATTTTAAATATTCTATACTTTTATCAATTATTCTCTGTTTTTTCCCTAGTAATAGTGGTAAATCATGTAATGATTTTTCATATTTATAACAATTATTTTCTTTTGCATACTCTGTTTCTTGATCTTTGGTTATTATCATAGGTTTTTTGACATCTAAATATTTGTTCACAATATAAAGAGCTTTTTTAGTTACATTATTATAAAAAACTTTTGTGGCATCATCACCAATATATGTTATTAGTTTATTCTTTCTACTATTTAATATTTTGAGTGGGGGTTGAAAATTTCTTATGCCTCTTTCAACTCTTTCGTCGTCTGACAATTTCGATATTTTCAAATGTTTCTTGATAATTCATGTTTTATTGGTCAATGTAGTTGTAAATTGTCCATTTCTCAACCATATCGTTCTCATTCTTGGATTAATTAATTTTTTTCTTTTTCGTCTTTTTCATCGTTCAGGGATATTTAAGACGTTAAATTCTAGGAATTTAAAAGTTGATAAAAATTTCAAAAATCGATATGTCGTGTTTAGTTCAATATTTTTGTGGTATGTTGGGTATGAGAATACTCAGAAATCTTATGGCTATCATATTTTAGCGATTGCGTAAACAATGGTTAGTCTTGTACCCCTATTTTTATATCTTATTTCATTGTGTTTAGATGAATTTTTTTTATTGAAAAAACAAATAGGGTAGGTTTGTTTATCAATACATGGTAAAACGGGCTCTTTATGTTGAATTACCTAGTAAAACTCATTTTTTTGCCACTGTCTGTAGTAATACTAGTTAGGTTTTTCCAACATAAATCAAATTATTTAAATGTTTTGTCAATTTCAATAAACAAGTCTTCCCCTATAGTAATTCCCTTCAAACTACATAGTTTAGCCAATACTTTAGAAACATTAAAATACATATCTAACAAATACTAATAACCGAGCTGTATCACAAATATTAGTACTTTCGTCAATTGCGATAGAAAAACAATTGAATTTAAAAATTTTTTCTTTCAGGTTGAAAATTAAATTTGTTCCTAACTATTTAGTACGTCTAACACTTGTCCTAGCTGTGATACTGATGTCTTTAAAATGTTTGTCAGGGCATATTTCTTCTACGACCGCTAACATGTTTATATAACAATATATTCTTTTATAGATAAAATATTTGATTGGTAAATTAAGCGAAACAGTTTACATTTTTTAATATATTCTCCATCAGTGAACGGTTTTGGTGATTTCGTTAAATACAACAAAACTAGCTGCAGTTAAATTAGACGCTGACTGCAACCAGTAGTTAATTTAGATGTCGATTGTTGAGATTTACTAATCAACTCGGCCACTGCTGTTTTTATATTATATCTAGCTTGGTTATTTTTACCAAAAAATCGTGTTTAGATAAAAATATGACGTTAAATATACGATTTTTTATTGTTTTTGAAGTTGTCGTCACAAATGTTAAATTTTGTTGTCCCATGGTGTTCTAGGCAAATAATTATCATTCATAGATTCAATTCTAAATCCTCTGTTTTCCTCTTCAATTTTTCGATTTATGTTAGTAGACATGTCGTTCACATTATTGCTGTGTTTTAATACGGTGAAAAGTTTATTGAAATACCTATTTATTAATTGGCATTAATTATTCACAGACTTTGAAAGCTGCAAACCCGTCGTGTTTTCTCTACAAAACGGTCTTATAGTCATCGCCGAACCACCACTTAGGTGGTATCATTTTCCATCACTAACACACTCATTCTGACAGCGGCGCTATATTTAATGTTGAAATATACTATTAAGCAAATTTTATAACATATAAATATCACTTGAAATGAGAAGTCACTTGATTTTTATTCGGTAAAAGAAAAACATTGGTAAAAACGTTGTATATTTGAAATTCCATTACATTTACATTTTTGTATTTTTTTTTTTGTAGACTTATTAATTTTATATGGATAAATTTACCATCTCTACCTACGACCATAATGTATAGCACACATGTTTTATATATAAAATAGTGAGGGGTCGTCATGTTTTCGGGACAAGAAGGCTCCGTTTTACTTGCGCCATCAGTACGAGTCGGGGTGGCTGAAGTGGACGACTACCCGCCAAGCGCACTGGCGTTTCCGAAGCGTCAATAAGCTATTTTCGGCATAGCAAGCGCACTAGTTTTTCTCTCCTCTGTATTGTGTCATTTTTTTTACTAGCTAACTCATATTGTTTGTGCCGACAGACTTTTACGGGAAGGCGGTTAGCCTGATGACTTGCGCCGGTTAGGTAATACGTGAGACAGAGGTACTAAAAATAACAACCACGATTATATCTATTATAATATAATTATCGTGTTGTGTGACAGAGGTTGCTAATGTGGTATGGAAATAATTGTTAGTGTGAGTGAGATTGAACAGTGTACGAGTACCGCCACCTTCTGTACTAACCAAGCATTGGTTTTATTTATTAGTTTATTGCTATGATATAATATCTATTTTTATGCTGCGCGAATAATTATAATAATAGTATGTATCCAATGTTTTATCTGCCAGACGAGCGTCATTCTTGATTAGATTTTTACCAAGTTTTGGGACGTTTTTGCCTAAAACGCCGATAACCGTTGAACTTACAAATAATATAAATGGTACCAAAAGTAAATGCCGTACAATTTAAGACAGGAGTATGTAAAGTCTCGCGCCTTTTCACATTGGGAAAAATGTATCAGTCTGGATGGAACGTTATGTGACATGCTTGGAAAATAAAGTCACCCACCTACGGCTGAGACCTGGAGTACGTAAGATTTTTGTATTATGCGGTAGTTTGTGCGCGGTCGGAACGGGTTGTCATGGGGAAAAAAGCATGTTACAGTTTTTAAACGTAAAGAAACCCCCCTGTAGAAGTTCGAAACTTCCTATGGTAGATCTTATACATAGAGAAGAGAATAAAAAAATAAATAAAAACAAAAAATAAAAATAAAGATAATTGACTGCGCCTTTTGCTTACATTGGTAGTGTGAATTAAAAATTAAATAAAGAAAATTAAAAACTACAACAAAAATATAAATATAATGTGCAGGTCAGTCTTGATTGGGTGGCCCCCCCAGCTGGTAGTCGATCGGGTGATGTTAATTCTCGACTTCTGCGGCTGATTTTCGTCTTGATGGAGGCTTGTTACCGCACACACATCGAGTGTTCAGCCCGTTGACAACGAAGGCGACCTGTTTTGTCACCTCAGTGACGATGAAAGGGCTTTCATAATCTCCAGTTTGACATTCTCTGTGAGTTAATTCTATTAATCCGGCCGACATTACCGTGGCATTATAACAATCAATAGTATAACATACAATCAAACTATGACGTTACTATAATTTTAAACAACGTAAAATATTAACGTATTGTAAATCCATATAATAAATACTATGACAATAACTTGTGTCACAATACACCTGGGAGGAATTTACGATGTCGAGTTGATTTTATCCAAAAACTAGCGAGAACAGAATAAGGCACTGATGAAAAAACACTACGGATCATAGCTTTGCGATAACATTCAGAAAAGCCAAATATGGTTCAGAAGTATAGTGAACATGTAGACATGTAACACAAATCGATACGCAATGATATAGCGTGGGCAAGAATGCGATGCTTTACCTGCTATCCGTTCACTTGTTAATGCCAATTTTTATTCCATGCCTTACGTCTTGTTTATGAGGCATAAATTCATAAAGGGTTGAGATTATTTTGAAACCAATTAGGATCCTGTAGTTAAACGTAACAAATAATTTATATTTAGATGAGTACCTTTTTAGGCTAGTCCTTTTTTTTATGTTTCTTAGGATTATGCTGGCAATATGCTTATAAAAAATTCCTTAAAAATAAATTAAAACTAATTTAAATTGTTAATATACAAGAGGTACGCATTCATTAGTATTTACATGATACGATTATATTGTAAAATTATAATGATTATGTACAGATAAATCGAACAATTACAGTTAACGTAATCAAAATAAACCTTTTTTTTATAAACCGGCAATACCCCTGCTTCCCGGAATCGCCGTGAGGCACTACTTCGGGAGGATCTATCCAAACCTAAACCTAATATAGTAAAAAAAAAATCACAGTGAGGATAATTTCACAAAACTATTTTGGATAAAAGAAAAATCCACTGTTATACCATTTATCGCCTTAAGAGTAAATACGTTATGTAATTAAATCTAAACGAAGATTGCTTCGTTTTTGTAGACACTTATTGAAGTGCCTACAAAGAAAGCCAAATTAACATTTCCCTGAATCAATATGTATCTTAAGCATAATTATAGATTTTCAAGTAATCGATAAATTATTCTGATTATAAGTGCAAATAGTGTGCAGTTAATAAGCTTAACAGTAAATCGAATTTTAATCACGAATAAAAGACTTAAAAATATAATTTATATAGGAATTTTAGATGATTTAATACATTTTTTTGTGTATACTATGCGAATTAATACAGAATAATATGTCATTTGAGTGTTTACAAGTATTGTATGTGCGATACGCAAATATATCAGAATTCAAATGTATTTTTTTTAAATTCATATAGTTATAAATAATTATTATACGTGTTCACATATTAAAAATACTAAAAGCCACGTTGTTATAAATAGATATGCATATGATAAATTTACATATTATTAATATGTTATGGAGTTTTAAATTATTCATATTAAATAAATTACTTATTGATATAATTAGTTAGTACACTAAGAAGATTAAAACTATTTCGTCGTTTTATATATTTATTTAATACAACCTCTGTATTATATAGATAACTAACAATTCACATCCAGTTGTCTCTATCTTTGAAAATATTGGTGTTGCTTAAAGATTTCTATAGAAATATACAATTTTTCCCTTGAGAAAACAAACCAATCTTAATTATATATAATTAATATATAGAAAATGTATTATAATAACAAAATAAACCTGAGATTGAAATTATTTAAAATATTATATTATTTATAATAAAGATAAAAAAAGAACATAATTAACGTATGGAAATTGTTTAATGTTAATACGAATTATATGTAACAGTCGTATAATTATAAAATGATCGAGTAAAAAATTTATTATTTATACTATACATAAAAGATTTATAGATTATAAAATGTGTTTTATAACGTACACAATGCAAATAATACTGACAAAAATAGTGATTTAACTGTTAACAGGTGGTTATAATTGCGGTGTGCATAAATAACACTATTCTGATATATACTAAAACCAATCATAATGTCATTGTATGTTATAAATACATTCTACAATAATTATTATTATGTGTTTAACAGTTTATCTATTTTAGTAGTAATAAACGTTATAGTCATATTGTTTTCAATTAATATGCATTCTAGTGTTTACATTTGAAACTTAATTTTTATGTACTAGATACCCATCAGGATGGCTTTACAAATCGTTCATATTTTACGGTGTTTAAATTTAGTTTTCATTGTTTGGATGTATGTTGATAAAACAAGTAAGTATGTAAAAAAAAATTATGACCTCTTTACTGTTTTATTTTTATTGTTTCGAATTACTTATGTATGTTTCGGATTAAATGAATTTTAAATTCAAGGAGGGCTATCTTTGAAAATAAAAGTGTTGATGAAAAAAATGTACGACTAACCACATTGTCGCATTATGGTATGTTGCCACCCCGGAGTACATAAAAATATGTTATACGTGAGAAAACCGCCAATTAAACACGTTTTATTATAGACTTGTATACAAACGTAGTGATTTTATTTCTGCGGTGTGAAATATCGGAAACGATATTTACAAAGAAACTTAATTGTTTTAAATTGAAAGTAATATCATCAAAGTATATACATAGGGTATTATTATAGCTTGAATTACCTGTTTGTCCACCCAAGTTAGGTTATAAATAATATATAATTTAATTTTTTTACATCACTTTTTATGAATAAAACAAAATTAAAATTGTTAAATTAATTCTTTTCACATTTTGTTGTATTAGTGTTTTATACTGAAATATATCTGAAAAAGTGTATCAATACAAATTATGTTTATATATAAATATATAATGTTGTGGTAGGAAATAATTTAGAGTATTATTGTAGCAATTAATAATGACCTATATAAGAAGCTTGCTCAAACAAAACGTCTATAAATAGGAACAAAATATGGACGATAGTGTGTGTGTGTGTGTGGTATCCTCCGATCGTCTCATATCAATTTTATTTTATGACAGTAAAATTATTTAAATGGCTTAATGACTAATACAATTTAACAACGCATAACAAATTACAATGGAGATATAACAATAATATAATTTATATACAAATATACTACTAAGAATGATATATAATCATTATATCAAATGCTTGTCATACACTATTATTTACTTGCCTCAATCGAGAAACGAAATTTAACAGTCTATTAATTATAATATTATTTAGTTCAGGCATTGGTACATATTTAATTATGTTATATAATTATTATATTTTTAACAATGCTAAAACTGGTGTATATTACATGTCTAATTGTATATGATTTAGATTCAATTTCACTGTCTGATTTAAAAATAATATGTGCTGTTGATAAAGGAACAAATTCAATACAAAGTTTAGGGGATGCATGTCAATATTGTACAGCAATATCATCATTTGGTACACATCAAAGTAAGTATTTACATAAAATAAAGTTACATTCAATGTATCTTCGTTATTTAGTTCATTCATACATAATACGTTTACATTGAATTAAACGATATTAATTAGTACTTACAATATTATAATTTGGAAAAATAGATTTTTACGAAAATAACCGAAAAAGTTGATGAATTCGAAAAGTTTTAATCTAAATTTATGTAATTTTGGAAAATATTATAGGAATATCCGTATAGGGATGGGCGCCATTTAGCCCATCTGTTTTAGCGTAATAAATTTGTGGCAAATAAGATTTAGTTTATGTCTATAAGACGTGAAAAAGCAGTACATTTAAACGAATTTTTAATAACTTAAGTGGAGGCATTGGATTGATTTTTATAAATTAGTCTTATCGTAATTATATCTATGTTTTGATGACTTTCAGGCAAATGCTCTTTAAATATCAAATTATTAGCAATGATATTTTTTTCGGGCTACTATTATTAGTATCTTTGTGTCTCTTTATTTTTTTGCTTCAATATTCCACTACTGGCTTAAAATTTTGATAGCTATAAAATAAAGATCCATAATATCAGATGATCATATTTATGTTTAGTTCACGACTTTCTAATGAGTTTTTTTGGATGTTATTGTTAACTTTATTTCGGTTAATATCTATTAAAACTAGAACAACTGCAACAATAATGAGTCTAAATTGATTAATTTAATCATATAGAGAACAATAGACTGCTTAAGAAAATGAAAACCGATAATTGAATGTACAGGTAAATAGTTTAGTTTAGTTAATTTACGAATTGCCATTTAATATCAATTCCATAGATTTGCCGATGGCTTAATTTTTTAATAATTAACAAGTTACTTTTTTCATTAGTAATACGTGGAAGTGATTCTTAGTGAGCGATTTAAATTGATTCTATCACGAAAATAATTTTGAATAATTATTTCCAATAGTAGATGCAATACGGACCAACTCTGTATGCGTCTCGAAACCGGATATGCATTATTTGACTTGTAACATATTGCTGTCCTTAAATTTTGGTATTTTTTATATTTTTGTGGGTTACTTATGAAATACTAGAGATTAAAAATTATATTTTATAAACATTTGTACGATTAAATTATTTTAATTGATTATTGTTTTTATAAGAATAATTTTTATTTTTTTGCTTCTAATGGGTTCAATGAAAAAAGGAATAAAGTTTGGACAATCAACGGCAAAAAAAAACAAGTCATGAAAATTATAATTACAATTTAATATAAAATTGAATATCAAGTAATGATCATTACAAATCTATTGATGAAATTGATTTTCACTTATTTTAGATTTAATTAGATACGGATTTTTATAGATATTTCTACTTCGTAAAATTTCGAAGCATTTCCCTATTCAATAAAATATCGAAAAAAAGAAATTAGGAAATAACATACTTTTAACATTTTAACTATAACATAAATTTAAAAATATTAGTAATTATTAATGTGTTTATATATATATATATATATATATATACATATATATATACATATAAAATTAATTATTCAATTCATTAAAATGTATGTTTTTAAACTTATAAGTAGTTTGTATTATCATAAATAAGACGATAAATTTGTATAGCAAACAAGACTGCCATAGAGATTCTAAGAGGAAAACTACCGTATCTAAAAGTATATAATTATGATGACAATGAAACAATGAAAAAACACATTCACTCAAAAGATGCAATGACTTCATTTATAGATAAATTAGAAAAAATGATAAAGGAAGAAAAAATAGATGCAATAGCTTTTTACAACTTTGCATCGGTGAATGAATTTTTGAATATAAAATAAATTTAAATTATGACCTTTGATTTTATGCTCTTCATTTTGTTTAGGGTCATAAATTTAAAAAATATAATAAAGGTCGTCAAATTAAAATTCGTGATTTTTTCAATATGGCGAAAGAGAGATTGCCTAATGTAATGTTTGGATTGTTAATTGTGCGACTGGAACAAATCATAAATAATGGTAATTTCATACATTTTTAATATCTATAAATGTTGAGATAATAAATGTATTCATCGCACCATGTAACGGTATATTATGAATAGTAATAATACATGATATTAGAAAATCGATTTTCATTTTTAAATAACTAATGTTTAATTTTTGAAAAAACTCAACGGATTTCGATTTACTAAAAATACTCTTCAACTTATTTCGGTCCAATAAAAGTCGAGTATGTTTTATGAACGTTTAATAAATTCATATAATATATAAACATCAAATGCAAGAAAAAAAATCAGTCGTGAGTAAAAAAAAAATTAAACAATAATCTTCACACCATAGTAGAGTGCACTGATGTAGGTAGGTATGTGTGTACATGGGAAATTGTAAATAATTTAATTGAAAATACTTTTCAATTTTACCAAATAATAAGAACAATTTACATAAATTTTAAATACCTTAAATTAATTTGTTTCATGTGAATATTAGGTTTATATGTAAAACATAGTTTTGGCACAACAGACCTTGTTTAAAATATAGCCACATCGATCACTATAAGTTGTACTTAACGGTTTATATTAAAAAAATTGTGTGATATATAATTTTTTGCTACATCTGTAAAAAATTTGTATTTTTATAAAAATGCTAAAAAGTACAGCTATTTTCGAGACCTGTGTGGGTGACATTCATGGTATCTCGATTTGAGACAATATTACAAAGGAAATTGAAATACTTTTATAAGTAACAAATCAATATATATTACAGACCTTTAATCATAATCCTATTTCCATTAGAAATTATTACATGTTTGCAGATATAAATTATAATATACTTATTAATTAATATACTAGTATCCCAAAAAATATATTTTATAATCACACATTGGCTTAAAATGTTTATTAATTTTATTCCTTATACCCAATGACTTTTTTTTTAGTACTCAATCCATGTTACTACATTCACTACGCTAAATATAGGTTATTTTTACTACGATAAATTGACTAAATATAAGTTATATTTCTTCTTAAATGGAATAAATTACTTTTATTCTTTTTTATTTTTGCTAAAGTCCTCAAGAAATGAATTACTTACATACGTATGATGTAAACGTTTTTATAAATTTGTTTTTAAGCTTTTGATCCAAGTGTTCTAAAAGATGCAGTTCAATTTTATATAGTTCAATCCACTTCATATCATATATGTACTAGAGCATCACATCAAAAAGATATGGCCAATACATCACCGGTGGAAGATATGGTAAGAAACTATTAGAATTTAATGTGGACGTCATAACATGTAAGCAAGTGACATGCAAATACATGATTCAGTACTCGAGTAAAAAAATTAATTTTAAATCTAAAAGTAGACAATAATTCCGAGGGCTAGACGTTGTGTTTTATTCATTATTCTAAATATATATGCTTCTCAATATTCATTGTTCATAAATAACGTTAATTTCAAAATTATTTCATATATAAAATGTTTCAAAACTAATTAAAAATGTATCGCATATTGTTTTTTTCTTTATATAACGTGTCTCAAAAATAATAACACATTTAAAAAGACTGCTATTTTTTAAATTTATTTTCGTAAGTTGCATTGGTATAGTTTTATTTGTAACTATTTTCGTTGAGAATTCGTATTGATAAGTGGTATTGTGGTTCTTAGTGATTTTTTGTGTAGTATCACAATGAAAGGATACAAAAAGTAACGGTGTGTTTTGATTGTGTAAACTCAGTACTAGAATTATGAACATTACGCGATCACTGTACGGAAATCCCGTATTATATTGCTTCAAACGAATCAACTGTTCGGCAGTTGATCAAGATATTTAAAGTATGTGTTTATCTCGTTAGACTTATCTTGTTGCGAAGAGACTAAACCTACACCTCCTTGATATTTTCTTATGGGGATACATTAAGTTACGGATTTACCAGAAGAATGTACAGAAATGTCTTAGAAAAATTAACAGGAATTGTGACATTTTCACGATGAAATTCTTAGGCCAATATTTGATCGGATGATAGTCAATTTCATGGTACGAGTGATCGCCTATATGGCTAGTAGGGGAAGGGGGTGTAAAATTTATGGTTTTGACTGTTTTTATTTATAGATATAAATTTGATTTAGCAGTGTGAAATCTGGCGTTCTTTTTGTAACACTTTTTATTATGGCATAGGTGTGATGGCATTATTTTAATCACTTTATGTAAGGTAGGTTAGGATATAATTTAATATTATACGAACCAACATTAACATTAAAATTTGTTGTTGATTTACTTCAGAATAATACTTTAATTATGTTAAAAGAATTGAAATATGATTTGAGTACTGTCATTTTAACTATACGCATTGTTGTAAACAATGTTATGCATTTGGATGCTTCCAAGAAATATGACGCCTCGTACACAACTGTAAGTATTGAAAATTTTAAGGTTCTCGTTATAATTGTGTAATGACTTGAACATAATAGATTATCCCTATGATAATAGTATAGGTACAATAGTTTTACGAAAATAATTTAGTGCAGCAATTCAATATCTAATTTATTATACCATTAATATATTATTATTATTGATTTATTTTTCAGCACTGTTCAAGAAACCTTCCCAAATGGGCAAAATATTGTTCAGAGTCTTTGGAGGGATTTTACGCCAAGGTAAGAAAACAATTTTATTGAAAAGCAATAATATATATATAAGTTTTACATCAATATTATACCCTAAAGTTAGTTTTTAGTCCTGGTGTGGGATTATTATGGTATTACACCCTAAAAGTTAAAATTGTCGATAGTAAAAAGGTCTTATCGCAAAAACGCAAAAGCAATATAATGTAATCAAAGTGAAAAAATAACAATATAAGCATATCCGAATAGTGAAAATTTATATTATGAAATATAATAATGTACAAAATCGCTTACAAAATTTATACCATTTTACCGTTTATATATTTTACAAATTATTAATATAAAATAACAATATTATCCTTTCTATTGTAGTATTGTTTGCTTATATTGGATTCAATCTTTTTTTTAGTTTCTTATTTTAATTGTACGCCATTGCTCCTAAATAATTACGGTAAAAGGACAAATAAATTTGGGAACGTAATAGACAGACTACGTTAAACAAAAATAATTAAAAAATCATTTTAAATCCACCCAAATATATATAAAAATTAGTATTATTATTGTAGATATTTTTTAAATTTTTTTTTTATTTATTTATAATAATTAATGATGTCTATATAGTCCTTACACCCACCTTAACATATCAAGTTAAAAATGGTATCTCAGATATGAGTGAATTAATACCCAAACTAATACGAAACATCTGACAAAATTTTAATCAGTGGATGGGCTTAAAGAAGTTCCACCATACTTCTTATCCTACAACTTGTAGACGAGTTTCCTTTAAATCTTGAATATTCTCGTTACATTTTGACACCATTTAAACTTAATATTTTCATTCAAGTGGGTTAATTCATAGACGTAATCACTTTGGTAAATGAACATAAATACACTAAATACTTATTTTAATATATATATATATATATCTTATGTGATTTATCTTATCATAGGGAACGTTAGTCTGTCGTTACAATATGATCGGAGCTTTCATGAAGTATATTGATGATGACGATTTTGGTAACAAGTGCGAATGTGGAGCTTTTGCGGCGCTGAGAGTCATCACTGCTGGTGTAAATCAAACTCCTAAAGAGAGTTGTCCAACATGGGGCCTCTTACCCAGGGATAGAGCCAAAATCAATGGCACCAAAAACTAACCTCAAGTATAATTTTATTTTGACATTGTTTTTAGATGAATAAAAATGAATGTTTATTGGATTATAACAACGTTTGTATTATATTTTAATTTGATCATCTTATATACAGACAAAAATATGTTTTTTCTTGATTTTATATATATATGGTTCTAATCTGTGGGCAATGCGCTTTTTTAAAACAGGCATTACGTTTTGTTTTGAGGCATAAATTTATAAAGGGTTGTGATTATTTTCAAACCAATATGGATCAACCTCTAGATTTCATCTTCTAATTTACATTTTAATTATTTTATAATTTTATCAATTATTCTCTGTTTTTTCCCTAGTAATAGTGGTAAATCATGTAATGATTTTTCACATATATAACAATTATTTTCTTTTGTATATTCTGTTTCTTGATCTTTGGTTATTATCATAGGTTTTTTGACATCTAAATATTTGTTCACAATATAAAGAGCTTTTTTAGTTACATTATTATAAAAAACTTTTGTGGCATCATCACCAATATATGTTATTAGTTTATTCTTTCTACTATTTAATATTTTGAGTGGGGGTTGAACATTTCTTATGCCTCTTTCAACTCTTTCGTCGTCTGACAATTTCGACATTTTCAAATGTTTCTTGATAATTCATGTTTTATTGGTCAATGTAGTTGTAAATTATCCATTTCTCAACCATATCGTTCTCATTCTTGGAATAATTAATTTTTTTCTTTTTCTTCTTTTTCATCGTTCAGGGATATTTAAGACGTTAAATTCTAGGAATTTAAAAGTTGATAAAAATTTCAAAAATCGATATGTCGTGTTTAGTTCAATATTTTTGTGGTATGTTGGGTATGAGAATACTCAGAAATCTTATGGCTATCATATTTTAGCGATTGCGTAAACAATGGTTAGTCTTGTACCCCTATTTTTATATCCTATTTCATTGTGTTTAGATGAATTTTTTTTATTGAAAAAACAAATAGGGTAGGTTTGTGTATCAATACATGGTAAAACGGGCTCTTTATGTTGAATTACCTAGTAAAACTCATTTTTTTGCCACTGTCTGTAGTAATACTAGTTAGGTTTTTCCAACATAAATCAAATTATTTAAATGTTTTGTCAATTTCAATAAACAAGTCTTCTCCTATAGTAATTCCCTTCAAACTACATAGTTTAGCCAATACTTTAGAAACATTAAAATACATATCTAACAAATACTAATAACCGAGCTGTATCACAAATATTAGTACTTTCGTCAATTGCGATAGAAAAACAATTGAATTTAAAAATTTTTTCTTAGCTGTCCTAGCTGTGATACTGATGTCTTTAAAATGTTTGTCAGGGCATATTTCTTCTACGACCGCTAACATGTTTATATAACAATATATTCTTTTATAGATAAAATATTTGATTGGTAAATTAAGCGAAACAGTTTACATTTTTTAATATATTCTCCATCAGTGAACGGTTTTGGTGATTTCGTTAAATACAACAAAACTAGCTGCAGTTAAATTAGACGCTGACTGCAACCAGTAGTTAATTTAGATGTCGATTGTTGAGATTTACTAATCAACTCGGCCACTGCTGTTTTTATATTATATCTAGCTTGGTTATTTTTACCAAAAAATCGTGTTTAGATAAAAATATGACGTTAAATATACGATTTTTTATTGTTTTTGAAGTTGTCGTCACAAATGTTAAATTTTGTTGTCCCATGGTGTTCTAGGCAAATAATTATCATTCATAGATTCAATTCTAAATCCTCTGTTTTCCTCTTCAATTTTTCGATTTATGTTAGTAGACATGTCGTTCACATTATTGCTGTGTTTTAATACGGTGAAAAGTTTATTGAAATACCTATTTATTAATTGGCATTAATTATTCACAGACTTTGAAAGCTGCAAACCCGTCGTGTTTTCTCTACAAAACGGTCTTATAGTCATCGCCGAACCACCACTTAGGTGGTATCATTTTCCATCACTAACACACTCATTCTGACAGCGGCGCTATATTTAATGTTGAAATATACTATTAAGCAAATTTTATAACATATAAATATCACTTGAAATGAGAAGTCACTTGATTTTTATTCGGTAAAAGAAAAACATTGGTAAAAACGTTGTATATTTGAAATTCCATTACATTTACATTTTTGTATTTTTTTTTTTGTAGACTTATTAATTTTATATGGATAAATTTACCATCTCTACCTACGACCATAATGTATAGCACACATGTTTTATATATAAAATAGTGAGGGGTCGTCATGTTTTCGGGACAAGAAGGCTCCGTTTTACTTGCGCCATCAGTACGAGTCGGGGTGGCTGAAGTGGACGACTACCCGCCAAGCGCACTGGCGTTTCCGAAGCGTCAATAAGCTATTTTCGGCATAGCAAGCGCACTAGTTTTTCTCTCCTCTGTATTGTGTCATTTTTTTTACTAGCTAACTCATATTGTTTGTGCCGACAGACTTTTACGGGAAGGCGGTTAGCCTGATGACTTGCGCCGGTTAGGTAATACGTGAGACAGAGGTACTAAAAATAACAACCACGATTATATCTATTATAATATAATTATCGTGTTGTGTGACAGAGGTTGCTAATGTGGTATGGAAATAATTGTTAGTGTGAGTGAGATTGAACAGTGTACGAGTACCGCCACCTTCTGTACTAACCAAGCATTGGTTTTATTTATTAGTTTATTGCTATGATATAATATCTATTTTTATGCTGCGCGAATAATTATAATAATAGTATGTATCCAATGTTTTATCTGCCAGACGAGCGTCATTCTTGATTAGATTTTTACCAAGTTTTGGGACGTTTTTGCCTAAAACGCCGATAACCGTTGAACTTACAAATAATATAAATGGTACCAAAAGTAAATGCCGTACAATTTAAGACAGGAGTATGTAAAGTCTCGCGCCTTTTCACATTGGGAAAAATGTATCAGTCTGGATGGAACGTTATGTGACATGCTTGGAAAATAAAGTCACCCACCTACGGCTGAGACCTGGAGTACGTAAGATTTTTGTATTATGCGGTAGTTTGTGCGCGGTCGGAACGGGTTGTCATGGGGAAAAAAGCATGTTACAGTTTTTAAACGTAAAGAAACCCCCCTGTAGAAGTTCGAAACTTCCTATGGTAGATCTTATACATAGAGAAGAGAATAAAAAAATAAATAAAAACAAAAAATAAAAATAAAGATAATTGACTGCGCCTTTTGCTTACATTGGTAGTGTGAATTAAAAATTAAATAAAGAAAATTAAAAACTACAACAAAAATATAAATATAATGTGCAGGTCAGTCTTGATTGGGTGGCCCCCCCAGCTGGTAGTCGATCGGGTGATGTTAATTCTCGACTTCTGCGGCTGATTTTCGTCTTGATGGAGGCTTGTTACCGCACACACATCGAGTGTTCAGCCCGTTGACAACGAAGGCGACCTGTTTTGTCACCTCAGTGACGATGAAAGGGCTTTCATAATCTCCAGTTTGACATTCTCTGTGAGTTAATTCTATTAATCCGGCCGACATTACCGTGGCATTATAACAATCAATAGTATAACATACAATCAAACTATGACGTTACTATAATTTTAAACAACGTAAAATATTAACGTATTGTAAATCCATATAATAAATACTATGACAATAACTTGTGTCACAATACACCTGGGAGGAATTTACGATGTCGAGTTGATTTTATCCAAAAACTAGCGAGAACAGAATAAGGCACTGATGAAAAAACACTACGGATCATAGCTTTGCGATAACATTCAGAAAAGCCAAATATGGTTCAGAAGTATAGTGAACATGTAGACATGTAACACAAATCGATACGCAATGATATAGCGTGGGCAAGAATGCGATGCTTTACCTGCTATCCGTTCACTTGTTAATGCCAATTTTTATTCCATGCCTTACGTCTTGTTTATGAGGCATAAATTCATAAAGGGTTGAGATTATTTTCAAACCAATTAGGATCCTGTAGTTAAACGTAACAAATAATTTATATTTAGATGAGTACCTTTTTAGGCTAGTCCTTTTTTTTATGTTTCTTAGGATTATGCTGGCAATATGCTTATAAAAAATTCCTTAAAAATAAATTAAAACTAATTTAAATTGTTAATATACAAGAGGTACGCATTCATTAGTATTTACATGATACGATTATATTGTAAAATTATAATGATTATGTACAGATAAATCGAACAATTACAGTTAACGTAATCAAAATAAACCTTTTTTTTATAAACCGGCAATACCCCTGCTTCCCGGAATCGCCGTGAGGCACTACTTCGGGAGGATCTATCCAAACCTAAACCTAATATAGTAAAAAAAAAATCACAGTGAGGATAATTTCACAAAACTATTTTGGATAAAAGAAAAATCCACTGTTATACCATTTATCGCCTTAAGAGTAAATACGTTATGTAATTAAATCTAAACGAAGATTGCTTCGTTTTTGTAGACACTTATTGAAGTGCCTACAAAGAAAGCCAAATTAACATTTCCCTGAATCAATATGTATCTTAAGCATAATTATAGATTTTCAAGTAATCGATAAATTATTCTGATTATAAGTGCAAATAGTGTGCAGTTAATAAGCTTAACAGTAAATCGAATTTTAATCACGAATAAAAGACTTAAAAATATAATTTATATAGGAATTTTAGATGATTTAATACATTTTTTTGTGTATACTATGCGAATTAATACAGAATAATATGTCATTTGAGTGTTTACAAGTATTGTATGTGCGATACGCAAATATATCAGAATTCAAATGTATTTTTTTTAAATTCATATAGTTATAAATAATTATTATACGTGTTCACATATTAAAAATACTAAAAGCCACGTTGTTATAAATAGATATGCATATGATAAATTTACATATTATTAATATGTTATGGAGTTTTAAATTATTCATATTAAATAAATTACTTATTGATATAATTAGTTAGTACACTAAGAAGATTAAAACTATTTCGTCGTTTTATATATTTATTTAATACAACCTCTGTATTATATAGATAACTAACAATTCACATCCAGTTGTCTCTATCTTTGAAAATATTGGTGTTGCTTAAAGATTTCTATAGAAATATACAATTTTTCCCTTGAGAAAACAAACCAATCTTAATTATATATAATTAATATATAGAAAATGTATTATAATAACAAAATAAACCTGAGATTGAAATTATTTAAAATATTATATTATTTATAATAAAGATAAAAAAAGAACATAATTAACGTATGGAAATTGTTTAATGTTAATACGAATTATATGTAACAGTCGTATAATTATAAAATGATCGAGTAAAAAATTTATTATTTATACTATACATAAAAGATTTATAGATTATAAAATGTGTTTTATAACGTACACAATGCAAATAATACTGACAAAAATAGTGATTTAACTGTTAACAGGTGGTTATAATTGCGGTGTGCATAAATAACACTATTCTGATATATACTAAAACCAATCATAATGTCATTGTATGTTATAAATACATTCTACAATAATTATTATTATGTGTTTAACAGTTTATCTATTTTAGTAGTAATAAACGTTATAGTCATATTGTTTTCAATTAATATGCATTCTAGTGTTTACATTTGAAACTTAATTTTTATGTACTAGATACCCATCAGGATGGCTTTACAAATCGTTCATATTTTACGGTGTTTAAATTTAGTTTTCATTGTTTGGATGTATGTTGATAAAACAAGTAAGTATGTAAAAAAAAATTATGACCTCTTTACTGTTTTATTTTTATTGTTTCGAATTACTTATGTATGTTTCGGATTAAATGAATTTTAAATTCAAGGAGGGCTATCTTTGAAAATAAAAGTGTTGATGAAAAAAATGTACGACTAATCACATTGTCGCATTATGGTATGTTGCCACCCCGGAGTACATAAAAATATGTTATACGTGAGAAAACCGCCAATTAAACACGTTTTATTATAGACTTGTATACAAACGTAGTGATTTTATTTCTGTGGTGTGAAATATCGGAAACGATATTTACAAAGAAACTTAATTGTTTTAAATTGAAAGTAATATCATCAAAGTATATGCATAGGGTATTATTAAAGCTTGAATTACCTGTTTGTCCACCCAAGTTAGGTTATAAATAATATATAATTTAATTTTTTTACATCACTTTTTATGAATAAAACAAAATTAAAATTGTTAAATTAATTCTTTTCACATTTTGTTGTATTAGTGTTTTATACTGAAATATATCTGAAAAAGTGTATCTATACAAATTATGTTTATATATAAATATATAATGTTGTGGTAGGAAATAATTTAGAGTATTATTGTAGCAATTAATAATGACCTATATAAGAAACTTGCTAAAACAAAACGTCTATAAATAGGAACAAAATATGGACGATAGTGTGTGTGTGTGTGTGGTATCCTGCGATCATCTCATATCAATTTTATTTTATGACAGTAAAATTATTTAAATGGCTTAATGACTAATACAATTTAACAACGCATAACAAATTACAATGGAGATATAACAATAATATAATTTATATACAAATATACTACTAAGAATGATATATAATCATTATATCAAATGCTTGTCATACACTATAATTTACTTGCCTCAATCGTGAAATGAAATTTAACAGTCTATTAATTATAATATTATTTAGTTCAGGCATTGGTACATATTTAATTATGTTATATAATTATTATATTTTTAACAATGCTAAAACGGGTGTATATTACATGTCTAATTGTATATGTTTTAGATTCAATTTCACTGTCTGATTTAAAAATAATATGTGCTGTTGATAAAGGAACAAATTCAATACAATGTTTAGGGGATGCATGTCAATATTGTACAGCAATATCATCATATGGTAAAGATTCTCATAGTAAGTATTTACATAAAATAAAGTTACATTCAATGTATCTTCGTTCTTTAGTTCATTCGTACATAATACGTTTACATTGAATTAAACGATATTAATTGTTACTTACAATATTATAATTTGGAAAAATAGATTTTTTACGAAAATAACCGAAAAAGTTGACGAATTCGAAAAGTTTTAATCTAAATTTATGTAATTTTGGAACATATTAATCCTATAGGGATGGGCGCCATTTAGCCTATCTGTTTTAGCATAATAAATTTGTGGTAATTAAGATTAAGTTTTAAGTCTATACGGACGTGAAAAAACAGTACATTTCAACGAATTTTTAAAAATTTAAGTGGAGGCATTAGATTGATTTTTATAAATTAGTCTTATCTTAATTATATATATGTTTTAATGATACTTTCAGGCAAATGCCCTTTAAATATAAAATTATAAGCAATGATATTTTTTTCGGGCTACTATTATTAGTATCTTTGTGTCTCTTTAATTTTTCTTCAATATTCCATTACTGGCTTATAATTTTGATAGCTATAATATTAAGATTCATAATATCATATGATCATATTTATGTTAAGTTCACGACTTTCTAATGAGGTATTTTAGATGTCATTGTTAACTTTATTTCGGTTAATATCTATTAAAACTAGAACATCTGTAATAATAATGAGTTTACATTGATAAATTTAATCATTTAGAGAACAATAGACTGCTAACGAAAATGAAAACCAATAATTGAATGTACAGTTAAATAGTTTAGTTTAGTTAATTTACGTATTGCCATTTAATATCAATCCCATAAATTTGCTGATGGTTTAATTTTTTAATAATAATCAAGTTACTTTATTCATTAGTAATTCGTGGGAGTGATTCTTAGTTAGCGATTTAAATTGATTCTATCCCGAAAATAATTTTGAATAATTATTTCCAATAGTAGATGATTTATGGACCAACTCTGTGTGCGCCTCGAAACCGGATATTCATTATTTGACTTGTAACATATTGTGACCTTGAATTTTGGTATTTTTTTGCTTTTGTGGGTTACTTATGGAATACTTTAATAAATTATTTTAATTGATTACGGTTTTTTCAAGAATAATTTTTATTTTTTTATTTCTAATGGGTCCAATTAAAAAGGGAATAAAGTTTGGACAATCAACGGCAATAAAAACAGTTCATGAAAATAATAATAACAATTAAATATAAATTGAATATCAAACGATGATCATTACATTTTTAATGATAAAATTGATTTTCACTTATATTAGATTTTATTAGATACGGATTTATATAGGTATATCTCCTTCACAAAATTGGAAGCTTTTCCTTCTCAACAAAGTTTTTAAAAAAAATGAATTAGGAAATTAACATACTTTTAACATCTTAACTATAACTTAAATTTTAAAATATTAGTAATTGATAATGTGTTTATATATATATATAAAATTAATTATACAATGCATTAAAATGTATGATTTTAAACTTATAAGTAGTTTCTATTATCATAAATAAGACGATAAATTTGTATAGCAAACAAGACTGCAATAGAGATTCTAAGAGGAAAACTACCGTATCTAAAAGTATATAATTATGATGACTATAAATCAATGAAAAAACACATTCACTCAAAAGATGCATTGACTTCATTTATAGATAAATTAGAAAAAATGATAAATGAAGAAAAAATAGATGCAATAGCTTTTGACAACTTTGCATCGGTAAACGAATTTTTGAATAAAAAATAAATTTTAATTAAAACCTTTGATTTTATGCTCTTCATTTTGTTTAGAATAAGCAAGATAAAAAAATTAATATGCCACGTCAATTGGAAATTCGTGATTTTTTCAATATGGCGAAAGAGAGATTGCCCAATGTAATATTTGGATTGTTAATTAAGAGAAAACCTCGTGTTTTAAAAAATGGTAATTTCATACATTTTTAATATCTATAAATGTTGAGATAATAAATGTATTCATTGCACAATGTAACGGTATATTATGAATAGTAATAATACATGATAATAGAAAATCGATTTTCATTTTTAAATAACATATGTTTAATTTTTGAAAAAACAAGGCAGACCTTGTTCAAAATATAGACACATTGATCATTATATGTTGTTTATAACGGTTTAAATTGTTAAAATTGTGTGATATTTATCTTTTTGGTATAACTGTTAAATATTTGAATTTTTATAATAATGCTAAAAATTATGACTATTTTCGAGACTTGTGTGGATGACATTCATGGCATCTCGATTTGAGTCGATAATACATAGGAAATTGAAATACTTTTATAAGTAACAAATCAAAATATTTTACAGACCTTTACTTATATTCTTTTTTCCATTAGCATTTATTACCTGTGTGCAGATATAAATTATAATATACTAGTATCCTAAATATTTTATTTTTATAATCACACTTTGGCATTATTATTCTTAGATTCTTTATTAATTTAATCACTTATACCCAAGTAATTTTTTTTTCAGTATTTAATTCATGTTGCTACATTCACAACGCTTAATATAAGTTACTTTTACTATGATAAAATGACTAAATAAATACAAGTTTTATTTTTTCTTTAACGGAATAAATTCCACTTATCCTTTTTTTTTTTTTTTTTGCTAATGTATTCAAGAAATTAAATAAAATTAAATTAAATTTAATTTACGTACGTATAATGTAAATAGTCTTTATAAATTTGTTTTTAAGCTTTTGTTCCGAGTGTTCTAAAAGATGCAGTTCAATTTTATATAGTTAAATCCATTTCATATGAAAAGTGTAAACTATCACATGTGTTCAATACATCACCGTTGGAATCGATGGTAAGAAATTATTAGAATTTAAAGGGGACGTCATAACATGTAAGCAAGTGACATGCAAATACATGATTTTGTTCTCGGGTAAAAAAATCAATTTTAAATCTAAAAGTAGACAATATTCCCGAGGGCTAAACGATGAGTTTTATTCATTATTCTAAATATATAATGCTTCTCAATATACAGGGTTCATAAATAACGATAATTTCAACATTATTTTATATATGAAACGTTTCAAAACGAATTAAAAATTTATAGCATATTGTGTTCTTCTTCATATAACGTGTCTTAAAAATAATAACCGATTTAAAAAGGCTGCTATTTTTTAAATTTATTTTCGTAAGTTGCATTAACATCACTGTACGGAAATTCCGTATTACATTGCTTCAAACGAATCAACTGTTTGGCAGTTCAACCTTCAAATATCTTGAAGTATGTGGTTATCTCGTTAGACTTATCTTGTTGCGAGGAGACTAAACCTACACCTCCTTGATATTTTCTTATGGGGATACATTAAGTTACGCATTTACCAGAAGAAAGTACAGAAATGTCTTAGAATATTGACAGGAATTGTGACATTTTCACGACGAAATTCTTAGGCCAATATTTGATCGGATGATAGTCAATTTCATGGTATGAGTGATCGTCTGTATGGTTAGTGGGGGGGGCGGGGCTGTCAAAAGTTCGATATGGTTTTATTTGTTTTTATTTATAGACATAAATTTGATTTAGCTTTGTGAAATCCGGCGTTTGTTTTGTAACATTTTTTATTATGGCATAGGTGTGGTGGCTTTATTTTAATAACTCTATGGTAGGTTAGGTTATAATTTAATATTATACGAACATTTACATTAATATTTGTTGTTGATTTACTTCCAGGAACACACTATAGCTATGTTAAAAAGGTTTTACTATGATTTGAGCACTGTCATTTTAACTATACGCATAGTTGTAAATAGGGTTTACTTTGAGAATATAAAAAAAGACATTTCGTACTCAGCTGTAAGTATTGATGTTTTTAAGGTTCTCGTTATAATTGTGTAATGACTTGAACATAATAGATTATCCCTATGATAATATTATAGGTACAATAATTTTACGAAAATAATTTAGTGTAGCAATTCAATATCTAATTTATTATACCATTAATATATTATTATTATTGATTTATTTTTAAGCACTGTTCAAAAGGCCTTCCCAATAATTGGGCAAAATTTTGTGCAGAGTCTTTGGATGGATTTTACGCCAAGGTAAGAAAACAATTTATTTAAAAAGCAAAAATGTATATAAATTTTACATCAATATTATACCTTAAAATTAGTTTTTAATCCTGGTGTAGGATTATAATGGTTTTACACCCTATGACTTAAAACTGTCGATAGTAAAAAGGTATTATCGCAAAAACGCAAAAGCAAGAGAATGTAAACAAAGTGAATAAATAACAATAAAAGCAAATCCGAATAGTGAAAATTTATATTATGAAATATAATAATGTATAAAATCGCTTACAAAATTTTTACCATTTTACCGTTAATATATTTTACAAATTATTAATATAAAATAACAATATTATATTTTCTATTGCAATATTATTTGCTCATATTGCATTCAATCTTTTTTTTAGTTTCTTATTTTACTTGTATGCCACTGCTCCTAAATAATTACGGTAAAAGGACAAATAAAATTGGGAACGTAAAAGACAGACTACGTTAAACAAAAAAAGTGTTGAATAGCAAACGGACAAATGATAAATAGCATAAGACGAAATATTATTTTTATTCAAAACAAAATAATTGAAAAATCATTTTATATCTCCCCAAATATATATATAAAATTAGTATTATTATTGTAGAAATTTTTTAAATTTTTTTTTTATTTATTTATAATAATTAATGATGTCTATATAGTCCTTACACCCACCTTAACATATCAAGTTAAAAATGGTATCTCAGATATGAGTGAATTAATACCCAAACTAATACGAAACATCTGACAAAATTTTAATCAGTGGATGGGCTTAAAAAAGTTCCACAATACTTCTTATCCTACAACTTGTAGACGAGTTTCCTTTAAATCTTGAATATTCTCGTTACATTTTGACACCATTTAAACTTAATATTATCATTCAAGTGGGTTAATTCATAGACGTAATCACTTCGGTAAATGAACATAAATACACTAAATACTTATTTTAATATATATATATATATATCTTATGTGATTTATCTTATCATAGGGATCGTTAGTCTGTCGTTACAATATGATCGGAACTTTCGCAATGTATATTGATGAAGACGATTTTGGTAACAAGTGCGAATGTGGAGCTTTTGCGGCGCTGAGAGTCATCACTGCTGGTGTAAATCAAAAACCTAAAGATAGTTGTTCAACATGGGCCTTTATACCCAAGGATAGAGCCAAAATCAATGGCACCAAAAACTAACCTCAAGCATAATTTTATTTTGACATTTCTTTTAGATGAATAAAAATAAATGTTTAATGGAATATAACAACGTTTGTATTATATTTTATTTTGATCAACTTATATACAGACAAAAATATGTTTTTTCTTGATTTTATGTATATATGGTTCTAATCTGTGGGCAATGCGCTTTTTTAAAACAGGCATTACGTTTTGTTTTGAGGCATAAATTTATAAAGGGTTGTGATTATTTTCAAACCAATATGGATCAACCTCTAGATTTCATCTTCTAATTTACATTTTAATTATTTTATAATTTTATCAATTATTCTCTGTTTTTTCCCTAGTAATAGTGGTAAATCATGTAATGATTTTTCACATATATAACAATTATTTTCTTTTGTATATTCTGTTTCTTGATCTTTGGTTATTATCATAGGTTTTTTGACATCTAAATATTTGTTCACAATATAAAGAGCTTTTTTAGTTACATTATTATAAAAAACTTTTGTGGCATCATCACCAATATATGTTATTAGTTTATTCTTTCTACTATTTAATATTTTGAGTGGGGGTTGAACATTTCTTATGCCTCTTTCAACTCTTTCGTCGTCTGACAATTTCGACATTTTCAAATGTTTCTTGATAATTCATGTTTTATTGGTCAATGTAGTTGTAAATTATCCATTTCTCAACCATATCGTTCTCATTCTTGGATTAATTAATTTTTTTCTTTTTCTTCTTTTTCATCGTTCAGGGATATTTAAGACGTTAAATTCTAGGAATTTAAAAGTTGATAAAAATTTCAAAAATCGATATGTCGTGTTTAGTTCAATATTTTTGTGGTATGTTGGGTATGAGAATACTCAGAAATCTTATGGCTATCATATTTTAGCGATTGCGTAAACAATGGTTAGTCTTGTACCCCTATTTTTATATCCTATTTCATTGTGTTTAGATGAATTTTTTTTATTGAAAAAACAAATAGGGTAGGTTTGTGTATCAATACATGGTAAAACGGGCTCTTTATGTTGAATTACCTAGTAAAACTCATTTTTTTGCCACTGTCTGTAGTAATACTAGTTAGGTTTTTCCAACATAAATCAAATTATTTAAATGTTTTGTCAATTTCAATAAACAAGTCTTCTCCTATAGTAATTCCCTTCAAACTACATAGTTTAGCCAATACTTTAGAAACATTAAAATACATATCTAACAAATACTAATAACCGAGCTGTATCACAAATATTAGTACTTTCGTCAATTGCGATAGAAAAACAATTGAATTTAAAAATTTTTTCTTTCAGGTTGAAAGAACAAATGTCACTACCTAACACTTGTCCTAGCTGTGATACTGATGTCTTTAAAATGTTTGTCAGGGCATATTTCTTCTACGACCGCTAACATGTTTATATAACAATATATTCTTTTATAGATAAAATATTTGATTGGTAAATTAAGCGAAACAGTTTACATTTTTTAATATATTCTCCATCAGTGAACGGTTTTGGTGATTTCGTTAAATACAACAAAACTAGCTGCAGTTAAATTAGACGCTGACTGCAACCAGTAGTTAATTTAGATGTCGATTGTTGACATTTACTAATCAACTCGGCCACTGCTGTTTTTATATTATATCTAGCTTGGTTATTTTTACCAAAAAATCGTGTTTAGATAAAAATATGACGTTAAATATACGATTTTTTATTGTTTTTGAAGTTTTCGTCACAAATGTTAAATTTTGTTGTCCCATGGTGTTCTAGGCAAATAATTATCATTCATAGATTCAATTCTAAATCCTCTGTTTTCCTCTTCAATTTTTCGATTTATGTTAGTAGACATGTCGTTCACATTATTGCTGTGTTTTAATACGGTGAAAAGTTTATTGAAATACCTCTTTATTAATTGGCATTAATTATTCACAGACTTTGAAAGCTGCAAACCCGTCGTGTTTTCTCTACAAAACGGTCTTATAGTCATCGCCGAACCACCACTTAGGTGGTATCATTTTCCATCACTAACACACTCATTCTGACAGCGGCGCTATATTTAATGTTGAAATATACTATTAAGCAAATTTTATAACATATAAATATCACTTGAAATGAGAAGTCACTTGATTTTTATTCGGTAAAAGAAAAACATTGGTAAAAACGTTGTATATTTGAAATTCCATTACATTTACATTTTTGTATTTTTTTTTTTGTAGACTTATTAATTTTATATGAATAAATTTACCATCTCTACCTACGACCATAATGTATAGCACACATGTTTTATATATAAAATAGTGAGGGGTCGTCATGTTTTCGGGACAAGAAGGCTCCGTTTTACTTGCGCCATCAGTACGAGTCGGGGTGGCTGAAGTGGACGACTACCCGCCAAGCGCACTGGCGTTTCCGAAGCGTCAATAAGCTATTTTCGGCATAGCAAGCGCACTAGTTTTTCTCTCCTCTGTATTGTGTCATTTTTTTTACTAGCTAACTCATATTGTTTGTGCCGACAGACTTTTACGGGAAGGCGGTTAGCCTGATGACTTGCGCCGGTTAGGTAATACGTGAGACAGAGGTACTAAAAATAACAACCACGATTATATCTATTATAATATAATTATCGTGTTGTGTGACAGAGGTTGCTAATGTGGTATGGAAATAATTGTTAGTGTGAGTGAGATTGAACAGTGTACGAGTACCGCCACCTTCTGTACTAACCAAGCATTGGTTTTATTTATTAGTTTATTGCTATGATATAATATCTATTTTTATGCTGCGCGAATAATTATAATAATAGTATGTATCCAATGTTTTATCTGCCAGACGAGCGTCATTCTTGATTAGATTTTTACCAAGTTTTGGGACGTTTTTGCCTAAAACGCCGATAACCGTTGAACTTACAAATAATATAAATGGTACCAAAAGTAAATGCCGTACAATTTAAGACAGGAGTATGTAAAGTCTCGCGCCTTTTCACATTGGGAAAAATGTATCAGTCTGGATGGAACGTTATGTGACATGCTTGGAAAATAAAGTCACCCACCTACGGCTGAGACCTGGAGTACGTAAGATTTTTGTATTATGCGGTAGTTTGTGCGCGGTCGGAACGGGTTGTCATGGGGAAAAAAGCATGTTACAGTTTTTAAACGTAAAGAAACCCCCCTGTAGAAGTTCGAAACTTCCTATGGTAGATCTTATACATAGAGAAGAGAATAAAAAAATAAATAAAAACAAAAAATAAAAATAAAGATAATTGACTGCGCCTTTTGCTTACATTGGTAGTGTGAATTAAAAATTAAATAAAGAAAATTAAAAACTACAACAAAAATATAAATATAATGTGCAGGTCAGTCTTGATTGGGTGGCCCCCCCAGCTGGTAGTCGATCGGGTGATGTTAATTCTCGACTTCTGCGGCTGATTTTCGTCTTGATGGAGGCTTGTGACCGCACACACATCGAGTGTTCAGCCCGTTGACAACGAAGGCGACCTGTTTTGTCACCTCAGTGACGATGAAAGGGCTTTCATAATCTCCAGTTTGACATTCTCTGTGAGTTAATTCTATTAATCCGGCCGACATTACCGTGGCATTATAACAATCAATAGTATAACATACAATCAAACTATGACGTTACTATAATTTTAAACAACGTAAAATATTAACGTATTGTAAATCCATATAATAAATACTATGACAATAACTTGTGTCACAATACACCTGGGAGGAATTTACGATGTCGAGTTGATTTTATCCAAAAACTAGCGAGAACAGAATAAGGCACTGATGAAAAAACACTACGGATCATAGCTTTGCGATAACATTCAGAAAAGCCAAATATGGTTCAGAAGTATAGTGAACATGTAGACATGTAACACAAATCGATACGCAATGATATAGCGTGGGCAAGAATGCGATGCTTTACCTGCTATCCGTTCACTTGTTAATGCCAATTTTTATTCCATGCCTTACGTCTTGTTTATGAGGCATAAATTCATAAAGGGTTGAGATTATTTTCAAACCAATTAGGATCCTGTAGTTAAACGTAACAAATAATTTATATTTAGATGAGTACCTTTTTAGGCTAGTCCTTTTTTTTATGTTTCTTAGGATTATGCTGGCAATATGCTTATAAAAAATTCCTTAAAAATAAATTAAAACTAATTTAAATTGTTAATATACAAGAGGTACGCATTCATTAGTATTTACATGATACGATTATATTGTAAAATTATAATGATTATGTACAGATAAATCGAACAATTACAGTTAACGTAATCAAAATAAACCTTTTTTTTATAAACCGGCAATACCCCTGCTTCCCGGAATCGCCGTGAGGCACTACTTCGGGAGGATCTATCCAAACCTAAACCTAATATAGTAAAAAAAAAATCACAGTGAGGATAATTTCACAAAACTATTTTGGATAAAAGAAAAATCCACTGTTATACCATTTATCGCCTTAAGAGTAAATACGTTATGTAATTAAATCTAAACGAAGATTGCTTCGTTTTTGTAGACACTTATTGAAGTGCCTACAAAGAAAGCCAAATTAACATTTCCCTGAATCAATATGTATCTTAAGCATAATTATAGATTTTCAAGTAATCGATAAATTATTCTGATTATAAGTGCAAATAGTGTGCAGTTAATAAGCTTAACAGTAAATCGAATTTTAATCACGAATAAAAGACTTAAAAATATAATTTATATAGGAATTTTAGATGATTTAATACATTTTTTTGTGTATACTATGCGAATTAATACAGAATAATATGTCATTTGAGTGTTTACAAGTATTGTATGTGCGATACGCAAATATATCAGAATTCAAATGTATTTTTTTTAAATTCATATAGTTATAAATAATTATTATACGTGTTCACATATTAAAAATACTAAAAGCCACGTTGTTATAAATAGATATGCATATGATAAATTTACATATTATTAATATGTTATGGAGTTTTAAAATATTCATATTAAATAAATTACTTATTGATATAATTAGTTAGTACACTAAGAAGATTAAAACTATTTCGTCGTTTTATATATTTATTTAATACAACCTCTGTATTATATAGATAACTAACAATTCACATCCAGTTGTCTCTATCTTTGAAAATATTGGTGTTGCTTAAAGATTTCTATAGAAATATACAATTTTTCCCTTGAGAAAACAAACCAATCTTAATTATATATAATTAATATATAGAAAATGTATTATAATAACAAAATAAACCTGAGATTGAAATTATTTAAAATATTATATTATTTATAATAAAGATAAAAAAAGAACATAATTAACGTATGGAAATTGTTTAATGTTAATACGAATTATATGTAACAGTCGTATAATTATAAAATGATCGAGTAAAAAATTTATTATTTATACTATACATAAAAGATTTATAGATTATAAAATGTGTTTTATAACGTACACAATGCAAATAATACTGACAAAAATAGTGATTTAACTGTTAACAGGTGGTTATAATTGCGGTGTGCATAAATAACACTATTCTGATATATACTAAAACCAATCATAATGTCATTGTATGTTATAAATACATTCTACAATAATTATTATTATGTGTTTAACAGTTTATCTATTTTAGTAGTAATAAACGTTATAGTCATATTGTTTTCAATTAATATGCATTCTAGTGTTTACATTTGAAACTTAATTTTTATGTACTAGATACCCATCAGGATGGCTTTACAAATCGTTCATATTTTACGGTGTTTAAATTTAGTTTTCATTGTTTGGATGTATGTTGATAAAACAAGTAAGTATGTAAAAAAAAATTATGACCTCTTTACTGTTTTATTTTTATTGTTTCGAATTACTTATGTATGTTTCGGATTAAATGAATTTTAAATTCAAGGAGGGCTATCTTTGAAAATAAAAGTGTTGATGAAAAAAATGTACGACTAACCACATTGTCGCATTATGGTATGTTGCCACCCCGGAGTACATAAAAATATGTTATACGTGAGAAAACCGCCAATTAAACACGTTTTATTATAGACTTGTATACAAACGTAGTGATTTTATTTCTGTGGTGTGAAATATCGGAAACGATATTTACAAAGAAACTTAATTGTTTTAAATTGAAAGTAATATCATCAAAGTATATGCATAGGGTATTATTATAGCTTGAATTACCTGTTTGTCCACCCAAGTTAGGTTATAAATAATATATAATTTAATTTTTTTACATCACTTTTTATGAATAAAACAAAATTAAAATTGTTAAATTAATTATTTTCACATTTTGTTGTATTAGTGTTTTATACTGAAATATATCTGAAAAAGTGTATCAATACAAATTATGTTTATATATAAATATATAATGTTGTGGTAGGAAATAATTTAGAGTATTATTGTAGCAATTAATAATGACCTATATAAGAAACTTGCTAAAACAAAACGTCTATAAATAGGAACAAAATATGGACGATAGTTAGGTTAGGTTAGAGACCTATATTACAATAACATAATGTATATACTAATATACTACTAAGAATGATATAAAATCATCATATCAAATGCTTGTCATACACTATAATTTACTTGCCTCAATCGTGAAATGAAATTTAACAGTCTATTAATTATAATATTATTTAGTTCAGGCATTGGTACATATTTAATTATGTTATATAATTATTATATTTTTAACAATGCTAAAACTGGTGTATATTACATGTCTAATTGTATATGATTTAGATTCAATTTCACTGTCTGATTTAAAAATAATATGTGCTGTTGATAAAGGAACAAATTCAATACAATGTTTAGGGGATGCATGTCAATATTGTACAGCAATATCATCATATGGTAAAGATTCTCATAGTAAGTATTTACATAAAATAAAGTTACATTCAATGTATCTTCGTTATTTAGTTCATTCGTACATAATACGTTTACATTGAATTAAACGATATTAATTGTTACTTACAATATTATAATTTGGAAAAATAGATTTTTTACGAAAATAACCGAAAAAGTTGACGAATTCGAAAAGTTTTAATCTAAATTTATGTAATTTTGGAACATATTAATCCTATAGGGATGGGCGCCATTTAGCCTATCTGTTTTAGCATAATAAATTTGTGGCAATTAAGATTAAGTTTTAAGTCTATACGGACGTGAAAAAACAGTACATTTCAACGAATTTTTAAAAATTTAAGTGGAGGCATTAGATTGATTTTTATAAATTAGTCTTATCTTAATTATATATATGTTTTAATGATACTTTCAGGCAAATGCCCTTTAAATATAAAATTATAAGCGATGATATATTTTTCGGGCTACTATTATTAGTATCTTTGTGTCTCTTTAATTTTTCTTCAATATTCCATTACTGGCTTATAATTTTGATAGCTATAAAATTAAGATCCATAATATCATATGATCATATTTATGTTAAGTTCACGACTTTCTAATGAGGTATTTTAGATGTCATTGTTAAATTTATTTCGGTTAATATCTATTAAAACTAGAACATCTGTAATAATAATGAGTCTACATTGATAAATTTAATCATTTAGAGAACAATAGACTGCTAACGAAAATGAAAACCAATAATTGAATGTACAGTTAAAAAGTTTAGTTTAGTTAATTTACGTATTGCCATTTAATATCAATCCCATAGATTTGCTGATGGTTTAATTTTTTAATAATAATCAAGTTACTTTTTTCATTAGTAATTCTTGGGAGTGATTCTTAGTTAGCGATTTAAATTGATTCTATCCCGAAAATAATTTTGAATAATTATTTCCAATAGTAGATGATTTATGGACCAACTCTATGTGCGCCTCGAAACCGGATATTCATTATTCATTTATATTTTTTTGCTTTTGTGGGTTACTTATGGAATACTTTAATAAATTATTTTAATTGATTACGGTTTTTTCAAGAATAATTTTTATTTTTTTATTTCTAATGGGTCCAATTAAAAAGGGAATAAAGTTTGGACAATCAACGGCAATAAAAACAGTTCATGAAAATAATAATAACAATTAAATATAAATTGAATATCAAACGATGATCATTACATTTTTAATGATAAAATTGATTTTCACTTATATTAGATTTTATTAGATACGGATTTATATAGGTATATCTCCTTCACAAAATTGGAAGCTTTTCCTTCTCAACAAAGTTTTTAAAAAAAATGAATTAGGAAATTAACATACTTTTAACATCTTAACTATAACTTAAATTTTAAAATATTAGTAATTGATAATGTGTTTATATATATATATAAAATTAATTATACAATGCATTAAAATGTATGATTTTAAACTTATAAGTAGTTTCTATTATCATAAATAAGACGATAAATTTGTATAGCAAACAAGACTGCAATAGAGATTCTAAGAGGAAAACTACCGTATCTAAAAGTATATAATTATGATGACTATAAATCAATGAAAAAACACATTCACTCAAAAGATGCATTGACTTCATTTATAGATAAATTAGAAAAAATGATAAATGAAGAAAAAATAGATGCAATAGCTTTTGACAACTTTGCATCGGTAAACGAATTTTTGAATAAAAAATAAATTTTAATTAAAACCTTTGATTTTATGCTCTTCATTTTGTTTAGAATAAGCAAGATAAAAAAATTAATATGCCACGTCAATTGGAAATTCGTGATTTTTTCAATATGGCGAAAGAGAGATTGCCCAATGTAATATTTGGATTGTTAATTAAGAGAAAACCTCGTGTTTTAAAAAATGGTAATTTCATACATTTTTAATATCTATAAATGTTGAGATAATAAATGTATTCATTGCACAATGTAACGGTATATTATGAATAGTAATAATACATGATAATAGAAAATCGATTTTCATTTTTAAATAACATATGTTTAATTTTTGAAAAAACAAGGCAGACCTTGTTCAAAATATAGACACATTGATCATTATATGTTGTTTATAACGGTTTAAATTGTTAAAATTGTGTGATATTTATCTTTTTGGTATAACTGTTAAATATTTGAATTTTTATAATAATGCTAAAAATTATGACTATTTTCGAGACTTGTGTGGATGACATTCATGGCATCTCGATTTGAGTCGATAATACATAGGAAATTGAAATACTTTTATAAGTAACAAATCAAAATATTTTACAGACCTTTACTTATATTCTTTTTTCCATTAGCATTTATTACCTGTGTGCAGATATAAATTATAATATACTAGTATCCTAAATATTTTATTTTTATAATCACACTTTGGCATTATTATTCTTAGATTCTTTATTAATTTAATCACTTATACCCAAGTAATTTTTTTTTCAGTATTTAATTCATGTTGCTACATTCACAACGCTTAATATAAGTTACTTTTACTATGATAAAATGACTAAATAAATACATGTTTTATTTTTTCTTTAACGGAATAAATTCCACTTATCCTTTTTTTTTTTTTTTTTGCTAATGTATTCAAGAAATTAATTATTTACGTACGTATAATGTAAGTAGTCTTTATAAATTTGTTTTTAAGCTTTTGTTCCGAGTGTTCTAAAAGATGCAGTTCAATTTTATATAGTTAAATCCATTTCATATGAAAAGTGTAAACTATTACATGTGCACAATACATCACCGTTGGAATCGATGGTAAGAAATTATTAGAATTTAAAGGGGACGTCATAACATGTAAGCAAGTGACATGCAAATACATGATTTTGTTCTCGGGTAAAAAAATCAATTTTAAATCTAAAAGTAGACAATATTCCCGAGGGTTAAACGATGAGTTTTATTCATTATTCTAAATATATAATGCTTCTCAATATACAGGGTTCATAAATAATGATAATTTCAACATTATTTTATATATGAAACGTTTCAAAACGAATTAAAAATTTATAGCATATTGTGTTCTTCTTTATATAACGTGTCTTAAAAATAATAACCGATTTAAAAAGGCTGCTATTTTTTAAATTTATTTTCGTAAGTTGCATTAACATCACTGTACGGAAATTCCGTATTACATTGCTTCAAACGAATCAACTGTTTGGCAGTTCAACCTTCAAATATCTTGAAGTATGTGGTTATCTCGTTAGACTTATCTTGTAGCGAGGAGACTAAACCTACACCTCCTTGATATTTTCTTATGGGGATACATTAAGTTACGCATTTACCAGAAGAAAGTACAGAAATGTCTTAGAATATTGACAGGAATTGTGACATTTTCACGACGAAATTCTTAGGTCAATATTTGATCGGATGATAGTCAATTTCATGGTATGAGTGATCGCCTGTATGGTTAGTGGGGGGGGGGCGGGGCTGTCAAAAGTTCGATATGGTTTTATTTGTTTTTATTTATAGACATAAATTTGATTTAGCTTTGTGAAATCCGGCGTTTGTTTTGTAACATTTTTTATTATGGTATAGGTGTGGTGGCTTTATTTTAATAACTCTATGGTAGGTTAGGTTATAATTTAATATTATACGAACATTTACATTAATATTTGTTGTTGATTTACTTCCAGGAACACACTATAGCTATGGTAAAAAGGTTTTACTATGATTTGAGCACTGTCATTTTAACTATACGCATAGTTGTAAATAGGGTTTACTTTGAGAGTATAAAAAAAGACATTTCATACTCAGCTGTAAGTATTGAAGTTTTTAAGGTTCTCTTTATAATTGTGTAATGACTTGAACATAATAGATTATCCCTATGATAATATTATATGTACAATAATTTTACGAAAATAATTTAGTGTAGCAATTCAATATCTAATTTATTATACCATTAATATATTATTATTATTGATTTATTTTTAAGCACTGTTCAAAAGGCCTTCCCAATAATTGGGCAAAATTTTGTGCAGAGTCTTTGGATGGATTTTACGCCAAGGTAAGAAAACAATTTATTTAAAAAGCAAAAATGTATATAAATTTTACATCAATATTATACCTTAAAATTAGTTTTTAATCCTGGTGTAGGATTATAATGGTTTTACACCCTAAGACTTAAAACTGTCAATAGTAAAAAGGTATTATCGCAAAAACGCAAAAGCAAGAGAATGTAAACAAAGTGAATAAATAACAATAAAAGCAAATCCGAATAGTGAAAATTTATATTATGAAATATAATAATGTATAAAATCGCTTACAAAATTTTTACCATTTTACCGTTTATATATTTTACAAATTATTAATATAAAATAACAATATTATATTTTCTATTGCAATATTATTTGCTCATATTGCATTCAATCTTTTTTTTAGTTTCTTATTTTACTTGTATGCCACTGCTCCTAAATAATTACGGTAAAAGGACAAATAAAATTGGGAACGTAAAAGACAGACTACGTTAAACAAAAAAAGTGTTGAATAGCAAACGGACAAATGATAAATAGCATAAGACGAAATATTATTTTTATTCAAAACAAAATAATTGAAAAATCATTTTATATCTCCCCAAATATATATATAAAATTAGTATTATTATTGTAGAAATTTTTTAAATTTTTTTTATTTATTTATAATAATTAATGATGTCTATATAGTCCTTACACCCACCTTAACATATCAAGTTAAAAATGGTATCTCAGATATGAGTGAATTAATACCCAAACTAATACGAAACATCTGACAAAATTTTAATCAGTGGATGGGCTTAAAGAAGTTCCACCATACTTCTTATCCTACAACTTTTAGACGAGTTTCCTTTAAATCTTGAATATTCTCGTTACATTTTGACACCATTTAAACTTAATATTTTCATTCAAGTGGGTTAATTCATAGACGTAATCACTTCGGTAAATGAACATAAATACACTAAATACTTATTTTAATATATATATATATATATATCTTATGTGATTTATCTTATCATAGGGATCGTTAGTCTGTCGTTACAATATGATCGGAACTTTCGCAATGTATATTGATGAAGACGATTTTGGTAACAAGTGCGAATGTGGAGCTTTTGCGGCGCTGAGAGTCATCACTGCTGGTGTAAATCAAACTCCTAAAGATAGCTGTTCAACATGGGCCTTTATACTCAAGGATAGAGCCAAAAACAATGGCACCAAAAACTAACCTCAAGCATAATTTTATTTTGACATTTCTTTTAGATGAATAAAAATGAATGTTTAATGGAATATAACAACGTTTGTATTATATTTTATTTTGATCAACTTATATACAGACAAAAATATGTTTTTTCTTGATTTTATGTATATATGGTTCTAATCTGTGGGCAATGCGCTTTTTTAAAACAAGCATTACGTTTTGTTTTGAGGCATAAATTTATAAAGGGTTGTGATTATTTTCAAACCAATATGGATCAACCTCTAGATTTCATCTTCTAATTTACATTTAAATTATTTTATAATTTTATCAATTATTCTCTGTTTTTTCCCTAGTAATAGTGGTAAATCATGTAATGATTTTTCATATTTATAACAATTATTTTCTTTTGTATATTCTGTTTCTTGATCTTTGGTTATTATCATAGGTTTTTTGACATCTAAATATTTGTTCACAATATAAAGAGCTTTTTTAGTTACATTATTATAAAAAACTTTTGTGGCATCATCACCAATATATGTTATTAGTTTATTCTTTCTACTATTTAATATTTTGAGTGGGGGTTGAACATTTCTTATGCCTCTTTCAACTCTTTCGTCGTCTGACAATTTCGATATTTTCAAATGTTTCTTGATAATTCATGTTTTATTGGTCAATGTAGTTGTAAATTATCCATTTCTCAACCATATCGTTCTCATTCTTGAATCAATTAATTTTTTCTTTTTCGACTTTTTCGTCGTTATGTCTAACACTTGTCCTAGCTGTGAGACTGATGTCTTTAAAATGTTTGTCAGGGCATATTTCTTCTACGACGGCTAACATGTTTTTATAACAATATATTATTTTATAGATAAAATATTTCATTGGTAAATTAAGCAAAGCAGTTTACCTTTTTAAAAAAAAAAAAAATAAAATATATAAATCCATCCATGATTAATTGAAAATTCGTTGTTCAACACAAATTTTACGTGTTTTTGACATGGTATTGATAATTATAAAATATTTCATATTGTAGTCTAATTTTTATGAGCAATAACTTCAGAAATCTATTACATCTATTAATGTCAAGACTGAGAATAACGTAATATATATAAAGGTTATCAGATGCTCCCTACTGAAGATAATTGTACAGATTATTGAGTTTGCAGCATGACAAAATTGATGATATGAAAGACGTAACTTCTATTGCTGAATAAACGATGCACCTACGGGAAAGGATTGCCCTGACGGGTAGAGTTCCCTCCGTAGGTCGCGATACCACCAAAAAATCGATTTTTAGCCACTCTTGTGCCGTTTATCTTCAGTGACCTTTTTTGGTGCCCGAGTTTGACGAGTTGTGTATGAGATGTATTGTTACATCCTCGGAGCATGCAATATAACAGCATTATTTACAACTATATGTAGAAATATTAGGACTTTACTAATATTAAATTTTTTGTTTTTTACCATGTCTACAGTCTTTTTCTGGATGTAAATTATAAACAAATATTAATGTAAATGTTCTATTTAATATTTAATTATAACCTAATCTAACCTATATGTTTTAGTAAAATAAAGTCACCCCACCTAAGCACCTTTAATATAATGAATACAACACTATGCGTATTTTTTTTTAATTCGTCATATGTAAAGTTTTATTTTTATAATAATGATGAAATTTCTGTTATTTAAGAACAATGCAAATTGAGAAACGTTATATATTTAGAATAATTGATAAAATGCAACGTCTAGCTCTAGCACAGGGGCCGGGAATCTTTTCGTAGGAAAGAACAATTTTTTCAATATGTTACAAAACTATGATTTCCATGGAGCCGCACAGGAATAAACCACTTTTTTTTTAGTTGTAGTGTATGATTATTACTTTATTAGTATATATTATTAGAATAAAGATAGTATTATTATTTCATTAAGAAATTGGTAGGCAATAAAAACATAATTATACGTCTTAAATTTAGAAAATATAGAAAACTTTATTTTATTAATTTATTATTATTATTATTATTGTTTATACAAATATAATATTTTTTAATTAAACACAATAATACTCAAAAATACGTATCTACTTAATAATAGTGGGATTTTTGACACTTAATTTCTCCGGACAGATTATTGAATTCTAGAGAGTAATTTGTAGTATTCAACTTCAAACAAGCATTAACGCTGATATCATTCAGTTGATTTCTTAATTTATTCTTAATAGAATTCATATTTGAAAATGTTTGCTCACAAATGTAAGTAGATCCTAAAATTATCAAAATTTCGACAGCGACCATTTTTAATTGGATGAAACTTTTGGAAAAACTGTTCCGTACGTCAAATATTACTTGCTCTTCTTTTTGACATATAGCGAGATCCGTTGATTTATGGTTCGCAGCTAAAACTCCTTTTTCCCTTTCCAGATTTTCAATATCCGTTTTCAAAATTCTAAAATTTTGAAGACCAAAGATCTTTGGTATTTTATTCAATTAATTGCAATGATAATAATCATATGTCGACAGATGGAAACGATGGAAAATGAATTTATCTATTCTCCCCTGTGAGTGGTGATTTCAAGAACTTTATTGTTGATTTATATATTTAAAAATTTTCAAATCGCTTTTTGATGATCAATACAATGAAACGATAGTAGTTCATGTTTAACATTTTGGCCAAAAAGAGAAACAAATCCTTTATATTTACCAATCATATTTGGTGATCCATTAGTGCAAAGAGATATCAGCTTTTCTAAATTGATTTCTTTCTCATTACAAAATTCTGAAATTGCATCGCAAATGTCCACTCCTCGATTTTGGCCTTTAAGCGGTAGTAAACCCAGTAATACTTCATGAACACCCATAAACGAAACATACCATCCCATTAAAGTGAGTTGTGCGATGTTTTTAACGTCTCATGATTCATCACAAGTTAAGGAAAATACAGTGTGATGACTTCAGATCGGAAAAATGTAGTTCTGTGACATTTTCAGCTATTCCAACAACTCCATTACGAACAGTAGTTGCCAACGGAATATCCTTTATTTTATAGATTATTTCGGTTTATTATTGAATTCAGAAAAGAGATGTTCAAATATACCAATATAACATTTTTTAATATATTCTCCATCAGTGAACGGTTTTCGTGATTTCGTTAGATACAACAAAACTAGCTGCAGTCAAATTAGACGCTGACTGCAACCAGTAGTTAATTTAGATGTCGATTGTTGAGATTTACGAATCAACTCGGCCACTGCTGTTTTTATATTATATCTAGCTTGGTTATTTTTACCAAAAGAATCGTGTTTAGATAAAAAAATGACGTTAAATATACGATTTTTTATTGTTTTTGAAGTTGTCGTCACAAATGTTAAATTTGGTTGTCCCATGGTGTTCTAGGCAAATAATTATCAGTCCATTCAATTCTAAATCCTCTGTTATCCTCTTCAATTTTTCGTTTTATGTTAGTAGACATCTCGTTTACATTATTGCTGTGTTTTAATACGGTGAAAAGTTTATTGAAATACCTCTTTTGAAAAAAAAAAAGGAATAAACATATAATATTTTCCTATAAGCTATTGACATAGTTTCCCTGGCATTCTTATAGGATTAAGTGATTGAAAAAAATATTAATTGGCATTAATTATTCACGGACTTTGAAGTTGCAATCCCGTCGTGTTTTCTCCTGTTAATGTGAAATCTATCGTGGCATTAATGTACATTAACATTTTGACGGCCGAGTGTTTTATACGATAATAATAACTTTATTCATTTATAGATCGCTTTACAAAACGGTCTTATAGTCATCGCCGAACCACCTAAATGTGTTATTAAACAATTAATTTTCACGATTAGTTTCGCTTTACTAAAGGACAACGGCTATTCATTATTGAACTAAACGTTAACTTTAAGCGTTTATAAATTTCCAATGCCAGTAAATAGCTCAATATGTGGCAGAATTTTTAAATTGTTTTATGTTTAGAATGGGTTTTCATTATTATTCTGAGAAATATTCAGCTCACAATCATTATTTTTCACCAAGTTACAATAAAAATAATAATTAAAATATAGTATTTTTAGAAATAACTGAAATCAAAAATAGTATCCCATCATTTCAATTACAATGATCAAAATTATTACAGAAAAGGTACTGCACTTGAAAATCGGAGCAAGATTGTTGGTTTAAATGTTGTTTTCAGACAGATAATATTTCACCCACATCATAGTATAACCAATAGTTACATTATGTGTTTCTCTTAGGATTTTTATTCATTTTCCATCACTAACACACTCTGTCATTCTGACAGCGGTGCTATATTAAATGTTGAAATATACTATTAAACAAAAGTTATAACATGTAAATATCGCTTGAAATGAGAAGTCATTTGATTTCTACTCGGTAAAAGAATAACATTGGTAAAAACATTGTATATTTGCAATACCATTAACTTTAAATTTTTTATTTTTTTTTTTGAATTACTATTAAATTTATGTGGATAAATTTACCATCTCTACCTACGACCATAATGTATAGTACACATGTCTTATATATAAAATAGTAAAGGGGTTGTCAAGTTTTCGGGACAAGGAGACTCCGTTTTATTTGGGCCGTCAGTACTCGTCGGGGTGGCTGAAGTGGACGACTACCCGCCAAGCGCACTGGCGTTTCCGAAGCGTCAATAAGCGATTTTCGGCATAGCAAGCGCACTAGTATTTTTTTTCTCTGTATTGTGTCATGTTTTTTTTACTAGCTTACTCACATTGTTTGCGCCGACAGGCTTTTACGGGAAGGCGGTTAGCCTGACGACTTGCGCCGGTTAGGTAATACGTGAGACAGAGGTACTAAAAATAACAACGACGATTATATATATTATAATATAATTGTTGTGTCGAGTGACAGAGGTTGTTAATGTGGTATTACGCAACCGCGCACCGCCGCTAAGGTGAAGTCCAACGGAAGACGATTAGTGTGACGTCACAACAAGGTGTAGACGGGACTATAGGCGCAATGGCGCGGCGTACAACGGTCGACTGGACGTAATATCGGTCGAGATCGACGACGATCATATCGACCACAATTATTTTGACGATGACGGTCGTGACAGTAACGGGTTTTACGAGTGGCACCCCCACAAACGGGCGTCGCGACGATGCGAACGGAAACGACGCGAAAATACGTTTTTCGAAAGATACAACACGTACCCGACGATGTTCGGCATAAACATCCCAGCCCTACCACGGCGCTAAAGGTTTAAACGTTTACGTTGTAAAGGACACGATGAACGGAACAAAAACGTGGCAGACGACAGCAACTTAAGAGAAGAACGAACGCGGACCTATCAGTCGAGGGACAAAACGTGACAGACATCCGATGCATAAAATATGCGTTGCCGGCGACGTCCGATAAAGATTTGGGTACGAGACCACTGGTGTTACTTGCTACGACGGTGGACAACGACCTTAGACAAGCCACGTCTATAGCTCGGTCTCCTTCACACATTGAAACACTGGTCTTGCCAAAAATCGTCGTATCTTTCGTTCGTCCAGGCATTGTGTTTGACACGAGGCGGCCAGATGTTAGGGGAATCAGACCATCAACGTTTTCATGAAAAGGTCGTATACCGTGTCAGATTTTTGTACTAAAACATATTTAATCATCTTAAACTCCAGCATATATTATATTAACGATATGTATTTTAGTCGAGTTTAAAATTTGAGTTAACTTTATGCTTATTTACTTATTAAACAACGAAAAGGCTCGCGAAGTGTTAAAAGTAATAATTATTGGAGAACAAATAAATCACAATATTTCCGGAAAATATGTCGAAATAATGTTGGATGGTCGTGCGCTTACATTCAAAAAAAATTTGGACAAACCTGGGAGGAATTTACGATTTTATCCAAAAACTAGCGAGAACAGAATAAGGCACTGACGAATAATCACTACGAATCATAGTCTTGCGATAACATTCAGAAAACCTGAATATGGTTCAGAAGTATGGTGCAATTGTGGACATGAAACACAAATCGATACGCAATGATATAGCGTGGGCAAGAACGCGGCGCTATATCTGCTATCCGTTCACTTACCATTTGGTCGTCAGTGTGGACACTGTTGTGTGAGGAAAAATATTTACATGTTTATGGCTTATAATATCATAAAATTGTATTGGCATAATAGGGATGAAACAGTCATATACATAATATAACATATTGTCAGATGAGAAAATTCGGGGCATCGAGATATTTATGTCATTACACCAGAGTCAATTAAATTGGAGTTGTTAGTGAATTTGTACTTAGTGTATTAAAATCATTCAAATTATCAATAACAACTTATTTTGATAGATTGACTATTTTTCTCATAATATTTCAACTTAGAATTTCTTATTTGAAATGTTTGATAGGTTTAGCTGCCCGAATATCGGCTGATGCCTTCTATGCCGACATTGTCTGCGCACGCATATAAGTCTAACTTTTAATTTCCATCTTAACTCTTCAATTCTGAGTACCATCACATATACTTACTAGTAACATGAATAAAATGCATTCAAGTAAAAATGAATTCTTATAAAAATCCTTCATGATTTTAATTACTGTTTACTGTTTCTTTTATATATATGTAATAATTATCGCAAAAAGATCCAGTTTTATACATAGTTAGTCTAGATTTTAAACTATTCTTTGTTTTTTTAAAATATATTATGTATTAAGTTATTGTCGTTTGTTAGAATATAGACCTGGTTCGTTAAAATATATTTTTTACCTTCGTTATAAGAATAAGAAGAAGTGTATAGTGCTATAAACCAGCACATTTGATTTTTTTTTTGTTTTATGTACATCAGGCAGATAATTATTATTTTGATCATAAATTTCTTCATATCACCTCTCAAAGAATTTATTTCCTGATCAATATATGTTTTAATTTTAAGTTGGTTTTAAAAAATATGTTCTTTTTCCATTATAATTATAAAAAATATGATATTTTCGCCACGTTTTTGTGTGCTACGTGTCCATATTGTTTTATTTTTCATCAGTCTCCGGACTCTAGATTAGTAACCCAAATGAAGTGGGAATTGCTACTTTTAAAACAGGGGATGCGTGAAACGAGACGGAGCATAAAAAAGCTGTGATCAGAAATACAATCATTTCTATAGGTATCATTATTTGTATATTGGATATTTTTAATGAATTATATGTGTTTTATATTCACATTCACTGCATATGATAGAGTATATGTTTGGTTCACCTATAGGATGCTGGTATTGAAAATTATCACTACCTGTTATGCATCATTGACTCATAAATTACACATGATCTCTATTTTAATCGAGCGATTACTCACAAATTTAAATAATATACAAGAAAAATAAAATAAATTTATATTTATATTTTATATTAAAATAAAATAAAGAATAGTTGATTTTTTTTTTTATAAATTATAGTTGATGAAATTGAAACTCTATACAAACAATGATCCAATCCGTTAAAGAAAAAAGAAATTCTTATAGCTCACCGAATAATATAATATAATATTTTTCGAAACTTATTTATTTATTGATTTAGTTTAATGTTAAGGTATATCATTGCAATTGTTTAAGTCTATGTAATGTTAAAATCATCAACGCATAAAATACATTTTCTATAATGGAGATATTTACATTTGATGTAATTATGCCAGTTCATATTCTTAATTCATATTTGAGTATTAACCGTCTTTGGGTTTATCATCATCGCTATTAGGAGGTTTATTTTCTATCTCTGGGTAAAAGGCTCCATGTTGAACAGGCCGTTGTATTGGGTACTTGAGCATTTGTCATAGCAGCATTGATGACTGACATTACCGGAAAAGCTCCACATCCACAATTGTTAATATAATCATCACGATCAAAAGAATGTATGTAAGCTCCGAGCATACTGTATTGGTTGACTAAATCTCCCTATAATAAAACAAATTGCATATTATTTTTAACTACAGATATTTAATATTCATTTTTTTTTATTTTGCACATGTTTTTACATCCATGAACTCGGCCCTCCCAAATTAACATTTTTGGTTGAAAATGGTGTCAACAAATTAAAAATGTGTTACCAGAGATTAAATGTAACATTTACCCCGTCGTTTAGTTGAATAGGGTGGCACTTCACATAACCCATCAGCTCCATCTGGTTTTGTCTCAAGGGTTATGATTGTTTAAGTAATAACACACCCTTATGTCGGAAACTACTTCATAAACGTAAATTCTTAAAAGTAAATTTTAATAGAACATAAATCTACGTTATATTGGACCCCTTAAAAATATGAATAAATCAGTTGTCCAATGTGGTTTATGTTCCAATATTGTTAAAATTGAATGCAATATTCCTACTTATAGAAATATTAATATAATAACGCCGGTATATCTCTCCGTGTTAATGGCCACTAATTTATTTTATGGTTTTTTTTAAAAACCCTAAAGGTTATCAAATTATTTAAAGTAAATAAAATGTTGCATCTCTTCAACAAAATTTTTTTTAACTAGAGGGAATTTGAATGAATCTTGTAGAGGGATCTAACATATATAGAAATGTAACTATTTCTAGCTGCTTGTCTCTTAAATTGTCGAAAATAAACAATTTTAGAAAACGGTATATACTTTCCGAAATTATAAGTGTCTTACTGTTAGTTATCACATTGCATAAGCACTTATTTAATTCACAATTTTATTTTCCATCCGTGAATCGACATGGTTTTATCATCATCAAAATCTCGATAAAATAGCGAAAGAAAAGTGTAAATCTGAAGTTGCAATCGAATATGAAAAATCGACGGTTTGTTTTAAAACATTTTTAGTCTTAAACCTTTGGCGTTAATTAACATAAATTTTATTACACAGTATGGTGTAGTTAGGTTACCTTTTTTCGGTAAGTAAATGGTTCATTAATGTATTATTATTTTTCTTTTTCTGTTTTAGCTCACACTCAAAAAAAAATAGATTTACTTGATGTATATCATCATTATATATTGATCATGAGTATTGTGATTGGTGCGATGTGGTTTGTAAATGTAATTTAGAGATTTTTCCAAATAGTCTTTTCGTTATTAATTCAAAAAAATATAATTACTAACAATATTACATCCGAATATTTATGATAAAATTTATATTACTTAGGAATAATTCAAAATAACATGATATCTATACAATGACGATTTTTTTTAACAAATATAAAGCTTTTTTTTTTCCGATGTAAAATGATTTCAAAAAATTATTCTGTTTTGATATTTTGTTCAAAGATATTTTCAATTTGTAATGTCTTACATTATGTTTTGTGATATTTCACTTTTATCATTAATCATTTAAGTTACGTTTCTAAATTCGTTCGATTTTTATTTTGAATAATTTTTGCAAACCCAAGCGTAAAAATTATATTTGATAATAAAAAGTGATTTAAATCAATATGAACGTATCACAATTTGAGGGAACAATAGATATCATAGTACTCTTATACTATAATAATAATTGGTACAATATATATAGGAAATATTGTATAATTTATGTGAACGTTCTTGTAAATTTTATTTTATAATATATTTTTACTTTATTTAAATTTGCTTATTTTGTTATTTATTCATATTCTATGTTTACATTCTTTTGCTTTAGAACTTTGGCCTATTTAATTTTGCTATCGATATTATGTCCTAGGGCATAGAACCATTATCATCCAATAACTGCATTTATCATTCAATAAATGTAAATATATGGATTTTAAAATGTACATAAATTATTGCTTTCTTATGAAATAGTGTTCTTACTTTTTCGTAGAATGCTCCTAAAGTTTCTGAACAATATTTCGCCCAATCATTCGGAGGGTCATTTGAACATTGCTATAAAAAATTCGAAAAAATAATATTTATTAATTATTTTGATTTATAGAATTCGAACGGTCACTAAAAAATCAATAATGGATATATTGAAATTTAATCATTGTTAACTGAGAAGGGATTAGGGATATTCCATTGTTGCTAGCCATTCCTTTGCAATATGGTTTCTGAATGTTGTTTTTCCGTATTTGATGTTTAAGGGTGACACTAAGGGTACCCACTTTCTTGAAGCTGTATGTAAGTGTGGATATGGTTGTATTTTTTTATACGTTGATTTTGTTACATACGGTTGTGACGCAAATTTTCTTAGACTTTTTCTAACAAATAAGTACTACTCGTTTTAAATAATAACTGTATTTTTAGTAGATATTGAATTTCCAAAAAATTTATTCTGAGAAATTTAAAATACCTATATTTAAATTTAAGTACTAATTAGAGCGGAGTGGTCGATTTGGAAATGTAAATATTTCAGATGGCCTCAATCGTATTGTGCCTCAGTGGCCCGATGATTTTATGTATTTGATATAATAAACATGTATACTATATCTAAACCTTGAAATTTCTATATTTTCCTATATAACTGTCTGTTACGTTGGTTTTAACAACTAAAACCAGTGATTGACTTTATCTTGTATAAACATTAGTAATCTCGAATGATTGGTAAAAATATCCCTTTGGTTGGTGGAATTAAGTACATCGAGAAAGAACAGTATAAGGTACACTTTTTTAGGGTGGGGGGGGAAAAAAAATTGTCCTGGATAAACTTTATACTTCCGACATAAATTTGGTTCTTAATCCTTTCTTTTAGCTGTTACAGGCTCTGTCCTTCAACGGCCGAGTACGGATTACGCATAATTCGGCAATAGTTATACTGCCTTATATTAACATTGCGTAACAATACATCTTGTTATTATATTACTGATTTTAATGATGTATTATATGGATTAACCAGGGACAAGTGCATCATGTACGTCCGAATAAATCGCAATATCGCCGATTAAGCATCACGATAAATCATGTCACAATCGCGAGACGCCGATAAAGCCTAGTGCCAGAAAAATGAATATAAAAGGCCAAGGAATTAGTTCTAAAGCAGTAGTTTTTGTAGTCAGTTCTAGTTCAGTTTTCAGTTCAGTCCAGAGAGGACGTCCTCGTCGAGCCAACCCGTCGAGGCATTCCGAATTTCTTAACAAGTTAAACGAATTGAACCGGGTTTAGCAGCCCTTATCATTAAAAAATTATACAATGTTATAGTTTTATACCGTGTAAACAAACAGTTGAAAATTGAATAAGGTATCGACCGCTTACTTCTAGCTGTCCCTGTACTGTGATCAACTGGCACGTAACATTGCTAACCATTCCCTCTCAATAGAATTTCTCAACGTGGTTTTTTAATTAATAACGTTAAAGGTCTATGTTATAGGGTTTCACTAAATACTCTGCATCCTTAGAGCAGTATTATGTGTTGACATCGAAGATTTTTATTTCTCTACGTTAGTGTTGTTGCAGACTGCTGTGGCTAACAATTCCTTAACAATTTTCTGACAAACGAGTACTACACTTGAATAGTAAGGATGTTGTTGATTAGATATAATATGGCAAATAATTTAAATGTACGTAAATTTAATTCAATGATATAATGATTATCATTATTTTCAAATAGTTACACAATAACGACAGGAGTTTTAAAAATTTAGTTCTTACATATGCGTACGAATTGTCATTTTTGCCTGATGCTGTAATATGATTCACATTATTTACAATAATACGTATATCCAATAAGAATTTGCTTAAATTATATTCCCTTTTTACTAACAATTGTAAAGTCTTGTTCTGGAAGTAAATAATCAGTAAATATTAATATTAAATACTTTAATAATTGTTATCAATTATAACTGAACCTAACCTACCGGTGTTAAGTAACATATGGCTACTCCACTATTTGTCGAAAAAAATCTCCATACGAGAATAAACCGAATAAATGATATTAATACTGGTTCTAATCAAAGGTTATTATCCCATACTTCCTCTTAAAAATTAGCTTGACATAAAGACGTTCATATTGGACTAAGACTAACAGTGAATGCCTGCTCTTTTAAGCCCGAACATTATACAAGTCAATTTTTTATGATAAATAAATTTATTGAAAAGATTTGATCATATAATTATGTTGAAATTGTTTTTACTTAAAAAAACGAGTATATTCAGAATGTTTTTATTATGAATAATGGATATATAGCATCATCTAGCCACAGGAATATTTTTCTCTTTTAGTTTTGTAATTGGTGCTTTTACTCTCAAACCGCGTCTAGTAAAAGTACTTACACCGTCTTTAAATTGTAATAACCTCTAAACAAATTATTCTTTACCATATTTTCCACAGGAGAAGTTGTAGCCATATCTTTCTGATGGGATCTTCTTTCACATTTATAATAAGAAAGAGATCTTATTATATAAAAACCAATAGATGCGTCTATAACACTTGAAACAAAAGCTATAAAACGTATATATATATAAATCACATTAGTTCGTATATGAGTTAAAATTTTCATAAAACACTCATCAATGACAATTATGAAAGCTTTCAATTTATTCGCTTTAAAAATAAGTACAGTTTATTAAATTTAAATTTTGGTAATCAGTTTTGCGTAGTTAAAATAACTAACGTTTAGCGTTGGAAAAGTTGCAACATTATTTACAAAACATTTATATTAAATCTGCTATTTTATAAATATGTTTGGCTATAATACTAAAATAGTTGGTATGGTGTATAAATATATATTTAAACCGTAAAGGCGTTGTTACACAGTATTTTGAGCACCACGGCTTACAGATTATAAGTCATATATGCATGTTGGAATCTGTTAGTTTTTTACATATTCTTTAACATTAAACTATTGTTGAAAATAAATAAATGTTGGTTTTCAATTATTATGCCGTAACATTTATGAAAATTATTATTTTTTATTCATATTTAAAAAAATAAAAATAACTTTTTTAGAAACAATATTTAAAGGTCTTGGATATTTTATCATACAAATAATTACAATTTACAATTGCATTGTTGTTCAATAAAAATAATTATATGAAACAATAGTAAAATATAAATTATGTGAGATTACCATTTTTTAATATATATTTTTCTTTAGGAATCAACAATCCAAAATATTTATTAGTGAATCGATTTTTCAACTTTAGAAAGAAATCTCGGAGTTTCTCTTGGAATTCCATATTTATTGCCATGTTTGGTATGTCCTAAAGAATAATGACGATGATAAAAGTAAAATTAATTTTTTAAAAATATATATAATCAATTGAATTTATTTTATCTTTAACAAAGTATACACCGAGTCAAAATTATCAAAAGCCATTGCGTCTATTTTATTATCGTCTATAAGTTTGGCTATTTCGTCTATAAAGCCATCAACGTTATCATCTTTGATATGGTCATTCATTACTCCAAAGGACTCATGATCATAAATATATACATATGGTAGATTTCCTCTAAGACATTCTATGTCTTTCGTGGTTGCTAAACAAATATATTGTGTTATTAATTATTTGAATCTTAATAAAATATTTTACATTTTAAACACAGAAATAAAATCACAGTAAGAGCTTCATTCAATAGGTATTAACTAAATAATTAAATCGTAATTTATTATAATTTTAGATTTTTCGTGTATCAAAGAAGTTTTTTAGTTTTAACAAGTTGTATTGTGTGCGCATTTCCCCATTGCATTCACTAAAAATACTTTTTCGTTAAGGGAAATGCTCGGGTTATTTATGCAATAGGTAAAAAAATGACTTAAAAAATTTGGAATATCTGAAGTAAATTTCGTAAATTATTTATAATTTTATATATCTTGATTCACCTTTGACCCCTAGAACTTAATATGATTATTTTCTTTTGCTTGGATATAATATTTTCGAATTATTTGTTATGTTAGAATTTCACATGACAGAGGATATTATATAATTAAATACTAAACTCGCACTCTTTAAACAAGTCAAAAAAATTAAGGAATGCGTAATTTCCTGTGTCAGCCACAATATAGGGGTTGAAAATTTGGATTCCGGGTATGAGAAGCATACAGAACTGTTCGTCCGATTTTGTAAATACGTATTCAGATCTCTCCCTGTGATTCGGCTGTGGATAGCACACAATCAAACACTTATTATTATTACTATGCATAGATTATATATAAAGAATTTAATACAAATATTAAATGTATGCACTAACTTGCATAATGATATTTCATATGTATATATGTATTAAGTTATAAAGTTTTATTAAATAAAATGTTATTTTGTGTGAATACTTACTTCTTTTATTTTCACTAAACGACGATATTGCAGTACAATATTTTGAAGCATTTCCTAAAGTTTTAATGTTTTCTGTTCCGGTATCAATACAACATACGGATCTTAAATCTGATAGAGTCATTGAATCTAAAATATTGAATTTTCTACGTTTAATGTAACTACAGCATCTCGGAAAAAATAACGGCTACAAATATATCGAGTAATAAAAATCCTCTGATAAAAATATAACGATTTTATTATATTTTAAATTATGAATCTAAAATTCTTTAGAATTGAAATTATGTTAGAAAAAAGTAGAAAAGAAAAAAATGGTGTTATAATTTGTTTTTATTTTTTTACATTTCATTATTTAAGCAAATCAAGGAGTTGTATTTTATTTCAGTACAAAAAGTGGTCAAAAACATTGAGAAAAAATATGTCATATTTGGGTGAACATTTTATAAGAAGTTCCATATCGTGTGGTAGTTTCACAGTTTTCGTACAAGTGTAAATAAGGCGGAATTTTTTTATAAAATTGAGATTTATTTTTATTAAAAGATTGATTTTTCAGAATAGCTATGTCGTTTTTTATGTTTATCAAAATTGCACATTTAATTTATATATTTGTCTCCATGATATCGTTTCTACTGTATATTTTTCCCCTGGTATATATTCCACTGGGTATTTTCTTCTCTAAATATTTTTGTGGATGTTCTTCAAATGATAATTTTGTAAATAGACATTATTTATTTAATTATTTTTTTCACTATTTAAGGTAATTTGTACATATATTAGATAATAATAAATAAACTGACGGATAACTGGAACTGTTATAAGTTTTGAAAATATAAATTATTAATATTAGTACTATGCTAATAGATGTGCTTTAATGGAGGTGCCGAATGCACACGGAATAGTATATATCATTTTTTTATTTTAACACGCCCATGAATGAGACTAGGTGACCCTTATACACCACCTACTCACACCACAAAGTGAGTTTGTAGGAGGTCATACGAAATGGGTTTACGAATGAATAGTATGTTCATTAATATACCTATTTTGTTTCAAAAATACCCCTCACTCAATTTGAATTTCTTGCCATACGAATAATACAGAATTAATACGAAATAATTTTTAAAAAAAGAGTAAAGTAGTATTAAATTCTTAAAATACTTACTCGTTTTGCCAACATACAACCAAACTATGACGAATATTTTTAAACAACGTAAAATGTTAACGATCTGTAAATCCATCATGATTGGTACCTTGTACGTAATTCTTAAGTTTAAACCGTTCATTAAAATATTTATCGACTGAGAACAATGCGGAATTTAATACTTATTACCACTCGTTAACCAAATAATAATAATAATTATTGTACAGCGTTCAAATACTAACTATGCTAATATAACTTGTGTCATAATACAATTAAATAGTGATTTTTATGAACGCCCAAATGACTTCTATACATTTTTTATTTATGTACATCATATGTACGTAAAAACTCATGTATTTATTTTATAAATGATAATTATATTGTCAGTCTATTATATTTGATTTATTATAACACATATTTAATTTGTATTACGAACCGAATTATATGCTAATATAGTTAATGATATCGTAATATCATATCATTAGAATTGGGCTGTTACAGTCATATACATATTATAAATGAATGTCAAACGAGAAAATTTAGTCGGGGAAAAGAGGATTTGCTTGTCATTACAACAGAGGCGATTATATAAGAGTTGGACGTTTGTTAATGAATTAGTACTTTGAATATTATAATCATTCAAATTGTTCATAACATTTCAATTTTATCGATTGAATATAATTTTTCTTATAATACTTTAACATAGAATTTGTTAGTAAAAATGTTTGAAGGTTTAGCTGCTCCTATAATCCATCTATCAGTTGGTCCTTTCTATACTAGTATTGTCTGTGCATAGGAGTATAACTCTTAATTTCCATCTTAACGCTTTGATTCTGAGTACCGTCTGTTGTGCCAACTAGTAATATGACTCAATCACGTGTTCTACTAATTTCAGTAAACAGTTTAGGATCACCACGTAGGTGTAAAAACAACTATTTTCGGCATCAGCAGTACGTTTATATTAAGTCAATTTTATACCGTCGCCCATCCGTTGAATTTGCGTTATTATGTTTGTAATTATCGACATTTTTACGATTTTTATCCTATTTTACAATAAAAACAATCCTATATAAATTACATTGATCTTTTTTCTTTTTCAGTAATTTCAGCTTATGTTAAACCTTGTGTCAATTTTTTTTCAATGGTTATTCGGCTTAAATAGTTTAATTTAATTAATTCAACAATGTCGTGATTTTACAATTTCAATTTTTCTTTAAATTTGTATAACAAAATACTACTACATTACGCTCACTTATTGCAACTGATGTTACCTATAAACGTGCGAGTAGTGTGTCAAATATTCTTAGAGTGTTAAAACTCATTGAGATATTTGTTCTAGATTTCAATTTGCATTTTCATAGTATTTTTTAAACACTTAAGTTCTATTGTCGGTATAAATATTATCTAATATTAAATATTTGAAAATATAAGAGAAATTATAAGTAAAATGGACATCCAATGAACTTATGTTAAGTTTCAGATGAACTTTAAACTTATTAAGTTCGATAAAGCAAATTTAACTAATTTATAAACGTATATCAATTTTAGGCATATGAGCTAGTTCACGAACAGTTTTATAAAATGGCCATTTCATGGTGTGATACATATTTATATGCTACACATTTTTAAACACGGGTTAACTCGCTAAACCATTTTTATTGTATATAATAATATTATTTAATATTTTACGTAATTTAGTCTAAACGTAAAAGCAAAATACACCACTTGTAGAATAAGTTATAATTGTCTAAAGTTATGTACGTTTTCATTGAACATCTATTTAAATGTAATTAATGTACTAATTTGTATATAATAAATTGTCGTAAACACAGGTGTTATCAAATTAATCACAAATCATACTATTACATTAATTGTTGTATTTAAAACAATTCGTATTTTGTATAATGTTTGATTATCAAAACTATTTGCTTAGATACTTGTACTATTGTGTAAATACTATCATTTTTTTATACACACGTTTCACTAGGTCGTAAATATTATAGTATTTGTTCAACTTTGGTTGTGTATCTGACAATGAATTATTATTGCTAATTATTAAAATTTCAAATCAAACACAATACTGAATGAATCTTTTATACGCGGGTATAATAAACATAATGTCTATGTTTTATAACATTTTGTTGAAAAAGTTTTTTAGTGGATTATTATCATATCAATTATATATAAAGGTATTACATATATCAAGTATAATACTACCATTGATACTCTGTAGCATATAGTTGCAAAGTGGACAGTATAATATAGGAAATAAGTCTGCATACATAATAAACTAGGAATATACATATACTATTAATTAATTTATAGAAATTCTCAACATTTAGAAATATTTTTAAATTTAAATTGTTTCTTATAGTTTTTAAATCTATTGAGCTATAACTTTGAGTTAAATTAATACAAGAAATATTTTTTGGTCTACCCCTTACAAAATATTGTTTCATTAATGTTTGTTTTTCTAAAACACAGTCATCAAAAAGAACTAAACGATTTGGTTTACATTCCTTAATAGAAATTATACCTTCGTTAGAAATAACTGTTTCGATTTTATCTAAACCAATAAATACTTCTTGTAGTTTTTCATAAACTGGTCGATTTTGCAAAAATATAAAGATTTTTGAAAGGAATCCAATAATTTGTAATAATAATATATAAATTAATAATAATATTCCACAATAATGTAGTTTATCCAGAACCTGATTTTCCTACAATTAAACACAATAATGACATAGGAAATTTGGAGACCTCATTGTCTTTGTCTTTCTCATATAGAAACGGTTTTATGTTTTAATATTTATCTAAGATTTGCATACGTTTATTATGTTCTTTTCCCATCTTTATTAAAAAAAATTATATTTTTTATAATTTTATCCTTAGGTTTATGTTTTTATGATCATATAATTTCTATTTATTTATATCCGTTATTTCATTGTTTTGATTTAAATATTTTTCTTTAGGAAAAAATTGTAAATTATTTATTTTATCATCATTGATATTTTTAACGTCTGTAATGTTTGATTATTAAATTTATATACAATAAGAATTTCTAAAATGTTTTCATTTAGTTTAATATTGTCAATGAAAATAATGACTCTATTAATTAAACATAATGTTGCTGATAATGGAAAATAAATAAATCCTAATGATCCAATTGTAGATGAAAATAGTTTTAAAATAAGGTTTGTAAAATTAGGACTATTATAGTAATTATAACTTATACGATAAAGATACATTTTTTCTTCTAAATATTCATTCGATGCTTGTTTATTAAACTAAGATAAACAATAAATTAATACAATAAACATCAAATTCATTCAATATGTTAATTTATTATTGTAAATTGTTATTTTAATATCTTGAATTTTATTCCTATCTATAGAAACGTAAAAAATATGTCTGTTAGTTTTATTATTAAATTATTTTGTGGTATATTAAAAAAAAAAAATAAAAGTTCGTCTTCATTGTAAAAATATTCGTTTTATTTAAGATTATAAATCGATATTTTTTACTAGATTTCAATGTAATTCTAATGTTTTGTTAGATGAGTTTTTTTTTATAATTGGATATTCCATAATTTTTGAATGATTTGTAATAAATTCAAAATTTAAAAAATTCACATAATTCTTTGTCTAATTTAAAAAGGTTTTTGATTTAATTTCTAGTAGATTATTTTTTAAAACATTTAGTTCTACACCATCTGCTAAAATTGTTTTTAAGTGATTAATTGTATAACTTAAACCAGGTATAAAAAATTGCTTATTATTTCCTATTTCTATTTCTCTGTATTAAAATTTGGATTTTTTTTCCCAATAGTAATGTACAGTTCGTTTTCATTTAATACTCATTTATTTGGATCTTCTTCATACCGTATATATGGTAAATATACATCTGTGCATTGAGGTCCCAAACATTTAAACCCCAAACAATCCGACAAATATTTATTAAATATAAAACACATCATTGGTTAATTTTAAATACACATTATCAAGTAGATCAAATTTTCTTGGATGTATTCACTAAATATATTATATGATATCATTGATTTAATATATCCCGCACTAAATAAACTATTCTCATCAATACTAATAAATTTTAAATTAGAAGGTTTAAAGATTTTACACTTGTTCGTGTTTATTCTACATTGAAATTATTCAAATCTTTATTTAAATAAAATAAATAATTAGATGATATATTTATTTAATCAATGTTTTTGGAAAATACTTTAGGTGTACAAATATTGTTTAATTGATTTATAACATATTTTCCTCGTTTAGTTTTAATTATTTTATCCTCTTTTGTTAATTCACAATATGTTTCAATAGTAGTTAAATATAAATTAAATAAAAAACCACTCCTACTGAAACATTTTAACCATGTACAGGTCGTTCTAATCTAATTATCTCGTTTTTTTTATTTTGATTTTTACCATTTATAATATATAATATTATAAGAAAAAAATGCTAAATAGGGTAGTATACAGTTATGATGGTCTTCCAATCTAGAACATTTACAACAACACTTTCATGTAAAAATGAATTCTTGAAAATTCCTTTATAATTTGAATTACTGTTTACAGTTTCAATTATATAGATGTAATAATTATCGCAAGAAGATCCAATATTATACCTAGTTAGTCTAGATTTTATACTATTCTTTGTTGTTTTGAATATATTCTGTTTTAAGTAATTGACGTTTGTTAGAATACAGACCCGGTTCGTTAATATATACTTCTTTTTAATGATTTATATGTGTTATATATTCGCATTCACTGCATATGATAGAGTATATGGTAGGTTTACCTATAGGATGCTGGTATTGAAAATTATCACTACCTGTTATGCATCATTGACTCATAAATTACACATGATCTCTATTTTAATCGAGCGATTACTCACAAATTTAAATAATATACAAGAAAAATAAAATAAATTTATATTTATATTTTATATTAAAATAAAATAAAGAATAGTTGATTTTTTTTTTATAAATTATAGTTGATGAAATTGAAACTCTATACAAACAATGATCCAATCCGTTAAAGAAAAAAGAAATTCTTGTAGCTCACCGAATTATATAATATAATATTTTTCGAAACTTACTTATTTATTGATTTAATTTAATGTTAAGGAATATTGCAATTGTTTAATTCTAAGTAATCATAAAATCATCAACACATAAAATACATTTTCAATAATGGAGATATTTACATTTGATGTAATTATGACAGTTCAAATTCATAATTCATATTCGAGTATTAACCATTTTAGGGTTCACCGTCTTCAGGTTTTCTATGCGCGTCATCATGATTGATTATACGAGGTTTATTTTATCTCTGGGTAAAAGCCTCCATGTTGAACAGGCCGTTATATTGGGTACTTGAGCATTACTCAAAGCAGCATCGATGACTGTCAATACCGGGAAAGCTCCACATCCACAACTGTCAATATAATCATCACGATCAAAAGAGTGTATGTAAGCTCCGAGCATACTGTATTGGTTGACTAAATCTCCCTATAACAAAACAAATTGCATATTATTTTTAACTACAGATATTCAATATTCATTTTTTTTTATTTTGCACATGTTTTTACATCCATGAACTCGGCCCTCCCAAATTAACATTTTTAGTTGAAAATGGTGTCAACAATTTTAAAGTTTGTTACCAAAGATTACAAGTAACATTTACCCCGTCGTTTAGTTGAATGGGGAGGCACTTCACATAACCCATCAGCTCCATCCAGTTTTGTCTCAAGGGTTATGATTGTTTAAGTAATAACACACCCTTATGTCGGATACCGTTTTTAACTATACTAATATAGTCATGAAACTACTTCATAAACGTAAATTCTTAAAAGTAAATTTTAATAGAACATAAATCTACGTTATATTGGACCCCTTAAAAATATGAATAAATCAGTTGTCCAAAGTGGTTTATGTTCCAATATTGTTAAAATTGAATGCAATATTCCTACTTATAGAAATATTAATATAGTAACGCCGGTATATCTCTCCGTTTTAATGGCCACTAATTTATTTTATGGTTTTTTTTAAAAACCCTAAAGGTTATCAAATTATTTGAAGTAAAAAAATGTTGCACCTATTCAACAAAGTTATTTTCAACTAGAGGGAATTTGAATGAATCTTGTAGAGGGATCTAACATATATAGAAATTTAACTATTTCTAGCTGCTTGTCTCTTAAATTGTCGAAAATAAACAATTTTAGAAAACAGTAAATACTTTCCGAAATAATAAGTGTCTTACTGTTAGTTATCACCTTGCATAAGCACTAATTTAATTCACAATTTTATTTTCCATCCGTGAATCAACACGCTTTTATCATCATAAAAATCTCAATAAAATAGCGAGAAAAAAGTGTAAAACTAAAGTTGCGATTTAATAAAGAATATCGTATTACGACGGTTTGTTTTAAAAAAAATTTAGTCTTAATCGTTTGACGTTAATTAACATAAATTTCATTACACAGTATAGTGAATGAACGTATCACAATATAAGGGAAAAATAGAAATACTAGAAATCATAGTATTCTTATATTATAATAATAATTGGTACAATATATAAAGGAAAAATCGTATAATTCATGTGAACATTCTTGTAAAATTATATTTCATAAGATATTTTTACTTTATTTAAATTTGCTTATTTTGTTATTTATTCATATTCTATGTTTACATTCTTTTGCTTTAGAACTTTTGCTATTGATATTATGTCCTAGAGCGTAGAACCATTATCATCCAATAACTGCACTTATCATTCAATAAATGTAAATATATGGATTTTAAAATGTATATTAATTATTGCTTTGTAATGAAATAGTGTTCTTACTTTTTCGTAGAATGCTCCTAAAGTATCTGAACAATATTTCGCATATTTATTCTTAGGGTCATTTGCACAGTGCTACAAAAAATTCGATAAAATAATATTTAATAATTGTTTTGATGTATAGAATTCGAACGGTCACTGGAAAATCAATAATGGATATGTTGAATTTTTAATCTTGATTATAATCGTATATTGTTAATTGTCAGAAAACTTATAAGGGTTTAGGGATATCCAATTGTTGCAAGCTATTCCTTTACAAAGTGATTTCTAAACGTTGTTTTTCCATATTTGATGTTTAAGGGTAAGCCTTTCCTTGATGCTGTACAGGTATAGATATGGAAGATTTTTTTTGTACGTTGTGGTTGCAGACGGTTGTGACACAAATTTTCTTATATCTTTTCTGACAAATATGTACCACTCGTTTTAAATAATAACTGTATAAAACGGTATTAATCAATAGATATTGAATTTCAAAAAAATTTATTCTGAGAAATTTAAAATACCTATATTTAAATTTAAGTACTGAATGTTTTAATAACAGAGTTCAGTTCAAAAACAGGAGTTTTATAGTCAGTTCTAGTTTTGTTTTTAGTTCGGTCCAATGAAGGACGTCCTCGAAAAGGTAATATGTCGTGGGATTCCGATTTTTATAATAAGCTGAATTTATTGACCCGGGTTTGGTAGCTCTTTTCATTAAAATTATAACATGTTTAAGTTTTATACTGAGTAGTTAAACTGTTGAAAATTGAATAAAATATCGACCGCATATCTCTATTTGTGCCTGTACTTTTAAGGTCTATGTTTTAGGGTTTCATTAAATAGTCTGCATCCTTAGAGCAGTATTATGTGTTGACATCGAAGATTTTTTTTCCCTACGTATGTGTTGTTGCGGACTGCTGTAGCTAACAATTACTTAAAAGTTTTCTGACAAATGAGTATTACACTTGAATAGTTACGATATTGTTGTTTAGATATATTATGGCAAATAGTTTAAATGTCCGTAAATTTATTTCAATGATATAATGATTATCATTATTTTCAAATAGTTACACAATAATGACAGGAGTTTTAAAAATTTAGTTCTTACATATGCGTACGAATTGTCATTTTTGCCTGATGCTCTATGATAATTCACATTATTTACAATAATACGTATATCCAACAAGAATTTATTTAAATTATATTTCCTTTTTATTAGCATTTGTAAAGTCTTGTTCTGGAAGTAAATAATCAGTTAATATTAATATTAAATACTTTAATCATTGAGATCAATTATAACTGAACCTAACCTACCGGTGTTAAGTAACATATGGCTACTCCACTATTTGTCGAAAAAAATCTCCATACGAGAATAAACCGAATAAATGATATTAATACTGGTTCTAATCAAAGGTTATTATCCCATACTCACTCTTGAAAATAATCTCGAAATTAATTTTAGAAAAATTTGACGCAAACACGAATGGATGAAAAAAACCCTGTCAAATTTAACCTTATTGATGATCCAACTAGATGATTCTAGAATTTCCCTAGAAGTTATTGCGATGTATTAAATCATCTACGAGTTAAACACGGAAAAACATACCTTCACCTGAATGAAATTGTCGATAAAAAAAATGAACTGAATCACATATTGTCGAAGAATAACGGACACTAAGCATCTTCTAGCCATAGGAATATTTTCCTCTATTAAATTTGTAGTTGATGCTTTTTCTCTCAAACCGAGATTAAAGTTGTAAGAACTTCATTAAATTGTAATAATCTCTAAACAAATTGTTTCCTTACCATATTTTCCACCGGAGAAGTTACAGGCATTAAATCCTGATGGAATTTTCTTTCGCATATAGTATAAGAAAGCGATCTTATTATATAAAAATCAATAGATGAGTCTATAACACTTGGATCAAAAGCTATAAATCGAATATATATATATATATATATATATAAATCACAATAATTCGTACATAAGTTGTAATTTTTAAAAAAAACTCCTAACAATGCCAATTATGACTGCTTTCTATTAATTCGATTTATAAATAATTACGGTTTATTAAATACGCATTTTGTTTTGTTAAAATAACATATGTTTAAGGTTGGAAGAGTTGCAAAATTGTTTAAAAAAAGATTAATATTAAATCTGATATTTTTAAATTTAGTTCGTCAATAATACAAAATTAGTTGGTATACATATTTATATAAACCGTAAATGCATTGGAATATAGTATTATCAGTACCCCTGTTTACTGTGGTATGTTTAGAAGTCTTATATGCAAGTTGGAATCTGTTTTTTTTTTTTTAATATAAAATGGTTGTTAAAAATAAATAAATATTGGTTTTCTATTATTATGTCTTCTTTGGCACTTATGCAAATAATATTTTTTTTTATATTTAAAAAAAGGAAACAATTTTTTATAGACACATTATTTAGAGGTTTTTAGATATTTTATCAAAACATTAGAATGAATCAATAGTAAAATGTATAATATGTGAGATTACCTTTTTTTAATATATGTTTTTCTTTAGGAATTAACAATCCAAATAATTTATCGGGGAATCGTTTTGTTAAATTATGAAAAAAATCTCGGAGTCTCTCCTGGAACTCCATATCTATTTGCCACTTTCGTATGTCCTGAAGAATAATAAAGAAGATAATAGTAAAATTAGTTTTTTTAAAATATATATAATCAATTGGATTTATTTTATCTTTAACAAAGTATACACCGAGTCAAAGTTGTCAAAAGCCATTGCATCTATTTTATTATCGTTTATAAGTTTGGCTATTTCCTCTATAAAGCCATCAACGTTATCACCTTTGATATGGTTTTTCATTTTTCTGAAGGACTTATTATCATAAATATAAACATATGGTAGATCTCCTCTAAGACTTACTATGTCATTCATGGTTGCTAAACAAATTTATCGTGTTATTAATAATTTGAATCTTAATAAAATATTTTACATTTTAAACACAGAAATAAAATCACAGTAAGAGCTTCATTCAATAGGTATTATCTAAATAATTAAATCGTAATTTATTACAATTTTAGATTTTTCGTGTATCAGAGAAATTTTTTAGTTTTAACAAGTTGTATTGTGTGCGCATTTCCCCATTGCATTCACTAAAAATACTTTTTCGTTAAGGGAAATGCTCGGGTTATTTATGCAATAGGTAAAAAAATGACTTAAAAAATTTGGAATATCTGAAGTAAATTTCGTATATTATTTATAATTTTATATATCTTGATTCACCTTAGACCCCTAGAACATGATATGATTATTTTCATTTGCTTGGATATAATTTTTTCGAATTATTTGTTATGTTTGAATTTTACATGACAGTGGATGTTGTATAATTAAATACTAAACTCGCACTCTTTAAACAAGTCAAAAAAATTAAGGAATGCGTAAATTCCTGTGTCAGCCACAATATAGGGGTTGAAAATTTGGATTCCGGGTATGAGAAGCATACAGAATTGTTCGTCCGATTTTGTAAATACGTATTCAGATCTCTCCCTGTGATGCGGCTGTGGATAGCACACAATCAAACACTTATTATTATTACTATGCATAGATTATATATAAAGAATTTAATACAAATATTAAATGAATGCACTAACTTGCATAATGATAATTCATATGTATATATGTATTAAGTTATAAAGTTTTATTAAATAAAATTTTATTTTGTGTGAATACTTACTTCTTTTATTTTCACTAAACGACGATATTGCAGTACAATATTTTGAAGCATTTCCTAAAGTTATAATGTTTTCTGTTCCGGTATCAATACAACATACGGATCTTAAATCTGATAGAGAAATTGAATCTAAAACATTGAATTTTCTACATGTTATGTATCTACTGCCTCTCGGAAAAAATAACGGTGACAAATATATATGGAGTTATAAATAACTTCTGATAAAAATATAACGATTTTATTATATTTTAAATTATGAATTTAAATCCTTATAGTATATAAACATATAGGATGTATTGATTGAGTAATTTAATTAAAATTAAAATTATGTGTTTGTAAGTAATTTTATTTTGGATATTTATACTGAATAATTTGCACGAATCATAAACTTAATGATATAATAAAATCTTCTTTTTAATTATTTTACAATTATTTAGTAGATTCGTATATATTTTGTTACAGTTTACTTTATATTATTTGTAATTGATGTGCAGCATTGTAATATTTTTAATGTATTTTAATTATCTATTCAAGTCATACATATTCGACATATATATATAAAAAAAAAAAAAAAAAAATAGGAATGACAAAAATGGAGATATAATTTGTATTTATTTTTTCCATTTATTTATTTGAGAGAGCCAAGGGGTTGTATTTTATTTCAGTACAATAAGTGGTCAACCACTTTGAGAAAAAAAGTCAAATTTTAGTGAATATGTTATGAGAAGTGCATATTGTGTGGTAGTATAAATATTTAAATATTTTTTCCACCATTTATGGTAATTTGAAAATAATTTGGATACTAATAAATAAACTGACGAATTACTGGAACTGTTATAAGTTCTACTAATGTAAATACTTAATGTAAGTACTATGTTAATAGATGTGTTTTCATGGAGGTGCCGAATGCAAACTGATATACTATTTGGTGACCCTTATACACCACCTACTCACACCACAAAGTGAGTTTGTAGGAGGTCATACGAAATGGGTTTACGAATGAATAGTATGTTCATTAATATACCTATTTTGTTTCAAAAATACCCCTCACTCAATTTGAATTTCTTGCCATACGAATAATACAGAATTAATACGAAATAATTTTTAAAAAAAGAGTAAAGTAGTATTAAATTCTTAAAATACTTACTCGTTTTGCCAACATACAACCAAACTATGACGAATATTTTTAAACAACGTAAAATGTTAACGATCTGTAAATCCATCATGATTGGTACCTTGTACGTAATTCTTAAGTTTAAACCGTTCATTAAAATATTTATCGACTGAGAACAATGCGGAATTTAATACTTATTACCACTCGTTAACCAAATAATAATAATAATTATTGTACAGCGTTCAAATACTAACTATGCTAATATAACTTGTGTCATAATACAATTAAATAGTGATTTTTATGAACGCCCAAATGACTTCTATACATTTTTTATTTATGTACATCATATGTACGTAAAAACTCATGTATTTATTTTATAAATGATAATTATATTGTCAGTCTATTATATTTGATTTATTATAACACATATTTAATTTGTATTACGAACCGAATTATATGCTAATATAGTTAATGATATCGTAATATCATATCATTAGAATTGGGCTGTTACAGTCATATACATATTATAAATGAATGTCAAACGAGAAAATTTAGTCGGGGAAAAGAGGATTTGCTTGTCATTACAACAGAGGCGATTATATAAGAGTTGGACGTTTGTTAATGAATTAGTACTTTGAATATTATAATCATTCAAATTGTTCATAACATTTCAATTTTATCGATTGAATATAATTTTTCTTATAATACTTTAACATAGAATTTGTTAGTAAAAATGTTTGAAGGTTTAGCTGCTCCTATAATCCATCTATCAGTTGGTCCTTTCTATACTAGTATTGTCTGTGCATAGGAGTATAACTCTTAATTTCCATCTTAACGCTTTGATTCTGAGTACCGTCTGTTGTGCCAACTAGTAATATGACTCAATCACGTGTTCTACTAATTTCAGTAAACAGTTTAGGATCACCACGTAGGTGTAAAAACAACTATTTTCGGCATCAGCAGTACGTTTATATTAAGTCAATTTTATACCGTCGCCCATCCGTTGAATTTGCGTTATTATGTTTGTAATTATCGACATTTTTACGATTTTTATCCTATTTTACAATAAAAACAATCCTATATAAATTACATTGATCTTTTTTCTTTTTCAGTAATTTCAGCTTATGTTAAACCTTGTGTCAATTTTTTTTCAATGGTTATTCGGCTTAAATAGTTTAATTTAATTAATTCAACAATGTCGTGATTTTACAATTTCAATTTTTCTTTAAATTTGTATAACAAAATACTACTACATTACGCTCACTTATTGCAACTGATGTTACCTATAAACGTGCGAGTAGTGTGTCAAATATTCTTAGAGTGTTAAAACTCATTGAGATATTTGTTCTAGATTTCAATTTGCATTTTCATAGTATTTTTTAAACACTTAAGTTCTATTGTCGGTATAAATATTATCTAATATTAAATATTTGAAAATATAAGAGAAATTATAAGTAAAATGGACATCCAATGAACTTATGTTAAGTTTCAGATGAACTTTAAACTTATTAAGTTCGATAAAGCAAATTTAACTAATTTATAAACGTATATCAATTTTAGGCATATGAGCTAGTTCACGAACAGTTTTATAAAATGGCCATTTCATGGTGTGATACATATTTATATGCTACACATTTTTAAACACGGGTTAACTCGCTAAACCATTTTTATTGTATATAATAATATTATTTAATATTTTACGTAATTTAGTCTAAACGTAAAAGCAAAATACACCACTTGTAGAATAAGTTATAATTGTCTAAAGTTATGTACGTTCTCATTGAACATCTATTTAAATGTAATTAATGTACTAATTTGTATATAATAAATTGTCGTAAACACAGGTGTTATCAAATTAATCACAAATCATACTATTACATTAATTGTTGTATTTAAAACAATTCGTATTTTGTATAATGTTTCATACACATGTTACACTAGTTGGTAAATAATATAGTATTTGTTCAACTTTGGTTGTATACCTGGCATTGAATTATTATTGTTAATTATTAAATTTCCAAATTAAACGCAATACTGAATGAATCGTTTACACCCGCGTTTTATAAGCACAGTGTCTATGTTTTTTAAAATTTTGTTGTAAACGTTTTTTAGCGAATAATTATCATATCAATTATATATAAAGGCAATACGTATATCAAGTATAATACTACCATTGATATTTCGGTATCAAATAATTGTTAAGTGGACAGTGTAAAATATGAATTAAGCTTGCATACTTAATAAACTAGTAATACAGACAACCGGTAATTTGGCCACAAGTTTTTACCTAGTAATATAAAATTATACCACGTAGTATTCTTCTTTTTTTTTTCCATTTTTTTTTTTATTTACGTTTATATATGCGTCGGTGTCGATTTATGAGTTTTTATGAATGCGAAATTTTACTTTAGACAAATTCCTAGAGGGTGACTAACGGCATCTCCTTCCCGTATATACGCCACTGAGAATCACAAATATACACGATACTATGAATATGTATTGTGGTTTTAAACAGAATCTAAACATATTATCAGTTTTAAATACATAAAACAAAAACTGTAGGACTAATTACATCATCTCCAATGTATTTTTATGTTTGGTCGTTTATTACAATCATTCTATTCTATTCAATCAGTACTCGTAAAATTTTGTTAGTTTTACGTCCGATGCGTCTTACAAAAAAAAAAAAAAAAATGGTGTAATACATTATGTACCAATATATAATTACACAAAATATAATTTATAAGTTATAAACGACAGATATACAATATGTAATAATAATTAACTACGTTGCATTGTTTTTACATGGAATATAACAGATTGCATACATCACTATTAATCTAATATACAGATATACAGATAGATAAATGGACATGAGAATATAAAAAAAAAACACATACAAATAGCCTTATTAATCAATTGCCATGAAACCGTTTTTCTAATCTTACATTTTAATCTCACTGTTAAAATGTTTAATACCGTCGTTTTTAAAAGAATATATAAACCAATTTTCTATAGCATCTTTAGTTTATCAGTAGATTTTGCAATGTACATTATTTTATTTTTTTTTAATTTTTTTTACGACAATTATTATTATATTGTAGTATTATTGAATATAATAAGTCTATATATACACATATATATATTTTATAATACTACGGTTAAAATAAATTTCGGAGACGAATTTCACAAAAATAGAATATGTATTGATTTGAATATATCAATCATAACATACATCAGGTATATCATTTCTAGTACTGAACAATACGGATAAGTGATCTAAAACAAACATATATGAAACGGACCTATTTTCTACGGTTTTATTAAGTGCTAATTCTAATATACAATATATATATATATATATATATATATATATTAAATTTATTCTCTGATAGATGATCATATGTAATAATATCGAGCATTGAAAAAATGTATTGTAAATAATTTTTTGTAATCCAAAATTTAATGATTTATTTTATGTTTTAAACTGTGAGTATCGTATTGTTCTGGGCATTCGATTAAATAATACTATTATCTTATATTTGTACTTATCGAATATCATTAAATTTTTAACGATCGTTGTTATATAATGCCAATATCGATAACGAATAAATAATCTTGAAAATTA